>CANSZD010003378.1:682500-1008085 GCA_947648045.1 Beta corolliflora | reverse complement strand
ACCACATCGGGGTCAAACAGCTTATACTATGTAGCAATTGCAGAATTATCACTTGTGCTAGAAAAATGGATGAGTTTTGGAGATTCTATTTACTTTCTTTCATATATATGATATTTGGACCGTTTCCGTTTGATTATGGTGAGTTATGCCTACTAGGAAGATAATAGGGGGGCTATATTGGGCTCAGAAATTGGTCAGTGAATTTCTAATTTTTTGGAGTTGGTGTATTATTCAACTTTGGATTTTGATGCTGTCTTTAATGATGATGCGTTAGTCTTGTCTTTGGAGGCAGGGTGTAATGATGTTGTTATCGAGGAAATAATGCTCTTCGTAGGTCAACTGTATTGATGCAATGAGCTATCTGACTCTTACTTTTTTGTCAAGTCTAGGCTCTGGTCTGATATGTAATCACTGTGGTTCCAGTATGCTTTCGATGTTTAAAGACGGAGATTCTACAGAAAATGTAGTATAGAGCTCCCCTTCGATAATGCTTTGTATTGAGTTTTGAACTTGGAGGTTACCGGGAAAGCAAAACAAAAAAAGTGGCTAATTTTTTTGAAACTAGTGTACTGCTGCTAGCCGTTGATGATGATTTATCTCTGTAATTATTGCTTAAGTGACCATAAAAATAGTTATTGCTCAAGTCTGCTCATTGTAGTGCATTAAGAAATCAGCATAACTGTACTTTAAGGGATTTCTAGTTGCTTACTTTAGTTTCTTTTTCCTGGTATGAAGCGTTTGTTCCCTGCTTAATTTTGTCAATGTGCACATTACAGGCTACTATCTTCCGGAACGAGAAGAATATTATAGACCTGTATGTTATGCTTCTGAGATTTTCAAGGTGAGGAACGATTCGCTGTTGTTATAATACTCAACTAATCTTATGTCATGGGTCCAATTAAATTGAGATCACATTGAGGAAGTACTAGTTAATCTCTAGATAGTAGCAACATAATCAACCAATTTTAGGTTCTGGGAGCAGGTAAATGGGGATCACATTGAGAATTGATGGTTAATCTCTGTGATTTTGTGAATAGTTACGTAAATCACCCTCAAAGACCCCGAAAGACCAACATAATTGACCAATTTATTTTTTAAGTTATAAGCAACTAAATGCGGAAAACATCAAGAAGTACTAGTAAATCTCAGTGAGTTGTGAATAGTTATCTCACGCTCAGATATCCTTGAAAGAGACCCACTTTTTGTCTTTCCTTTTTTTTTTGTACTCCCCCTAACAAGCCTCGGTAATTACACAAAATACTGTCGAGAAAGGGAACTATTACCCATTGGATTGTGTCTGCTATATTTGTTGATTTCTTTTGACTATGAATAATTTGTATCTAGCCATATATCTTTTAATTTGTTTCAGTTTGGTATCTGAGACTGTCCCACGCCATCGAGAATATGCAGCATCTCCACAAAGCAAAAAAAGTTTACTAAAAAAGGTGATGATCTTGTTTTTTGCTTGCTGTTTCTTACGAAATATATATGTATACAAGCCACAAGGAGTTTTTTTGGTTTAGTAAATAAAATTGTGGCTGGCGATTCATATCAACTTCATCTTTGCAGCAATTACTAAGTGCCTTGAACGAATTGGAGGAACTGAAGCCAGCTGTCAAGCAGAAGGTTGAAGAACTAGAAAGAAAACCCATGTACGAAGCTATTGGATGGAACTATAATGATCGTCCAAATGAAATTCATTCACCCAATTCTTCTGTGCAGTGGCCTCCCATCAAAACACACTCTCCATCTAATTATCAAGTAGTTAAGGTATGTTTTCTTCAGTTTTTTTGTGGAATAATAACTGGCTTTTAAAGAATATTAGTGTTAGATGCTGGTGTAAGTGATGACTGTTCTCTCACATTTTTTTTTGTGTTGTGGAAGGCAACACAAAATCTTTCTTCTAGGGGTATATATGGAGGTTCAAATGCTCCCCAGAATGCCGTCTCTGTAGAAGAGAGATTTCAGAGATTGTAAGTATAGCAAGATAAATGTCCCCTTTAACATATTCTGTTGTATAGTCTGACTAAATTTTGGTATTGTATATGCCACATGCCTACATCTAGTTACCCCTTGGTGTACGCTGGTAGGGCACTTTATTTTAGCCTTGTTTTCCAAATAGAGAACTGGCATTAATTGCATAAATTAGAAATTTTGACCCATTTTGGAGGATTGACTAATCAAATCTATATTGGTGCTTGGTAAATAGAGGTTTAGAAGAGCTTTTTGGACCCAAACCTCTAATTTTGAAAAGCTAGCGGGAGGAGCATTTTGGGAGGGAGAATTAGGAATATTGAGGTGAAATGACAATTAGGCTAAAATACAAATCACCTGTTAGCTATCTTCAAAACACTCTTACAGAAACAACTAATATAATAAGCTAGTCAGACCCGCAAATACACTGAGCTAACAACTATCCGTTAATTGCCAAAGAGGGCCAAAATTTATCCAGTTTGATTCGTGAAACTGCTCTTGCATTGTTTTGCAGTCATTGCATTCTTACTCTAATCAATTCTGACTTTATATGGAAATGTTTTACTGAAGAATATAAATTATGCATTGTTATAACACCAAGAGGAGCGTCTCTCGTTTACATAAGGAGGGTCATAAGCAAAAACTGTCAAGCCCGATGGTTATTTGCTAAATTTCCATCTCGAAAGACAAGTACTGCTGGCAAATATGGTTCCTCCTAAGTACTAATGCATATCTTATAGGGAAATAAATTATCAAGGCGGACAAATTTTGCGCGTAAAAGTTGCTAATTTTTCTCTTAATGTGCAGTTGTGCACCATCACATTGCCAATTGAATTTCCAGACTCGACGGAATTCACCGCTGTTCAGCCTTGTTTTTCATTCTTAAGCACACCTTTGTCCTTGCTAGGTTACATCTAGCACATCTTAATCTAGGCTAAAAGTTGGTGAGGATGAGAATTGTTTTGGTTAAAACGGTCTTTTGATTTGTCAGTTTTGATCTTCATATAGTTGATAGTGGGTGGATGCAGTAGTTGATTATAGGTCTTCACATTCATCTTCTTGAGCTGAATTATAAGTAATTGAGAATCAGATGCTTTTACAAAAATTACAGTAAAGCTTGAAACAAGTTGAAACTTGGAAAGATCTAAACCTGCCAGTCATCTTTTATTGCTTTCTTTAGCTGTATATTTTCCTTAATTGTACTCTTTGGTTGTATTGATGCTTATGCAGGTCTACTACGATCCCTCGTCCGAAGGAGGAGACACTTTTGAGACATTCAATTTTGGGTCCCAGTGGGCTCTATGGGCAGTGGCAACCACCTGTCACTGGTAGAGGGGTATGTGGCGGCAGCATATGATCTATTCGCTATTTGCCAAACTTTATTCTGATTTTGTTCTGATTACTGTAGGTTCGATACCCCAGTAATATTGATACGACTCCTGTTGAAATTCCAAGGTTAGGCCTGAAGGTGTTTATTTTTTTTTCTCTGTCTGCACTTCATTTATTTCAAATACTATGAGATGTTATCTGCTATACAAATAGGTTGTTTGTTTGTTGATCTTTCTTGAGAGAAAAAAGGTCTGAGAGAGATCTGTCACATCTGTGCGTGTCTCACTGTCTCTGGAGGTGGAGAGTGGAGACTGCTGTGAAAGTTTTGCTGCAGCAAATCAGTTGATAATTTTGCATGTGGTGTAGGCAAAGAATTTCATAATTTTATTCTATTAAGCTAACTTGCAATTCTCTCATTACTAGACACCTTTGACATATATAAAATGACAATTTGTCTTTTAGTTATTTTTGGATGTATGAAACCATAAGTATCAGTGCCAGTCTAAATGTCCCTCATTCATTTTAGAATGATAGCTCCATACACAGAGATGGCGGTGTCATGTCATTATTTGCTGGTAAATTCATTGAATCCAGTTGCTTATTGCTCTGTGTGGTTGGTAACTCCGGTAAAATCATAACTTTTCAGGGCTTTTATTGCATATAAGAAACTTTTGTATTTTCAAACTGACTGTCTTTCAGCTTGGGGTTTATTAGTTTGTTATATGTCCTGTCCTGTGGTCTGTGTTGATAAGCAGGCTCCAACAGGTCATGGCTATTGAAGATGGAGTAGCAGCTAGAAAAGATCTTAGCACCGTGGATTGTGAAAAACCAAGTCTGCAACCTACACTTGAACCTAGAAGTGATAGTCAGAAGCCACAGGATGACGAGAAGCCAATGATTTCCTTTGAAATGTCTGATGCTCCTGATACAATAATTGTCAAGCAACCTAGCCCCCCGACTATGCTTGCTGAGGTGCAAGACCTAATACCTGTAGGGCAACCTCTAGTGACTGAAAAGCACGATACAATGGATAGTCATTTGCAAAATAGTTTGCTTCAGCCAGAATCTCCGATGGAGCTGCACATTGTAAGAATGTTAGCAGCCTCTTGGTTAATTTCACTTGTTGGTTTAGATTGTTTTTCTTTTGTGATGCCATGGTGAATTTCTGCTTCAGAGCTTTCTGATGCCAAGCCATAGTGGTCTGTTGCTTAATGCACTTTGGATCTGGGGAAATTCGCTGTGTAGAAAACGTTGCTTGGGCTTGGTTTACGTGGGGATTAGGGTGAGAGATGAGACCAGCAAGATGGAATTGTCAGATGGTTTAGCCTGCAAGACTTAGCCTCTTCTCCTTCATGCTATCTTCTCTCTTCTCCCCTATTGCCTACCGCCACAATCAAACACCTTCTTTGCTAGACCACTGCTAGACCCTTGCAGGTGATTGGCAAAGGCCCAGCAAGCCTACACACTTGCCAGTGATCCCCAAGATCTGGCTCATGCCTTATATTCATCGCTAGTAGTACTCTCTCATTGAAAATGTCGTACCATAAGTCCATGAAGACCTGCTGAAGCACCAGAAATTACAGTTTGTGACATTTTCCGCAGCTGGAGCACCAGCAAAGGGGGTCTTCTGGGTAAGAAGTGGAATTAGTGGAGTTAGTTCTATCATTCCTCTGTTCTCATTGACCATTTTGTTTGTGGCATTTTGGGAATGATCTTGGGGTAGATGAGAGTGGGCTAGAGCAGCAGAGAAAAAAGAGAGTCAGGGAAAAGAGGGAAAAGGGATTTCATTAGACATTAGATTTGTAGGATTTTAATACTTCCTCTGTTCTGAAATAAGTGAAACACTTCTCTCAAAAAGCTCTTAGATAAATGAGAGAAGTGTTTCACTTATTTCAGAACGGAGGAAGTATATATTTGTCTTCACCTGATCCATGTTTGCTTTTTAATCTCTTATACTTAACCCTTTTGCCCTCATCTCTACAACTGATTCTCACATACATGGCAGAGCTCTTTTCCATCGCAAGGAACACACAAGTTAAGGAAGCCGGCGAAGCCCTAAAATAATGTATTTTAGGGCATAAGAGACTCATAATTTTCCACCTATTGCTCTAGTAATTGATTATTTCTATCATGATTACTGATAGATATATGTCGGAACAAAATAAATTAAATGTAACCTAGACATTCAATAAAATTTGTACAATGATATGTCCGAATCATAGATGAAAATAGATCGGTACCCAGTATGTGTGCAATGCACGATTCACATCAAGTTAAAGAATGGGCTTATGAGTATAATCTATCAAGTGAATATATTTGTAGATATTTGTTTTCGCAAATTTTGTTGATTCTTTGTTAGGATTTTCGATAAAATTCATGAATATGGATTCAAAAAATGTAGATGATCCAATTAATTGTCAATAGGAATATTGCCACGTGGGTCTCCTGGCTAAATTGTTTTTTGCCTAATCTTCTAGTAGTATTTACTAATTAATATCATTTTTCTTCTTGGCAAATAGTTGAGTACTAAGTCTACTAACTAAAGTGTAGCACAAAAAACTTTAGATAATATGGATATACTCCTATCATATTGTAGGGCTCTTATTACTTATATGTTTACTCAATCTTGGTTTTCCTTCTTTTTGGAAACTAGGTATTGTCTTCAATTTGTTAAAAGTTGGAACAAGTAATATGTAGCTTTATTTGGATTTTTTAGCACTACCACGTGCTGCCTTTGAACTGTAAACTATATTATAGTAAATATATCCTGCTGTATGGTAGTCGATAGACTAAATTGATGGAAATAATTATAAGTACCTATTGTAGGTTTCTAATAATACCTCTACATACTAGAGGAGGAAAAAGGGGTCTTAATTAAATGTTTTGGTAGAAACGAAAGAAAAGTTATATTTACATATATGACCTTGCTAGCAAACACCCTCGGCATGCTGGATAAGCATCAGTATTTTATTGTCTCAAGTGTTTAATAGAATAGAATCTTATTTATAATAACTTTTGTATTATTAAATACCATTAAAATATGAGATACTTTATTTATATGAGGTGCAAGGGAGTTAAAAAGAGCCTGGCATAATATTGTTGCATTGTTACATTATTAGTTTTTCTCCAACTTGTATAAAAGAATGTAACACTCCCTTGCACCTTATACAAACAAATTAGCTCATATTTTCAGTGACAGCCGTCATTCCATAAGTTTAGTAGATAGCTGATATAGAAGTTAGAATGAGAATATAGTACAATCATTATATGTAGACAAGGTGTTTTTAAGTGAGGTTTTGAAGGAATATATATGTTCCTATAATGTTTTCAAGAAAAATTATGGATGAAATTTATGTATAGAAGTGTTTGACTTATGAGGGTCAAACCTCCATGCATCTCTACCTTCTTGGTGTGTTTGTATAGAAGTGTAAGAAAAACTATCTGCAGATATGTAGAGTAGTTTTGTTCATGTTGCAGAAATGGATCAGCTACTGTGTGTAAGTATTTTTTGCTGAAAAGATTTTTTGTACCATTTACAGTCAACAAGTATGATGGATACATTCCTGAGACTGGCTAAATCTAACACCTCGAAAAATCTGGAGACTTGTGGTATTCTTGCCGGCTCACTTGTAAGCTCTTCCAACTATCATTTCTTACGTAGCTGGTTTGTGGAATCTTAACATTATAATTACTTTGTTTGTACAGAAGAACAGAAAGTTCTATATTACAGCTTTGATAATTCCTAAGCAGGAATCAACATCCGATACTGTAAGTTGATGCATACTTAATTTATAGGCGCATTCCTGGTTTTTCTATTTTTCTTTGATATTTGTGTTGTATTTCTTAAGCTTTCTTGTTCATATGACCAGTGTCAGGCAACAAATGAGGAGGAGATATTTGAAGTGCAAGACGAACGTTCGCTTTTTCCACTGGGATGGATTCATGTAAATGTTCCTGTGATTATAATATTAGTGTTGTTTTTTTGTAATAAGTGAAATCTGCTTTTCATGCCATTGTTTGTCTCTGTACGCTGCTTAATCTTTCTGTCAGTCTGTTTTTGCCTCTTAAAGTTTGAATTTACATTTGTTTTCTAGTGCATGAAAACTGGAACCTTGAAATTTCCGGATGATGTTCCTTTTAATGTCTTTTGTTAGATTTTTCTTAATTGGTTTAGGTGTACACATGACACTGTATGCTGTCATTCTGAAATCTTAAACGATGGCTAATTTATGTCTCTTCTATTGATCATCTGATTATATTACTTGCAAGTAGGACAGAGACTTATATCTACACCCTTCTATTGAGCACCAGTTGTGAGGATTTTTATTAGACATTATCTCTGTGCTTCTGCATTAAGCTCTACAAATATTCTAATAATTTTTGCCGTCATCACAATCACAACCATCAGTTCATCACAGATTTCCATCTTTTGGGTGATGGGGTGTAGTTTCGTAATTCAGTGCCCTAGTTGTTGCACAACAAGGCAAAAAAATTCAAGCATTGTTCACTTTTAATTGGCCATAATTATACATTAGAAATATAGCTGCCTTTGACCTGGAGCATGTTGCTATTCATTGCATCTTCTTCATGCAATATGTTAAAATATAGGACTTCTTGGTCCTTAGTTAATTTGTGAGCTTATGATTAACTAATATCTATCACATGGTGCTGTTAATTTGTGAGCTTATGATTAACTAATATCTATCACATGGTGCTGTTGCCAGACTCATCCTACACAATCTTGCTTCATGTCATCGGTGGACATTCATACCCATTACTCATATCAGGTATTTTTTTGTTCTAGATCTTGTTGCTTTTATATAATTTTTTTAATGTGTAAATTAGTTAAAAGTTTTATTTTTCTTTTGGGGGAAAAAGAGGGGAGAGGGGAGGGGGGATATTGATAACCGAGAGATGTGAATAAGACTCATCAAATTGGCTGAATCCTTAGCTTGAGTTTTATTTGGTCGTGTCTGAATTGTCTATATTTACCAAATACATGGGGACATATTTGCAAATGACACTGCTTGAAGAATTAGTGATATAGCTGGGCTCAGGAAGCTTAATTTAGTACATGGTTGGCTGAATTATTCCATGAATTGTAAAGAAGCTTGGAATTTTTTTTTTAAAATGTTCTCTCTCTTAGTGATAAGACCCACCATGCACAAAGATAGAGTATTGATGAGGGATGTGCTGCTTAGCTAAGATGACTCTCTTTAGGTATGTTGGAAAACCTTAAATATACTGTCCTGAGTAGATATTGGTTATGTTCCCCGTGCTTGTTGAACTAAGGATCCTGGACCCGTGAAGCCCATCTCGAGAATTTGAGAACTCCATTGTAGGCTTTTCTTTTAGCCTGAGGCTTCTGGACTTCTTCATACTATTCTGCTGTATTGGACCTCTTTGCTATTGAAGGAATCCGGAGTACCTCATAGCTTCCGGAGAATTATATCAATAAATGTCAATATTCCAGCTACATCCTCTTGAATCTTTAGTGATCACGGAAACATGAATCTCATAGATTTTTTTTATAGCCTGAATGGTTAAATTCACGCCTAGGAAATGTTTGATTGGATATATGTATTGTGGTAAAGGATCAGAAATCTTGGCTAGCAATAGTTTCTATGCAGCTTCATTTCCTCTATCCTGCACTTTCTAATTGAAAATTTGAAAAGAAATTTATCTATGATAGAGCCTAATGTCATTCAAGTTTTCCTCTTTTGAAATTTTTTAATACATTGCATTTTATTTGAGGGAAATTATAACTAAAATAATGTGAACCTTTTTTTTGTATGTGAAAGTATATCTGAAATATCCAAATTATGGTAGCGTTACATAGCATTTTCTTTTCTCTTTAAGTTTTCTAGTACCGTTTTTATATTATTAAAATAAGTTTGGCCGTTGCTTTTTCTTGAACATATTAGATTTTGAACAACTGTCCTCAGCACCTATGTAAAATGTAGGTTATGCTACTAATATCTGATCTGTTAGCTGCTTTATATTAGGTTTGATAGTTTTTGCCTATATCAGAAAATTTGTAGTTCAGAATAATCCAACTACTTCTGATGAGTCTATTCTAGTGCCAAGTATAGCCGATTTTTTTTTCTTAGTTCAAAGGAGAATTGACAAGTACTTTATCTTCATGCTCATGAAGGTCATTTAACTTTTTCAACTCACATGCGTTACAGCTTCACTGTATCTAACATTCGCCTTTTTCTTTTTAAACTATTAAAATTAAATTTCATCTGAAAATTGATGCAAAAACTGCCACAATCATATTTCCCTTTCGTTTTCTTTTCAATTGATGATGGTGATAGATAAGCCTTTTGTACATCTCAATTTTCTATCGTTTGGGACTGAAGCAGATTGTATAGGTCATGTCAGATATTAATTCATACTCTCTCCTACCTCCATTGAACTTAAATTTTGGTTGGGTGAATTTCATGAAAGAAAAGAGTGGTGAGACCAAATAGAGTGAATTTGAGAGTAAAGTTGTGGCCTCCTATGGTCATTTTTAGTATGGGGTTAATTTAAAGGGATGGACCAAAATCGAAATTGGGGCAAACTTCTTGACAGAGGGAGTTAATGATGGAAGAGAAGACAACAGAACAAAAGATTTATCTTTCTAAAGTGATTACTAGGTTATGCTTTTGATCGTTTGAGGGTATATTGAGCATTTACTGAAAATAAAACCTTTTGTTTTTTTTATCCGAGGGGACTTTGAAAGAAAACCTGTTTTCATGCAATATCTTTTTGGGAAAATTTCATAAAACCACCTTTTATAATCAATTTATTTCAAAAAACTACCTTTTAAAAATTTTCTTTCAGAAAACTACCTTATATAACAAATTTGTTTCAATATACTACCATTTTACCGTAAATGGGGTTTAATCACTAGTAATTGAGTCACCGTAAATTGCTATTCTTTCCTCCCTTATCGTTTCTCTCTTCTTTTCTCGCTACTCCACCGGCATCAACACCTAGGGCTATTGTTATTTATTGATTAGTATTAAATATAAACGTGACATGGTAGTATATTGAAAGGAATATGTTATATAAGGTAGTTTTTTGAAAGAAAATTTTTAAAAGGTAGTTTTTTGAAAAAAGTTGGTTATATAAAAGGTAGTTTTTTGAATTTTTTCCTATCTTTTTTTGTTATTTTTTGGTGGGGGGGTGGGTGATTTAGCTACCTGCAAAACAGGGATCCTCATGCATAAGAAAAACAAAGAGCAACTTAGAGGTAATTCATATCAAATAGTTCACACATGGGTATATAAAGGGCAGTGTAATGTGAGGATCATTTGCTGGTAGAAAAACTTGGCTACGTCTCTTTTTGGAAGGTCTCCATTTTACATCTGCAACAATGCTATGCTGGCAGTACATTAACAGTGAAAAACTGAGATGTGACAAAGTATGGTTGGATTTGATTTCAATTGGCTAGTTTATGGAGATGACAGAACTCAAATTGCCTTCTCAGGTTATGTTGCCTGAAGCTGTTGCAATTGTTATGGCACCAAAAGATAGAACCAAGTATGTAATTCAACCACTTTTATTACTTATGTTTGCTGTATTTACGTCTTTGTTGCTGTCTGTGTAACTTGTTGTTTTTGCACAAGCAGAACTCATGGCATATTCCGGTTGACAACCCCTGGAGGCATGTCAGTCATAAGACATTGTGACCGGCGTGGATTTCATTCACATCAGCAGCCTGCTGATGGGGGGCCCATATACAAACAATGTACAGATGTATATATGAATCCTAAGTTGAAGTTTGATGTTATAGATCTCAGATGACGATCATTGTGATTTTTCCCTCTTTTCTGTATTGTTTGATGCATTGTTTTGCACTTTGCCTTCATAATTGTCAGATATAACAGTACATATTGTAAAATGAGAAAGAAATAGATGGCATTTCGATCATCTTCTGAACTGGCTACTTTATTTGTAAGACGCAAATATAAATTGCTGTAAAAATGATGGGTGTCATTTGGTTGTCCAGATTACTACTAAACCAGAAACTGTGGAACTGCTTAGTTCGTATAAATGAGCTCTCTATCTTTTGATATTCATTCGCTGTTTCTTAGAATTTTCCGTCTCTATACCTTGCCATTTCTGTTTGGTACACTATTTTTGCAACGGCCACAAATAATGGGCGGTTATAAAGGATTAATGGTTGTAACAGCCAATGGTGACTACAATAATCCATTAATCTCCCTAATTAGTATAGGACATGAATAAATGGTTTATGAGTCTGTTATGCCTAGGCGTTGGCTCATTAACAATTAGTAACTCGGGATTTGTGCGTGAATAAAATCGGACAACTTTAGTAGTTGTTTAGGTCAAAATTTACTCGAGGACGAGAACTACTGTTGAGACGTTGATAACTAGACTCCAACTTTGGATTGTCGCAAAGGGGAATCAAGGGAATGACGCCAAGGAATATTGACGTGGAAAAACCCCAATGAAGATGGGCAAAAAACCATGGGTGGCTATGAGTCCACCAAATCCATCTGGAGCATCGTCAAGGTTTCTCACGACGGTCAATACAACCAAAAGTCTTTTCTTCTAAGCACAATGTAAATGGACGAACTGAATTAATCATATAATAACGTTTGAATTACAATGAAAAGTACTGAGTGTTTCTTGAGTAATGCTTGTATGTAACTTGAGAATTTTTATGTAAGCTTGTACATGCCTTTTTTTGAGGTTAGATCTTCTATTTGTATGCTCTAGGATACGCCCAAGTGGTTGCCATAATTAGGGCGACAACCTTGGCATATCTCTCCCACTTGAGTCCAACAACTAGTTGACCCTTTCAAACTTTACTCCACGTTCATCATGTCGTTAAGCATGCTGACCAAGTCTTCCCTATTTGTAGCAAAATGGTTACCTTTAGTGTCTAGACCATCGATGTGCTCGCCACATCCATATGACTTGTCGCGTAGAAACAATTGTCCAGACCTGTAGAAAATCGACCATAATAATTTGCCCCCAATTGTCGAAGTGGGGATGGTCAGCATAGCCATAAGACAATATGTCAAAAAAAAGGAGCTAAAAATCATATGGCTAAGCAAGATAAATTGGATAAACCAAAAGGCACATAAAGGATGAGATTTCGTAGCTCAAGATAACATCATTAAGGAGAAAGTATTCTATTTCTCCCATACCCGGGATGGGGCAGCGGTTGCCCATACCAGGGTCATTTTGGTAATTTCGCCACACAAAACAAAAGAAGCTTTGATTCAAGAGGCAAACGAAATAAAGTTTCTTCTCCCCTTTGAAAGACTACCTCTCACTTTCTTCTCACATTCACCTGAAATTGGCATGAGGTTGTCAAAAATTTATTAAATTGTTATGCTTATTCATTTAGTAACCTTCGTAATTGAAAGTTTCATCTTTATTTTTTTGAATGTTGTTGTCTTACAATTATAGTTTTTTTTTTTGTTTTTTCGGCAGCAGCTCCGCATTTCGTTGATGTTGGGCTTGATGATGTTGGACGATTTTGGCTCGCTGAGCTACTAAACTTCATTTTGTTGATTATTGCGAAGGTAAAGCTGAGCGACTGAATTTGAAATGGTAGGTTCAAGTTGAATTACGCAATCTAGGGTTTAGCTTCAAAATCTTGTAGTCAATTGAACTTTGGAGCGTTGTAGTTCAAAACCATGGCCTGATGAAAAAATGTAGATCATTGAACATTTAGATAAAATGGTGCTTATTGGAGTTTCCTAATTGTACTTTGTAATTGAATTGTCGATGAAACGTGGAAATAATTGAACTTCTAATTGAATGTTTCGATAATTTAACTTGTAGATAAAATGTAGGTAAATTATTTGCTATATCTTTTTTTAATCCATATTCTTTAATTTTAATTGGACATCGAAATGGTAATGTGAAGTTTGTCCTCGACACCAGGTATGAGCAAATACTTTCTCAATCTCAATGCAAACTAACTGTTCAATGAATTCCCCCACTGAGAAAAATTTTCCTGGATCTTTACTGTACTTCGTGTTTTGTGTCATCTACTAGTGTTTATGAGACGAAAAATTGGAAAATTTGACCCTGTTTTTTTTTTTTTGTGTGTAGGTTTAGGTAGTGTAACTAGTGCAATATTACTCTCATAAAATTCTAGGAGTGTGGAAGATCATAATTCTAACTTGGTTACTTTTCGGTGTCTCATTTGCTTTCCATGAATGCTTAATCTTTTTATGGGTCTATGCAAACTGGTACATTTTCTGGATGATCTTCTATGAGTTTAGTGGGTGGTTGCTGGTTTGTTTTGTGAGCAAGATAAATTGGATATTTGGATGGGATTTTAAGGCCCTTCAGTTAAAGCGATTTTTCGAGTCTTTTAAGGCTTAAGACATCAAGTTATGTTTTGAATAAGCAACAGAGAACTATGAGCTTCCCGTAACTTCATAACATATGGGTATTTGAAATTTTGGAAAAACTTCATCACCGAAAAACTGATTTCTTTTGCCGTAATATTATGATTTACTGGGGTAATATCGAAAGTTGACACAAGTGATAGCATTCTCCAAGTGTAGAAATTATGTGTAATACACTAATATTTTATATTTCCAGGATGGTGTTTGTCTTAATCACGTTTGGGCAATGTTATGAGGTCAGGGTAGTAGCCTAGTAGGTCTCGTGGTCTTGCTTAAGTCAAATGTGACAATACCTTGTTAAATAACTGAAAATTTGATGTGCAACTCTTATTCATTGTTAACTTAGAGAATGATGATGGACTTTAAAGAGTAGATGATATGAATTTGGCTATTGTCAAAGCTGTTGGCTATCTCTTTGTGAAAGCTCACCTTGATATTGATTCTTCTGTTGAGGATAAGGTAGTCTTTTTAGTGTCAACTTTGATCACTCCTATGGTTTGACACTTTGACTTGTGTCCAATTGATTCATTTGATTGTCATGCTAGCTTGTTTTTGCAAACATTCCACATTCACATGCTGTTAAATGTTTTAATTGGATTCTCTTGTTATGAGATGGTATCTTTGTGTTATGTTGATACTTGGCCACTGTTATTTCTATGACCATTGCTTGTTGCCACATAAATCATTACTATTCTTTGGTACGAGATGTATTTTCCCAGTAGACATTATTAAACCATAAGAATAGAAGAGAGGATTTCTCAATGAGTGTCAGAAGTGTTTGATCTTTGTGCTGTCGAAATAGTATCTGGAATATTTTATGGATACTGAAAAACTAATTTCCAACTGTTACTAGGCTAGTTGGTCGTTTTTTCAGCCTAGTAGAGAAGTTTTCTAGTTCAGCACTTGATTGCTTCGTTTTGCATAGAGGGGTAGTGGCTAAATAAGAGACTAGCTACACTTGTAGTCACAATTTTTTTTTTTGCTGAATTAGTGGGAGTATTATTGTATTATTGCACACCACAAGAACTCTAATTGTTATCATGCATTGTCTGTTCTTATTAGATTAATTAAATCTTCGAATGAGTTTCTAAAAAACTAACTATGTTTTCCATTACAAGAAGAATCAAATATACATACATATATATGTATCCAAATATAGAATATAAATCAAGTTAATAATTGATGTATAGAGCTTAAAATGTTATTTATTTGGTCTCCCTGATTAAACTGCTATACTATGAGTCTATGAGCGTTTTGTTGGTGTAGTGTGGGAGGTTATCTAAGTCTCTCTCAAGTTTATCATTTCTCCTTTTATTTGCAGGGATAAAGCTATGTGTAAGAACAACAAAATGTGAAGGACCAAAAGTCATTCAAATGGAGCTGGAATGAATGAGTAGTCAAGGTCCAAACCAAAATAAAGGCTATAAGTAACAGTTTGCAAGATGGTGAAGAAATCAGCTCCTTTCAACATTGCTTATGAGATATGAAATTGTCATTTTGGATAATGAGATGTTATTGTGAATTTTTTTTGTTTGTTAATCAGTTATTGAATTCAATGATTTTGGAGTATATGTTATCTTGCCTTTGAATACTTTTTTCCCCCACAAAGATCAATATAAGATTGTAGATTATTGGTTAGTGTCTTTGAACCTCAGATGAGAAGTTTTGGGTTTGAGTCTTTCCACACACATTCTTATTGTACATGTGGCAGAATGACAATTCTTTGCTTTGGGTTATATATATCTATATATATATATATATATATATATATATATATATATATATATATATATATATATATATATATATATATATATATATATATATACATATACATATGTACATGTACATATACATATGTACATATACATATATATATATATTCATATATATATATATATATATAGATGAATGAAATATTATTAGTTTTCCATAACAAATGCACTCAATTTGTCCATTGCATTGGTGATTTTTGAAATTATATTTTCTTAAAATCTCCATCATGTAATTGAATCCATTTTTTAATATTGTCTGACAATATATAGTCAATTAAACGTAGAATAGCTTACATCACAAATTGGATGAGGTAATTTGGAATCATGCATAACTAAAATAAGAGAGAATCAATATATTGAATTTTATCACAAATTCAATAAATCATATCATATTTTGAGTGAACCATATCACATTCTAAGTGAATCATCTCTATTATATAAGGTAACTCTAGCGAAGTTTGGTGTCCGCTTGAAGTACCTAAATGCCTTTATTTTCAAAAAAAATATCTTACAATATAATGTTAATATCTACATCTTTTTATAGCCTGAAGCACGCATTGCGTGCATTTGAATCTAGTATCACTAATTAGAGGAGCTTTTATAAAAAATTTAGTGAATCACAACATTATCATATCACAAAGGAAAAATTGATAGGAACAGTCCCAACTATGGGCGTTCCGCCATTTTAAGTCCCAACTAAGGATTATTTTTGGGCGGTCCCAACTATGCATCATTTTTGCCGAAATTGGTCCCAAGTGACTGATTACCTGTTCAACAGGTTAAAAAATTTTCTTTTAAATTTCTGAACTCATTTTCCTTCTTCTTTTTTCTCTATCTTATCCGCTTCTTCCCATGGCACCCCTCCGCCACCCCCCACCCCGTCCCCATCCACCCCGAAATCCCGGCCCCCCTCACCGCCAACCCTCCCCCTTCCCCTCCCACCCCCCTCTCTCCAACCTACCCCGAAATCCCCTCCCCCCTCCCCCCCCCCCTAGTCACCCTCGAAATCCCCTCTCCCCTTCCCCTGCCCAAATTCCCCAAGAAACATCCGAATTTCAAAACAAAAAGAACCGCTTCAAATTACATTTAGCATAAACACCGACAAACTCCATTAAAGGCATCATAACTAGATAGTTTGGAGGGGATTGAGGGATCCCAACAATAAAAATTAGCATAGCTACTGCAGAAGCTTAAAGTTTAGTGCTTAAACATAAAAAAACAAAGTCCATACCCAGAAATTCGCAAAATCAACTACTCTATGAAAAATAAAATCTGAACAATCAACCAAAACCGAAGTAGATCTATCAAATCTTGCACCCAACAATAGTAACATAAACCTCCAAATTCTACCGATTTACCTTCGACAACGAGGAATTGCGCGAGCAGTGATGCAGTGGTGAAGCTTCGAGAGAAGATAGAAAGGGTTGGGGATGTGTCTCCATTGTTAGGGTTTCGAGGAGGAGATCTGGTGATCGAGTTGGATCAGATCTGAGTTATGAGAGAGAAACGAGATGAGAGAGAGAGAGGTGGAGGCTGCAGCGCCACACCTGGTGGCCTCGGGGTGGTTTGTCGGAGTGACGAAGGTTTGGTTTGGGGTGGAGGTTCATCGACGCAGGTGGGTGAGGAGAGAGAGAGAGGGGTGCTGCGAGAAAGAGGGGTTTCATGGAAAGAGAGGGATCTGGGTGGTGGTTTCTGCAGTGGAGAGAGAAAGTGTTGGTGGTGTTGGGTGGTGGGGTGATGTGTTGGGTGGTGGGGTGATGTTGAATAGGTGGTGGTGAAAAAGAAAAAGAAAAAAAGCATTTTACCTGTTGTAGCAGGTCTTTGACCTGTTGGGACCAATTTTGTAAAAAATGATGCATAGTTGGGATCGCTCAGAAATAATCCTTAGTTGGGACTGAAAATGGCGGAACGCCCATAGTTGGGATTGTTCCTATCAATTTTTCCTATTACAAATTCATGATATGTTGAATAACTTTTAAACAAATACTTTTTAGAACTTTTTTTTTTATGTAGTAAGACATGTTGTGTTGAATAATTTTTTTTTGTCATTTATTGAAATATATTCAATCATAAAAACAGTATGGGGGGCCTATTTTTCACGCTTCGCCTAGGGCCCATAAAATGTCAAGAACGAGGCTGGTAATGTTTCGTATGAGGTTTGTATGCCTTATAGTGATATTGTATGACTCGTAAATGTAATGACTTGCTTATGTCAAATTCCTCATTATATGACTTATTGTAATGGTAACGTTTATTGAGATAATCATATCAAGTTGTGAGAAAATCATATCAACCGGAACAGAATTCATATCAAGTTGTGAGAAAATCATATCAACCGGAACAGAAATCATTTAGTGAAATCCTCCTAATAAAGTTCACTAGTTTATATTTATATTTATAAAGTTCCTTCGACGTTTGAAGTTCAATTTGTATATTTCTATCTCGTGGTTACCCAATTATATCATATGTAATTGAAATCATATCAGATCAAGTGCAAATCTAATTTAAACGTCTTATAATCATATCATGTATAGGCTTCAATAGTCGACATTAACGATAGGAGAAATAATGTACGTTCTAATTTCGATGGTTTTATTTTAACTAGTAAAAGGGGATAATGTATGTTCTAATTCCTTGGTGATGGATTTACTTTAATAAGTAAAAGGAAATAATGTACGTTCTTATTGTTGATGTTAATGTTTGTTTAGTGAAATCCTCCTAATGAGATAATGTACGATCTCATTGTTGATGTTCATGGTTTTATTTTAATTAGTAAAGGTTCAAAGGTTTTATGATGTTAATATTCGTTTATGGTGATGGTTTAACTTTAACAAGTAAATTGAGATAATGTATTCAATAGAATGATGTTCGTTGTATCATCTAATCCGGTTCGTTTCATTGTTGATGTTCATGGTTTTATTTCAATTAGTAAAGGTTGAAAATGTTCTATGATGTTAATCTTCGTTTAGTGAAATCCTCCTACATGATGTACTCGGAAACCATCCTAATGATGGTTTTATTTTACTTAATCTTCGTTTACTAAAGGTTCGACGCTTGAACTTCAAATTTATTTTCTTTTTTATAATTGTATCCTGTGTTCAACCAATCATAACATAGCAAGTGTAAATCATATCATATGGAGTATAAATCATATGCAAACGTCTTCTAATCATATCATGAATGAAACTATAAATTATTTTGCACACAACACTTGAATTTGTGGCGAGAATTGATATTCACCATTTCAATTCTTTTATTTTCCAATTCAAATACCATTTCCCAGATTTATTTTGGTTTCATATTCTTATTTATTTATAATGCAAGTTACATTATAATTTATGTTATTATATAGTAGTTTCATATTATATATATATATGTCAATCCCAAAAATAAGTCTAAATTATCCTTCGCATTTACTAGATCAAAATGCACTAAGAGACTACTGTACTGTTCAAAAGAATTTACTACCTTATTTACTAGAAGTTATTATGCACAACGTCAAACAAAATATAAATTATACATTTATAGTTTATAATTTAAAAGATAATTTAAATAACATAAGTACTAGTACAAAAGTTGATATGATTACTACACACTTTGATATGATTACTACAGAAGTTGATATGAGTACTATAGAAGATAATATGACTACTTTACACTTTGAAATGAGTACTATACGGTTTGATATGAGTACTAGAAGGTTTGATATGTTCATTATACAACATAAGTCGAAGGCCGAAAGTTGTGTAAACCGTACCCAAAATTAGGGGGCCCAAAGAAACACTGTGTAAACCATACCCAAAATTAGGGGGCCCAAAGAAACACTACCAAGATGAAGGAAATGTTCAACTACATCCCAAATAAAACCAAAAATCCGACAACTACCCCCAAACAAAACAACCGAAAAACATTGGATCCATATGCAAAGCTATCTACTAAAACGAAACCAGTTATTGGCCACAACCGGTTTCTTAAGTATGACACCTTTTTTTAAAATTAGAACAAAATACGGTATACATACATTATCCTATAACTGCTCCTGTATTTGTGGCTCCTTGTATATAAGCTTTTTTATTTCTATAAAACAATATATAAATAACAACAACAATATTATTGAACAAGAATTCTTTGCTTGCTCTATTCATCTTGTTAAAAAAATTTTGCTACATTTAATTTATATCCAAAAATAATCTCTCAAAGCATCAATTCCTTCCAATAATGTCTTAAAAATAAAGTTTCTATAATCTAATGCTATCTACTAAAACGAAAATCCTAAAAATAAATAAATAATATGTACAATTCAAACTTGACCATCGTTGTCTTCAATCTCCATCGTCTTCTGTTTGGTTGTTCAAAATTCAAATATGCCGCGTACATATCTCTTAGCTCGTCAATCATTTCTTGCGAATAAGTGTTAGGAGTTCCTAAAAAGTCCTACAAAATAATTTTAGATAATTGTAGTTAGAGTGCTCGTCAATTAATAGAGCAAGAGTGCAATAACAGACAACAGTGTAAGAGGTTACTCAATCTTTGCTCGTTGACTCTAACGGGCAAAAAGGCATCGACATGATCAAGTCTAAATGTTTTTTTGTCCTTACCTTCTCTGTGATCTCCCTTCATCACTTTCATCACCACTCGTTTTAGTTCTTCAAGTTCTATGGCAACTACATGGGGCTGAACAAGGAAGTTAACATATCCAACTTTTGTTTAATTCTTGAAATATTACTTCAGTTATGTAGAGAGCTTACATCAGGCCTTTGATCCATTTTGATGAATAGATTTTGGTGCTACTGGCATTATTCTTCATATTTTGTTTTGCAGACTCTACCATCTTCTTTCCCATCATCTGTAATTAGATTACATGATATAAGAAACTGAACACATAATGGACTAACAAGATGATTTAGACAACAAATTTGTACACTTACCTGTCTCTTTAGAGTAGCAAGGCTCTTACTATGCATTGGAGATCGTGGAAGGACGCCATTTGATGGAGGGAGTCCAATTAGTCCGCAAAGCAATGTCTATAATGGCACAACAAAGTTTAGACACGATCATCAACCACTTTAATTGACTTCAAAGACATATATGGGTTAAAAGAGCATAAATGTACTTATTTAACATACCACAAGTCCAAGCACCAAAATGCCATAGTGGTAAGCAGAAGACCGACAGGTTTATTCTTGTCGATTATAAGGAACACTCTTTTAGGAAAGTCGTTGTAGCTGATTGATAGGCTGTCGTACATCTGTCAAAAATATTTCCTGCAAAACCTTGTAACAATATAGTAGGGTAATTAGGGTCGAATCCACAGAGAGATGGTCATTTTAATCTAGCTTCTAAGGTATGGAGAAACTAAACAAGATCAGGAATATTGACATTAAGGTTCTAAACTATGAAAATCAAACTAAAAGGATATAGGGCAATGATTCACCATGTTTATAACTATAATCTATCATAATATCATCAATAGCTCAATTAATCAGATATCTAGAGCACAGGTTAATCCTATGGTCGGGTCTTAACGCTCTCAAATCAACATCTGCTGTACAGTCGCTAGCATAATCAGATTTGCTAATTGTAGGCAAGCCTCTAAAAAGTACCATCTCTCGATCTATGACTCTTTATTAGCAAGTTTAATCAGACATATGATCAGGTTGCAAGATTAACAATAAAAACACTAATTAATTAGAAATATCAACAACTAATCAAACCATCAATAAACATCAATCAAGATTCATAGCATATAAACATGGATTTCCAAACCCTAGAAATAAAAACTACTCAATCATGAAATAAATAATAAAATCTAAATCTACAAAAGAAAACATAATCAAATAAATCAATGAAAGAAATAAATAGAACCCATGAATTAATGAAGAAAAATAAAAACTAGGGTTTAGTATACAAAGCTAGAGAAAAAGATGAAGAAAACTAAAACTAAACCTAGAATAAAAGTAACGTATGAGAGGAGAGAAAAAAGAGAGGAATGATTCCTAATCTAATTAATACTAGGTAACCTAATATGACTAGGAAAGTAATTTACAAGATAAGAAAAGTCTTGAATAAATCATTAAATGGGAGGATTAGTAATCCGCGCGTATGATGACAAATTCCACCAGATGCAGGCTCAATTTCAGAAAGGCATAACTTCTTGACTAGAAGTCTCCTCGGGGCGTGCCACTTGTCGTTAGAAAGCTCTTCAAGTCTAGTTTCCAAATCAGCTGGAATTATTCAATTCTCAGAAGTACATCAAAAGTTATGATCAGAAGAGTAGACGTGACTCATTCTTCACATTTCTTCTAATCATATATTTATTGGTGTACATTTAATTCAGCTAGTGCTTAATATCTTAATAACTAGCCTTATATATATGATAACAATAATTAGATGAAGAACAAAGAATGATACAAATGTCAATCATTTTAGTGTTGATAGTCAATTACAATATGAATTACCTGACTATTGGCCTTTCAAAAGGGGAATTCTAGTTGATAAAACTGTTGTATTTTCTTCTTTTTTGCAGATAATGTAGGGTAGAAGATGTCGTAAAAAGTGTAGGGGAGAAGATGAAGATCTGAAAAGAATTTTGGGGCGTTAATTAGAGATGGAGATGAAAGATATTAGGAGTTGTCAGTTAATCATGTATTTATCCCACTAAATTAGGGATTTCATTTATTTTTTGAAAAATTTACTTAATAATAGGAAGTTGAGTTAATAATTTTGAATATTACGGTTATTCTTATTTGTTTCCTCCTTTTTTATGTTCTTTTTTGCCCTTGTTTTATTTTTTTTGGGTTGTAATTACCTTTATTATTTGAGGGGTAAAATAGGTGTTTTTTATATTTTGGTATCTCCCCTAGTTGCCTTACAGAATAGAGATTCGAAAAAAATAGAAAAGAAAAATAAAAAGGAAATCAAAAGAAACAGACTAAAAGTAAAGAAACGAAGACAGAAGAAAATAGGGAAAGGCTAGCTGGGTTTACGGGTGGTCCGAGGACTAGGAGGGGACCAGGCCAGGAGTAGACACGGAGGGCGAGGAGAAGCGGTGGATGGAGGCGGTGGTCGCTTGTGGTGGCGAGTGGGGTGGGTTTATGAGGAGACAGGGGAGGAGATGATGAGAAGACACGGTGGGCTGCTGGCGATGCGATGCTGCGCAGATGGGGGCGACTCGATGGTGCTGGTGCGCAGGGGAGGTGGCCGGCGCTGGGTGGTTCTGAGAAGTGAGGATGAGGGACGGAAACGGGGGAAACGCTGCTGGTATTCCTTTTTTTTTGGATTGTCCTCCCTCGCCCGGTCAGGCGGAAGATGCCTAGTCAGCCCAAAAAATCCGCCCGGTTAGGTGGGCTCTCCCAGTCAACCAGACGACCAACACTTCGACAAACTTTTTTTTTTTTTTTTCAATATCCTTCCACCTACAACAAAATTCAACAAACACAAAAAACACACCAAAGTGAGTAAAATCACTCAAAAAGGATGAAACTAAGATAAAAATCAAAATAAAATGTAAAGAAAAGAAGAGAGAAAATAAGTTAAAACTCGAGTTGCCTCTCGTGAAGCGCAGATTTAAGGTCTTGCATGACCGTTCAAGATTAGTAGACCATTCATAACAGTTCAATGCTCTAAGAAGCTTACATATGTTCCTGCAAACATCTCAGAGCATATTATGTAAGAGTGAAAACAAAAAAATAAAAAAAATTAGTCCTAAAAAATATTTCAAACTACAGAAAGAAAAATCAAAGGAAAAGTGATTCAAAAATCGTTAGTACTTTTACATGACTCAAAAGGAAGAAAAGAAACTAACTGTACATTAGTTACATGATCATGAGAGTCATTCAAAGCGGAGAAAGAAGGAATGATGGATGATATAATATAGGGGAAGAAAGAAAAAGATATGGTAAGATGGAACCGATAAAGACTCATGCATTATCTCACTCTTAACTTTAGACTCATATGCAGATGAAAAGTTTATCGAAGAAGTGTGAGGCACTTCACTCGCTCTCAACTATGGATTCGTCGACATAGAGACACTCAATACCAACTTCACCAATTACACCCTTACCTTCTACCAAATTATCATGAGTCAAATCAACGCATTTCTCCTCCGAAGTATAATTCTCAACACCAATATCAGTATCATAAAGTATCACCTGTTGGTTATTAGATTGCTGCACAACAAGTAATTCAATAGATTTCGCCATGTTTTTGTAATCATGAGCCAATTTATTTTAATCTTCATGTTGTTTAACAATATACTCTTTCATCATGTTAAAAAGTTCATGACGCTCTAATGTTTCGGGTTGAAAATAATTGTTCACTTCAAGTTGAAAACATTGGGTATGATCAGGCACATAAGGCTCATTAGGGTAATGAGAATATTCACAGGAATTCATGCACATATTTTGTAAATTTTGACAATCATATAATGCATCTTTAACATAATCATTCGCATTATAATACCCTGAATAATCATACTACCCTTAATAAGTAGAAAAAACACCCCCTCTGAACTATAATTATACCACTCCATGACAACACACTAAAACAGATGAGTAAAACAAAAAAAACTATTCACAAAATGAAAGAAAATAAAATATATATACAATTTATTTAGTTTCACCAACAATAAGAACTAAATAAAACAATACTGTCTCCCCGACAACGGCGCCAAAATTTGATAGGTTGTCGTACACCTGTCAAAAATAACTCCTGCAAAACCTTCTAACAATGTAGTAGGGTAAGTAGGGTCGAATCCACAGAGAGATGGTCGTTTTAATCTAGCTTCTAAGATATAGAGAAACCAAACAAGATCAGGAATATTGGAATTAAGGTTCTAAACTATGAAAATCAAACTAAAAGGATAAAGAGCAATGGTTCACCATGTTTATAACTATAATCTATCAAAATATAATCAGTAGTTCAATTAATCAGATACCTAGAGCACAGGTTAATCCTACGGTCGGGTCTTAACACTCTCAAATCAACATATGCAGTACGGTCGCTAACATAATCAGATTTGCTAATTGTAGGTAAGTCTCTAAAAAGTACTATCTCTCGATCTATGATTCTTTATTAGCAAGTACAATCAGACAATTAATCAGGTTGCAAGATTAACAATAAAAACACTAATCAATTAGAAATATCAACAACTAATCAAACCATCAATAAACATCAATCAAGATTCATAGCATATAAACATGGATTCCCAAACCCCATATATAAAAACTACTCAATCATAAAATAAATAATAAAATTTAAATCTACAAAAGAAAACATAATTAAAGAAATCAAGGAAAGAAATAAATAGAACCCATGAATTAATGAAGAAGAATAAAAACTAGGGTTTAGTACAAAGCTAGAAAAAAAGATGAAGAAAACTAAAACTAAACCTAGAATAAAAATAACGTGTGAGAGGAGAGAAAAAAGAGAGGAGTGATTCCTAATCTAATTAATACTAGGTCACATAATATGACTAGGAAAGTAATTTACAAGATAAGGAAAGTCTCGAATAAATAATTAAATGAGCAGATTAATGATCCGCGCGTACGATGACAGTATCCAGCAGAAACAGTCCCAACTTCGGAAAGGCATAACTTCTTGACTTGAAGTATCCTCGGGGCGTGCCACGTATCGTTGGAAATCTCTTCAAGTGTAGTTTCCAAATCAGTTTGAATTCAAGTTATGATTAGAAGAGTAGACGTGACTCATTTTTCACATTTCTTCTAATGATTTTCCACTTTACTTTCGCTCAAACTCGTACTATGACATATCCAAACGATCCTTATCATTGTAGCTTCCGTCTAAATGCTCCTAATACTCAAGTTTATCTAATCATACTCCAAATACGTACTCAATACCTGAAATTCATCAAAAATAAGAAAACATACCGAATAGGAGTATAATAACATAACTTAAGAATATGATGCGATAATGAACCTAAATATGAATCTAAATGATCTAAAATGCAACCTAAATGCACCTAAAAAATATATATAAATATGATATATAACTGATTAAGGAAGCTGCTCGTCAATGGCATCAGGTGACTATCTTTTTTCTCTTGTCCATCGATTCGTCTTGTAAACATGACTTGTATACTAATGCTTTGATCTAAATGATATGAACTACTCAGTCTCGACATAGAGGGTCCATGGATATGGCGACAATGGTGGCCTTCATTCAGAAGAGAAAGAGGTCCACTAAAGAATTTGAAAAAAGTAAGACGACTAGCGTGGCGACGACGTCTCCTACAATGTCTACTCTACAAGTCACGCCTTCTCTTGTCGTCCAAGTTGATGATGATGACATCACCGAGCCACGATCCTAGGATGGATCCTCCCCTGTTCAAGGAACCAGAGCGATCGACACATACGATCACGGTGATAAGGATTGACTAAGATTATATCAATCTTTGATACACTTACTGTAAATAATCTTGTGGATATATTCTAGGAATTATTCTCCTTGATTCTAGCCTTTGACTCTCCTTAATTATAGTCCATGATTGTAGCTTCTATTAGTCGTGTAATGCTACTGTAAATCCTATATATACCTAGTATTATCAATGAAATGAAATACTTTTCTCTTCTCATTCTCTATATGGTATCAGTCACTTGATCCTTCAAAATTATTTCTTCTTTCCTCCTCTCCTTTGCAGTCATGACCACTGGTTCCTCCTCTTACCAAATTCCCAATGTCAATGACCCAACCAAACCATTCACCTTCATTAATATCCAAAACACCATTAAACTTACCTCCACAAACTACCTCTCTTGGAAAATGCAAATAGAAGCCATACTCATTGGTCATGACCTTCATCAATATGTTAATGGCTCCCTTGCTTGTCCCCCGACCGTGACTACCACTGATGGCATCGAAGGTCCAAACCCTGCCTTTCTTTTCTGGACTCGCCAAGACAAGCTTCTGTTCGGCGCGCTTGTCGGCACTCTTTCTCAGTCCTTAATTCCTTTGGTCTCTCAAGCACCCACATCTAAGGACTTGTGGGATATTCTTGCCAAAACATATGCCTTACCCAGTCGTGGCCATATCAAACAATTAAAAGAACAGCTTCATCGGATCACCAAAGGTACTCGTTCTATCACTGAATTTATGCAAGCAATTAAGTCATGTGCGGATCAACTTGCTGCTCTTGGCAAGAAGGTCGAACATGAAGATTTAATAGACCGTGTTCTCATTGGTCTTGATGCCTCCTACAACTCTGTCATAGACGCTGTGAATGCTCGAGATACTCCTATTTCTTTTGAGGAATTACACGAAAAACTCATTAACAAAGAGCTTAGTTTACAACAGCACAACTCCGAACCTTCTCTTCCTGCTTGTGCCTTTGCTGCCGCCCCACAACCCCCACCACATGGGCGTCCTCCTTATGCTCGTTCTGGCTCCTCAGGTATTATCCCAACTCCCACTGGTCGTACCTCTAAGCACCCACCTCGTCCTTTCTTGGGTAAGTGTCAGTGGTGTCGCGAACAAGGACATGTTGTTACTCAATGCCCTGTGTTTACTAAAAAGTTTCCGAATGTCACTCCACCAACACCCCCACCTTTCTCCAATAATAAACATCATCCTCAAGCTAATATGGCTAATGTTTCCTTATCCCCTCCTACCTCTTGGCTGCTAGATAGTGGTGCTTCACACCATGTCACAACCGATCTCAACAATCTCGCATTGCACTCTCCTTATGATGGCACTGAAGAATTAATTATCGGCGACGGTACGGGTCTTAAAATATCTCATATTGGTTCTCTCTCTTTTCCTTATCTATCTTCTAATATTAAGTTAAATAATGTTCTTCATGTTCCATCCATATCTCGTAATATCATCTCAATATCTCAACTATGCAATGATAATAATGCCTCCATAGAATTCTTACCTCACTCTTTTATTTTGAAGGATCTCAAAAGGGGGGCATCTCTATTCCAGGGTTCGGTTAAGTCGGGAGTTTATGAAATTCAGTTCACTCCTCCACAAGTTTTCGCAAGCACCAAAGTAGAGTCTCTTGATTGGCATCACCGTTTAGGCCATCCATCTCAAAAAGTGTTTAGACAACTTATTTCTACTAATAATCTTCATGTCTCAAGTATTTCTACATTAAATTGTAATTCATGTGCTTGTAATAAAAGTCACCAACTCCCTTTCTCTATCTCTTCTATATCTTCCACTTCTCCTCTTCAATACATTTACACAGACTTATGGACTTCTCCCTTATATTCTCATGATGGCTACAAGTACTATGTGATTTTTGTCGATCACTATTCAAAATATATTTGGCTATACCCTTTAAAACAAAAATCCGATACCAAAAATGTCTTCATTCGATTTAAATCCTTGGTTGAAAAATATTTCCAATGTTCTATAATTACTCTTTACTCCGATAATGGCGGTGAATACGAATCATTAAAAGACTACCTAGCCATTGACGGAGTCTCTCGATTAACCACCCCTCCCCACACTCCTCAACACAATGGATTTTCCGAGCGCCGACATAGACATATAGTTGAAACATTTCTTTCTCTTCTTACTCACGCCAATATGCCTCTCGAATATTGGTCACATGCGTGTGCTACGGCCGTTTATTTGATCAATCGTCTTCCTACTTCTACTCTAAAAAATGACTCACCATATTCCAAGTTATTTGGGACCAAGCCTAATTATCATAAACTAAGGAGTTTTGGATGTCTTTACTACCCTTGGTTAAAACCATATAATAAACACAAACTTGACCCAAAATCGACCCCTTGTGTCTTCGTCGGTTACTCCTCTACCCAAAGTGCTTATTATTGTCTAGATCCCAAAACAAACAAAATTTTTACCTCTCGTCATGTTCACTTTGTTGAGCATACATTTCCCTTTTCTAGTCTCATCCACTCTCATTCTTCTCTTCCCACTCTCATTGAAGAATGGTGCCCACTTAGCTTACCTCTTCACACACCCACTGCTTCACATCCCCCCCTTCCACTCCTAATTCCCTCACTGCCTCCCCCTTTGAAATCCCACCGTTATCTCCACATGATAACCTCCACACCACTGATTCTTCCGCTGCACCCTCACCACCACACATACAATCACCATCCACTCCTCACCTTGACACCGCCACTTCCATCTCCACGCCAAACCCCTCTCCATCCCCTCCCACAACTCTTCCTCAACCAACCCACACCATGACCACAAGACTTCAAAACGGAATTCGGAAACCTATTAGTAAACTCACTCTACATGCCGAAGTCGTGGCTACGGACACTGAACCCAAAAACATAACCCAAGCTCTAAAAAGCCCAGTTTGGAGAAAGGCCATGGACGAGGAACTCTCTGCCTTAGTTCGGAATAAAACTTGGGATCTTGTCCCACCTTCACCAACACAAAATGTTGTAGGCTGCAAATGGGTATTTCGCATTAAAAAGGACAAGGATGGTAATATTGTTCAATATAAGGCTCGTTATGTGGCAAAGGGGTTCAACCAACGGCCGGGTATTGATTATAGTGAAACATTTAGTCCGGTGGTTAAACCCGTCACAGTTCGTCTCATGATCTCTCTTGCAGTTAGTCAAGGTTGGCCGTTGCGTCAACTTGATATTAATAATGCGTTTTTGCAGGGTTCTCTTACTGATGAGGTTTATACTATTCAACCTCCTGGTTATGGTGATCCAAAATATCCCAATTATGTGTGCAAGCTCAACAAGGCTCTTTATGGCTTGAAGCAAGCCCCGAGGGCTTGGTACAAAGAATTACGTCAATACTTGCTCAATTTGGGGTTCAAAAGTACAATTTCCGATTCTTCTTTATTCACTCTACAAACTAATGGTTCTATTATCTATTTATTGGTGTACGTAGATGATATAATTGTTACAAGTAATACCCCTGCTTCTCTTGAAGCCTTCATCCACACGCTTGCCTCACGTTTCTCTCTTAAAGATTTAGGTGAGTTGTCCTACTTCTTAGGAGTTGAAGTCATGCCTCATCCAAATGGGATATTTCTAAGTCAAAAGAAGTATATTGCGGAGATCTTGTGCAAAGCAAACATGGACGATGCTAAGCCCGTCGCCACTCCATTGGTGACTCATCCTCCGTTAACAATGCATGGTAAATTACTCTCTGACCCTACCGAATATCGCACTCTTATTGGTAGCCTCCAATACTTGAGTCTCACCCGACCTGACGTTGCCTTCACGGTGAACAAGCTGGCACAATATATGCAACGTCCAACTGAAGACCACATGCAGTCCTTGCGTCGTCTTCTACGCTATCTTAGTGGTACTTCACAAATGGGTCTTACAATACATAAAGACTCCCCTCTCACCTTACATGCTTACTCTGATGCGGATTGGGCTCGGGATAAAGATGATTATATATCGACCACTGCCTACATTGTGTATCTTGGCAAAAACCCCATATCTTGGACCTCAAGGAAGCAACGTACTCGGGCTCGCTCCTCCACCGAAGCTGAGTATAGGGCAGTCGCAAATGCCACGGCCGAAATTCTATGGGTCCGTAATTTGTTTTTGGAGTTAAATCTCTCATTACCACATGCTCCTGTCATCTATTGTGACAATGCAGGAGCAACCTATGTTAGTGCGAATCCCGTCTTTCACTCGAAAATGAAACACCTAGGACTGGACTACCATTTTGTACGAGAAAATGTTCAATCTCGTCAGCTTCGTGTTGCTTACATCTCCAGCAATGATCAACTTGCTGATGCTTTAACAAAGCCACTGCCGCGCACTACATTCACCTCCTTGGTTCGCAAAATCGGTCTTTCTTGTTGGCCGACCGTTTTGAGGGGGCATGATAAGGATTGACTAAGATTATATCAATCTTTGATACACTTACTGTAAATAATCTTGTGGATATATTCTAGGAATTATTCTCCTTGATTCTAGCCTTTGACTCTCCTTAATTATAGTCCATGATTGTAGCTTCTATTAGTCGTGTAATGCTACTGTAAATCCTATATATACCTAGTATTATCAATGAAATGAAATACTTTTCTCTTCTCATTCTCTATACACGGTGCCCAGCGACTTTTTGACGAGGAACAAAACCATGTGGCCTCTGAAGCTGAAAATCTTCTTTTTCCTACTACTGCTCAACGTTTGAAGAATCATTCTCTTCCAGGGTTGATGATAGAATGGACAGAGCTGATCGTAAAGGTAATCGTCGGTCTTGTTAGTCGTATATCTCCTTGGTCGTAGAATTTATATTAACTTATGTACCTATCTTTCGTCAGGCGACTCAACACTTCCCCAAGGCTAAGAAAGGGGTAGTCTCATTGTTGAAAGGTCATCAGACAGTGACAAAGAAAATGGAGTCGGCCACTGCGCTGATAAAAAGCAAGGATGTCGAGCTCCTTGTTGGAAAAATAAAGGCCATGGAAGAGATATATAAAAAGATGGTGGAGGAGCTTGCAGAGGTATGTAGGAAGGGCGCTGAGGTCAAGATGATGTGGAATCAGCAGAACGTGGAGATAAACACGTTGAAGGCTAGGATTGAAGCTTTGGAGTTTGATAGCAATAAGTCAAGGTTGAGACGACGGCGAGAGTCCAATACATCATGAAGCAGACTTGCAGTGGGAGCCTTCGAAGGACGTCGATCGACTTCTTTTTGATGCACTAGCCTCGTTGGCGGATCTGCTCGACAGTAACGGGGAACCAAAGCGACAGCCAAGTCGTCGTCAACGCTACTTCAAGTTGGAGACTTGGAGAAGGAAGCTGACGTTGCTGTTGTCGCGACGGATGTGCCCGACACCGGCTTGATCACGACAGAAGAAGTCCCTGCGACGGATCCGATTGTGACGAGCGAAGTCCCTTTGGTGTCGACCTCTGAAGCTACTGAGGACATTGTCAACACCTAATTGCTCTCTAACTCTTAAGTTTTTTTTTAATCTAATTCTCAATCAACGCTGTGTTTTTTTGAATATTTCTTTTGGGTCGCTGATGTTAGCGATAAATGTTAACATTTGTTACTTGTTATTGGATCCTTCAAGGGAAGGATCAAACTATTGTTTTTGTTAATTGTTGATCTTTGTTTACGTATGTTATCTTTTTATTGTACCATTTTCTGGCGTCGTTTGCATTGTCGAGCGTCATAACATTGTGTGCTTGGCAGAATCATGTGTAGTATGAAACAAAAAGAAAATACAAATAACTTACTTGTAGGATGTTTCCTTGATCGTTTATGGACGTTCTTCCTGTCAAATGACATAGTTATCTCATTCGTGGCGTTGACCTCCCTTATTGAATTAGAAATCTAGCTGGAACTCCGGTCGCGTCGTTCTCTCCGTGGCATTTATTGAAAGCGTTATATATGATAGAAGGACTATGTGCTTTTATTTAAATTTCGTGATAGTATTGTCGCTTAATTAGTAGCTACATTATTGGTCCTGAAAATAAATGGTTAACTTCACTTCATCAGCGACGCTGACGACTTGACGATGCAATTATCATCGCTTATTTTTGGATGGAAATAAAATCATAAGAAAAAGTTGGAATTAAAAGTAATAATGAAAATAAATTGGAATATGTGTCTTGAACTGGTACTTATTATGGTGAATGGCATTCAAGTTTCGTAGGATCATGGACTCGTCGCAGTTGATATATTCCATTGCCGATGATCTTGTCAATCTGATAAGGACATTCCCAAGATGGCCCTAACTCACTAGCGTTTGGCTCTTGTGTATTTTGGAATACTTTCCTTAGGACTCAATCACCTTTGTTGAAGACTTTAGTGTGCACATTCTTATTGAAACTCCTTACAACAATATGTTGTTGGGATGCCATCCTTGTAAATGTCGCATCTCCTCTCAAGTCGATGGTGTCCAAGTCGTCGAACAACTTGTCAGCGGGGATGCTAACTTCAGACGGTAGGACAACTTCACAGCCGTACACTAATGAGAATGTTGGTTGTCTTGTCACAGTTAGTGGCGTCGTCATGTTAGCCCATAAGATAGATGGTAGTTCTTCTACCCATTTCCCTTTTCTTGCCTTGAGACACTTCTTTAGTTACTTGATGATGGTTTTGTTACTTGATTCTACATGTCCATTTGCTTGTGGATATCTTGGCATCAATGTCAAAAGCGTAATGTTCCATTCGTCACAAAATCATTTCGTCTTGTCGCTTATGAATTGCGATCCATTGTCGCATGTAATTTCGGACAGGACGCCAAACCTGCATATAATGTTACTATGTATAAAAGATATTACCTCCCTGTCTCGTACTTGTTGAAATGAATATGCTTCTATCCATTTAGAAAATAGGCGGTTAATGCTAATATAAAAACCTTTTGTCCTGGGACTGGAGGTAGCTTACTATTATGTCCATGCCCCATTTCATAAAAGGCCAAGGAGTTAAAGTAGGATGTAATAATTCAGAGGGTTTGTGCGTCATACCTGCGTGTTGTTGGCAACTATCACATTTAGTGACGTACCTGATTGTGTCTTGTTTCATCGTCGGCCAGTAATAGCCCATTCTTAATGCGCGGTTAGATAGGCTATGTCTTCCAGAATGGTTACCGCAGTTTTCGTCGTGTAAGTCTTGTAGGACTTCGTGCCATTGGTCTCGTTCTAAGCATCATAAGTAGGGCCCTACTACGAATTTCTTGAACAAGACGCCTTGGATGATGATGTAACTTGACACTTTAAACTTAATCTTTCTTATTGTAATTAGGAGATGGAGGAAAAATTGGAGGTGAATTGAAGGTGAAATGAGGGATTTAGTGTTCGGATTTTTAGGGTTTTGATCAGGCGAAAAAGGGTTGAGCGTTTGTGTTAAGAGGATGAGAGAGGAGGAGGATGGTCGGCTTTGTGTAATAAGAGAGGACAGAGAGAGAGTAGAGAGGAGCAGAGGAATGAGAGGAGAGAGAGGAGCAGAGGATGCGAAGGAATGATAGAGAGCTGCTTCAAAACCCTAACAAAGATGAAGAGGAGAGAGAAAAAAGCAGATAAAGGGGCTTCCAAACCCTAAAGACGAAGAGGAGAGAGGAGAGCAGAAAAAAGGGGAGCCAAACCCTAATAGAGACGAAGACAAGAGAGAGGAGCAGAAAAAGGCATCCAAACCACAACCCATTATAATTTACTACAAGAGCCGGACTCTAGCCTTTAAAAAGAAACAAAGCCCATTAACTGATCCGGGCAGCCTGATCAATCGGATCAGTTAATATAAACTGATCCGGTTCACGTTCTAACCGAATCAGTTTACATTAACTGATCCATTTTGGGACAATCGGAACAGTGGTGAAGTGTCATTTAGCCTTTTTTTTCCACAAATGCTCCTTCTACCAATCCAGACCTTTGAGCTTTGCAAAACCCTGACCTTGCATACCATCTCTATCGTCGAATCCTTGCATCACCCAGACCTTGCATGACATCTCCCTCATTCCATTATTCTATCTTTCTCGAAAACATTTACAAATCATCATCATACCACTTATTAAAAAAAAATCTTTTTAAAATTAATTCATCATCTTTTCCGATTAAAAGATAAAAACAAGGGGTCCCTTTCGAAAACGAATTTAGAAAATTCTAAACCCAGTCCAAATATCTCCAATCTAATACCATCAATCCAATTCCAATCCATTTGCATTCATTTCAGGCCCATGTGCATTAGAATCCATTTGCGTTCATCCTGAGCCCATCTAGATTTGAGTCCATACATTCATATATATTAGGCCCACTAGCATTAGAGTACACCTTTGGCCTATATAAGTCTAGATCATCCCAAAATCTAGGCCCATTTGCATCTTTATGTGAACCCTAGTCTATGTCAAGCCCATGTTCGTCTCCTAGTCTATTCTTAGTCCACTCCAATCTAAGTCTAGTTCCAATCCAATTCAAAGCTTTGATCCATTTAGGCCCAATTCATACCTTAGGTCTAGTTTGCATCTCTATATAAGCCCTAGTAAAGTCTTAGGACTATAAAAGCCCAATTCATACCCTAGGTCTACTTTGCATCTTCATGTAAGCCCTAGTCAAGTCTTTAGACTATAAAAGCCCAATCCTAGGTCTAGTTTTCATCTCCATGTAAGCCCTAGTCAAGTCTTCAAACTATAAAAGCCCAATCCTAGGTCTAGTTTCCATCTCCATGTAAGCCCTAGTTAAATCCAATTCTAAATTGAAACCCATATAGGACGAAGTCCAAACTCTAAACTCATTAATCTTTTGGTCTAGCTTGCTTGCTCTAAATGTTAGTTCAAAGTCTAGCCACCCTTAGGTGTAGCCTGCTTATTCTGAATATAAGTTCAAAGTCTAGCCTTCCTTATCACCTAGTCTGCTTACTCACCCGTAAGTTCAAAGTTACTCTAAATGTAAGTTCAAAGTCTAGCATTCCTTATCACCTAGCTTGCTTACTCACTCGTAAGTTTAAAGTCTAGTCATCTTTAGATTTAGCCTCCTTACTCTAAATGTAAGTTCGAAGTCTAGCCTTCCTTATCATCTAGCCTGCTTACTCACCTGTAAGTTCAAAGTCTAGTCATCTTTAGGTTTAGCCAGCTTACTGTAAATGTATGTTTAAAGTCTAGCCTTCCCTATCACCTAGGCTGCTTACTCTCCCATAAGTTCAATGTCTAGTATTTCCTAAAGTCCACATAGGTAATCTTCTTTGAGTCTAGTATGCTTATCCCACCAGTAAGTTCAAAGTCTAGTCCATTCTGCATGCATAGTCTAGTCTAGTCTGCTTGCATAGTTTAGTCCAGTCCAGTTCATGTCTACATATGCATATAGTTAGGCCCATGTCAGCATCATGGTCAAGCCCATAATTCTCCAAAGCCCATATCCATTTCTAATCCTCCATTTCAAAATCACTTCCCATTTCCATTATTTTCCATTTCTCATTTCCTATTTTGAAAATCATTTCCAAAACTTACAAGCGAGGTCCACTCGATTCTGTTCATAACCGGTCGAGAGATTACAACTTAGGAGCGCCTAATGGAGGAACAAAAAATGTGAGCCTACTCTAAAGCTCATCAATCGCACTATCACTACCGCGACTTCATTTAGAGTCATGAGATTACTTTTAACCGCCTTCACAATAGAGGTCCGATCACTTCTATAGAGACTACTCCGAACCCTGCACCTAAAAGAAAATTCAAAAGGTGCAACCTACATTTCTACCGCGAATTCCAATGGAATAATGAACATCTGATATCTGGTGTTGGATCCTACATATGCACTGCAAAACATGGTCAATGACAATAGACTTGTAATACTTGCTACAACAAGAATCAGCATCACCAACAACCCCTTAGGCAGTGCATCAACAATTCGATAGGCTTAGTCTTTTATTTCTAGTTTCCTAGGATGAGTAAGAGAGTCCTTACCCTAAACCATTTATGTCCTTTCCCATCGAGTCTATGTCATTATAGGACTTTATTTATTATAGCCTTTCCATTTCCATTTCCATTTCATTTTATGTTTATTTTTCATTGGCCTTTCATCATCATTTATGCTTCGAGTTCAATGATGAAACTTAAATCACCTAATGATCTTGATTAATAAAGAGAAAAAATCAAAAAAGAAAATATAAAAATATAATAAAAAGAATAAATGGACATACTTGGATTAAGAGTTATTTTCCCTCTTCCCTCCATCATTCAATAAAAAGCCATCACCTGCAATAAACCATCCTCATCCATGCAATCCAAAAAAAAAAATCCTTTAAACCATCATCCTCCATGATCCTTAGCTATATAATCATTTCAAATCAAAGCTCCACAAAATGGCCTTCAAACCTTCCAATACCTAAAACCATAAAAACTCGTGTGCAAGCCTCACTACATAAAAAAGTCAATGCCAGGCAAAAAATAAAAAAGTCAAAAAATTCAAAGTGCGAAAAAAAAGCAAAAGCAAAAGCAAAAGCAAAAGAAAACGCACAGGACAAAAAGAAAAAAATAATTCAAAAAGAAAAAGCCAAAGGCAAAGAAATAAAAAGTCAATCTAGGGGGCTTGCACACAAGTCCTATCCCTCATTCAAGTTCTTCAATCCATCAAAACTTTAACCCATATAATCCAAATCCATGATCCTACCTTAGCCTAACCAATTGAACCTCCATCAAAACTTTAAACCTCCAATTTTTCAACCTTTCATATCAATCCTAACTCCTTCTCCAAGGCATGTCCAAGCCCGCTAGGTTGAAAACCCGAGAGGACGGCCTAGGCAAAAGTTAAGGAACAAAAAATATAAAGAAAAAAAAGAAGAGAAAGAAATCAGATTCAGAACTACGAATGGTATGATTCCGTATGGATACGTAGGAATCCTCATCTCGAGGTCCGACCACTTCAATAAAAATAAAATTAATCAAGATCTCATGATTTGACTTTCTAGAATTCAGGAGCATACTCTTACTAAATCCCTACATAGACTCGAGTCCGAACCTAGCCTTGTCAAATCCTTTTCCCACCTACATCCATTTGAGTCATAAATTTAAACCTTTTATTTTTCAATCCAAACTCTCCTTGTTCCTGAAGGACTCTCCTACAATTCCATGATCTCTGGCGATATTTGACTTTGCCTATATCAACTCCTCAATGAAGAATCCCAGTGAAGAACCCTGAATGCTCAAGACAAATCAAGCATCTACCAATCTAGATTCATAGTGCCTAATTCAAGACAAGCTTACCCAAAGTGAGGGTTTCCTATATATGTGGTGGTTCCTCCAAATCAAACTCCCAAAGAGTTGTAATTTGCGGATCTCACTTGCGGACCCCGATTATTTACCAAAATAATTTTCGAAAATCAATCTATCTATTTCTTATCATTCTATCTCTCTACCTATCCAAACCTCCTAATCTTGCATAACCCTGACCTTGCATGATGTTTCATCTTCCTTAGCTTTACATAACCTTAATCCTTGCATAGCGTCTCATGCATCCTTTGAGAGTCTAAGTTTCCATTATAGCATCATTATGTGCATTATTGTCTAAGTTGTTTGCACCTATCTGCTAACATCTTTTCCTGCAGGTAATCAGATTACTTGTAGTTATCGTTCTACATACTAACATTGTTTTGCAGAAACCGGAGACAAATAGATCAGTTCTAAACTGCAGAGCGTTTAGAATCGTTCTTTGTCCCGACACCGTAAACTTTGACTTTCGGTTTCCTGATCCTCAGTCAATGTGGAGGATTTGTAGACACATAATCGTGTCTCTCCATTTAAGGACCCAATGATGAAACATACCGTGGTCTTAATTGGTCCGACCCAAGGGGAGAACAGTTAGAACAGCCAGGCCCAAAAATATTTAAAAGTGTAAAAGCTTATTTATTTATAATAATGATCCAAAGTCTTACTTTAAAGCCCAATTAATTATTCTTGATAATTAATTTTATTTTGAGCCTATAAAAAAAATATTTTAAGCCCAATCATTTGGAAAAGCCCAATTAATTATTCAATGATAATTAATTATTTTTATTTATTATTTTAATAAATATTTTCATAAATAAATAAATATTTTCAAAGATGTTTTTAAAATTGAAATCAAATTTTATTTTATCCCGTAAAATTGATTTTCAGATTTAAAGGATAAAAAAATCATTTAAAAACGTGTTAAAGAAAAGGCTGTCAAAGCGTGTCGGACGCAGATGGTGCGTCTTGCGCGCCACGTGCGCGCAACATACAAGGCGCATCACACTGGTTGTGCTGCGTGAGGTTGTCCTGCTCATGTTTTCATCACCAACATGTTATTATTGCTAATCAAGACCTAAAGAATTGTTCTAATATTAATTAGATAATTTGAACAACCTCTTAGGAACCCTGTAATTTGAATTGCTTAATAACTTGTCACTAAAAAAATAGTCTCTTTGATGTGTTTAATCAACCAACTTAGACTAATATTATTAGGGTGATTAAAAATATTCTCTGGTTATTCTTTTGCATAAAACTTTACATGAATCTATATTTAGTAGAGGCCAGCAATGGGCGAATGTCAATCTATGGTTCATTGACCATTAATGGAGTCATGACGGGGAAATCTACATTGGATAAGTCCCTAAGTTGTCTCTAAGATTTTCCAATATCCAATTAGGTTTATGAGTCTTCCTTTAAAGACTTGTTGGCGACTTCTCTCTGTTTCAAAAACGTTTTCAATAAGACATTTACAATGAGGTAGTCAAATACGCGCTCATCCCGTGTAGGAGAATAAAAACAGGCCTACAACTCCACTCCAATCAATCCAATCCCAGTCCATTTGCATTCATCCTAGACCCAATCTAAATCCATGTTCATTCAGGGTAACACTAGTGGAAAAACCTTAAATGACACAACGAAACTGATCTGCTTCTCTTAAAACCGGATCAGTATGTTCACTTATTTTGGGCGCTTAGGGATTGTCAGCCGATTCGGTTGGGAGGAGAACCGGATCAGTTAACAAAAACTGATCGAGTTCTCATCCCAACCGGATCTGCTAACAAGCCAAAAAAAATTTGGTCCGAACCGGATCAACAATAACAAAAACATAATAAGAAGCCCAACGTTCTCCTCCTTCATTTAAGTGACCCTAATCCGCCAAACCCTAAGTTATTCACTCAGCCCCCCTCTCTCTCTACTCCTCTGTCATCTCCCTTCTACTCCTCTAACTCCTCTACTCCTCTGTCGACCACCAACCACCACCCACCACAACCTTCTCAACCAAACCACCAAACCCTAATCTCATCTTCTCTCACTCGTCCCCATTTGTCCTCTCGTCTGAGTCGAGGTGTTGGCATTACTGCTTTTGTCGGTGCTCACGCCGGTGTTGCACTAGTAGAATAATTGCTTATTGGTGCGGCTGAATTGCTGCGGTTTTACCCATGCGCAGCAATAAACTACGTCAAAAGAAATGGAAAAATTGAAAATCAACCTATTGTTGCGGTTCTGGGTGGAAACCGCAGCAATAGATGTTAACGGGAATTTTTCAAAATTGTTTGACTGGTTTGACCAGATCTATTGTTGCGGTTCCCACCCAGAACCGTAGCAATAGATTAAAATATTTTTTCAATAAAATTTTAATTTATTGCTGCGGTTTCTTTCAAAAACCGCAGCAATAGCCAATAGGTTCATTAGGGTTTTCAGTTCTTAATTCTAGTTGGGCGTCGTTTCCTCATATCACTCCAAAAAATTTCGTCTCTCTGTTCTCTCAATCTCTCATCCTTCATCGTTCTTCATCTTCTCTGTACCTCTCTCTCATCCTCCCAAAAATTCTTTCATTCCTCCACCATATCCACAACACCGCTGCACCGACTCCACCATTTTTGCACCGCTCGACTCCACCAATCGGCTGCACCGGTCAGCCTCGCCTCTCCCTTCGTTGAAATCAGCGGTCTTCGTTCGCCTTCAACCACCGCCAGCAAGCCTCGCCTACAACCTTCGCTAACTTCATCCTCGCCTTCAACCTTCGCTGTCTTCACCTCCAACTCCCTCACCTTCGCCTCCCGACGCTCGCCTTCGCCGCCTTTGTGACTCATCTGAATCAAAATTGTGATGAGATATTTATTTGGCTATTGGAGCTACAACAATTCTGTGGAAGTAGTTAAAATTACGCTAAAAGCAATTTTTTTTATTGTTTGACAGCTACCTATTGCTGCGGGTTTAGGCCACAACCGCAGCAATAGGTGAAACATATTGTTGCGGTTTTCGAACCGCATCAATAGGTATTTACCTATTGATGCGCCTTGATTTGCGGTGGTGCGAAATTCGCAGCAATAGGCCACTTATAAACCACAACAAAATGCGATTATTCTACTAGTGTCGCGTGCATTCAGGTCATCGTTGCCTTCACAAGCCGTGTCTGCTCGCGCCGTACCCACCATCTCCCACCGTTTCATCTTGCGCCGTCGCCAAGAGAGTAGTGAAGGCCGCCTTCGACAACAACCACCCCATATGAAGACCACTTCGCCTTCAACCATGCCAGTGAAGTTCGTTCCCTTTCGCTTCAACTGTGTTGGATCTAGGTTGTTTTTTGTTATTAAATTTCCATTTCAATTTTTGTTTGAGTTTCTTTTTTCCTCTTTATTTTTGTAATTTCGTTTAATTTATGGTTGATTTTCGTTTTTTTGTTATGTAGTTTGTAATTTAGTTTCTTTTTCTTGTATTTTTTTATTTTAGTTTATATTTTCGTTTTATTTTCCTTAATTTATATTTTTGGTTGATTTTGTTTTTATTTTCATTTTTTTAGGGTAAATTGGCGCGAACAACACCAACTATTAGTTTGGTGCACAAAACAGCACGAACTAAACGAGGTGTGGTGCACAGCACAAACTTCATAAGGTGGATGCACGAAACAACATAAATGAAGATTTTGGCCTGAGATTCCATTTAGGCCGAGGAATCTTTAATATTTTAAGATATTTGAAGAATCTCTTCCACTTAATTAGTTTGCCATTTTGTTTCCCTCCCTTTTTACTCCCACATGTGACCCCTCCTCAAAGTATTAAACCCCAATAAAGTACCCTTTCATCTTCATCATCTTCCATTGTTAGAATACCAAGGTCACCGAGCTCCATTATTGTTGCACGATTGAAGGTCACCCCAACGAGTTTTGTAAGTTTTCGCATCCTCTAATTATGCTCAAAATCATATGTATGTTGTGTATGTTTTTGTATGAGTAATTAGGGCTTGTAATTGGGGTTTTTTAATGCGTTAATTTAGGGAATTGAACATTTCTTTTGTCATAATTTTGGTATGTATTTTTTGTTTGTTGATCTTTTTTGCAATTCTTTGATGTAATTGTTGTTTATTAGGCTATGAAAGGTAGATTCACCATTAAATTGGTACACAGAGGCACATTGGATAAAAATGGGACATATATGGGGGTAATGTTCATTGTTGGGATAAAGTAGACCCATAATATATGGCTGCAACGTATTTAACATGAGCATCCTCCATAGCTTTTTGCCTTCTTCCTTGAATTTGCTGAAAATCTGACACTCATCTTCAGCTTCTAAGGTTTTAAAGAGAAAATCAATTTGGGGGTTTTCTTAGATTGGAAAAAGGGTATAATTTAGGGGAAATGAGGAGGGGTCACGTTATGTTGGAAGTAAAAAGGGAGGAAAACTAAAAACACTAAAGGCAAACTAATTAAGTGGGAGAGATGCCCTAAATATATAAAAATATTGAAGATTCCCCGGCTTAAATGGAATCTCAAGCCAAAATCTTCATTTGTGTTGTTTCGTGCACCCACTTTATGAAGTTTGTGTTGTGCACTGCACCTCGTTTAGTTCGTGCTGTTTTGTGAACCAAACTAATAGTTGGTGCTGTTCGCGCCAATTATTCCTTTTTTTATTTATATTTCGTCAAATTTGGGTAAATTATAACGAAATTTGTTCGTTACTTTTGTGGTGTGGCTGCATTTTTTTTTATTTCTTACCCGTAACAAACTGATCCGGTTTTTGGGTGAAAATTAGATCAGTTATCCACTAACTAATCATCACTGATCCGATTTTCATCCGAAAACCAGATCAGTTAGTGGATAATCGATCCGGTTAAATTAGGTTTTCATCCGGATCAGTTGACTTTTGTCAACTAATCCGAGCCTAAATGATCTGGCCCAAAACCAGATCAGTAACACCCTATTTTGACCGGATCCGATGATGTTTTTTCCACTAGTGTAAGCCCATTTAAATTGGAGTCCATGCATTCATCTTAGGCTTATTAGAGTCAATGCATTCATCCTAGGCGCACGTAAGTCTAACTCATGTTAAAATATAGGCCCATTTGTATCTCTACGTGAACCCTACTCTATGTCAAGCCATGTAGGCCCCAATCTAAGTCTATTCCCAGTCCATTCTAGAGTCAAGCCTATGTGCTCCTCCTAGTCGATCTCGAACTTAAGTCCATAAAGGCCCAATTGAAATCCTAGGTCTAGTTTGCATCTCCACGAGTCCTAGTCCATCTCAATACCAAACCCATATAAAACGAAGTCCAAAGTGTAAGTCCATAACGAAAATCCTTAAATCTATCAAAGCTAGTCTTCCCTAAGGCAACATAGGCGTTTTTTGTGTCTAGTCTGCTTACTCTAGTGTAAGTTCCAAGTCTAGTTGTCTAGCTACTTACTCTAAATGTAAGTTCAAAGTCAACTTGTCTAGTCTGCTTACCTTAGATTAAGTGCAAAGTCTAGTCTTCCTTATTGTCAAGTATTCATAATGTCTAGCCTACTTACTCTAAATGTAAGCTCAAAGTCTAGTCACCCTTAAGCCTAGCCTACTTACTCTAAATGCAATTTCGAAGTCTAGTTGTCTAGTCCGCTTACTCTAAATTTAAGTTCAAAGTCTAGTTGTCTAGTCTACTTTCCCTAAATGTATGTTCAAAGTCTAGTCTTCCCAATTACTAGCAAAGCCCAGTCATCGAGTCCGATCTGCTTGCATTATGCAGTCCGGCCATGTATGCATTTTCATATAGTTAGGCCTATGTCTCCATCATGGTCAAGCCCACCTTATTCCAAAATCCGTATCATTTCCAAACTGTCCATCTTATAATCATTTCTCATTTCTAAAATTTTTTCCAAAAATTTACAAGTGAGGTCCATTCGATTTCTGTTCAGGACCAGTCGAGAGATTACATTTTGGGAATTCCTAATGGTGAAGCCAAAGGTGAGTCCACTCTAAGGCTCATCAAGCACACTATCACCCCCCCGAATTCACTTAGAGTCATGAGATTACTTTTGACCGCCTTCACAGTAGAGGCGTGATCAATTCTATTGAGCCTACTCCAGATCCCGCACATAAAAAAATCAAAAAGGTGAAACCTAAACTTCTACTGCAAATACCATCAACGCACTGCAAAACATGGTCGTCGATGACGATATACTTCTAATACTTCCTACAATGAGAGTCAGCATCACCAACAACCCTTTAGGCAGTGTGTTCCCAATTCAAAAGAGCTAAGATATTTATTACCAGTTTTCTAGGTTGAGTCGGAGTGTCCGTCCCCGAGCCATTTCTTTCCTTCGTAGTGGATTCTATGTCACTTTAGGAATTTATATTTATCTGTCTTCTATTTTCATTAATAAAAAGATCGCATTTTTTAAATATTGGCCATCCATTATTTATGCTTCTAATTCAATGATGAAACTTAAATCAACCAAATGACCTTGATTAATAAAAAATATATAAAAAAATTGGACATACTTTGGATTAGAAGTCATTTCTCTGTTCCCTCCATCATTCCAAAAAGCCATCACATCCATTAACCATCAAATGCAACAAAAATATAAAAATCCTCTAAATTATCATCTTCATGATCCTTAGCCAAATAACCCTTCAAATTAAAACACCACAAAATAGCCTTCAAACGTTCCAATGCCCTAAACCAGAAAATTTGGTGTGAGCCACATAAATAGATCAATGACAACCAAAAATAAAAGAAAGAAAAATTCAAAGTGCGAAAAATGAAAAGAAAACGCACAAAGCAAAATACAAAAAAGAGGAAAGAGCCAAAAGCAAAAAAGTAAAGCTATGGGGCTTGCACACAAGTTCTACTCCTCATTCCAAATCCTTTAGTCCATCAAAAACCTTTAAGCCCATAAAAGCCATATCCCTTACTTTGGCATTACAAAAAAAGTCATAACTTTTACCTTGGCCACATCCAATTAAACTTTCATCCAAACTTTAAGCCCTCTCAACTCTCATATCAATCCTAATTCCTTCTTCAAGATATGTCCAAGCCCGTTAGGTTGAAAACCCCAAAGGGCGACCTAGGCAAAAAGTTAGGCATGTATAAAAAAATTAAATCAAAAATTACGAATCGTCTGATTCTGCAAGGATATGTAGGAACCCTCATCTCAAGGTCGGACTCCTTCAATAAAAAAATTTAATCAAGGTCAAAAGATTTGACTTTCTAGAATTCAAAAGCATGTTTTTTCTAGATCTCGACATAGACTCGAGTATGAACCTAGCCATATTAAAGCCTTTTCCCACCTACATCTATTTAAGTCACAAATTTAACCTTTTTAAATTGTTAATCCAAACTCTCCTTGTCCTTGAAGGACTCTCAGATAAATCTATGGTCTATGGCGATATCTGACTTTGCCTATGTTAACTCCCAAGTGAAGAAACTTCGAATGCTTCTCCGAACGCTCAAATCAAGTCAAATACCTACCAATCTAACCTCAGAGTGCCTAATTCAAGACAATCTTTCCCAAAGTGGGGGGCTTCCTATATTTGTGGTGGTTCCTCTAAATCAAAACCCCGAAGAATTGGAATCTACGAATCTCATTTACGGACCCTGATTTTTATCAAAACATTTTTTGAAAATCAATCCACCTTCTTCTATCAATCCAGACCTCATAGGTTTGCAAAATCCTGACCTTGCATAGCATCTTTATCCAGTTCTCTCAACTTTGCATAACCCTGACCTTTCATAGCATTATATCAATCACTTTTAACTTTGCATAGCACTAACCTTGCATAGCGTACGTCTCATGCATCCTTAGAGAATCTAAGGTTGCATTATTGCATCATTATGTGCATTATTATCTAAGTTGTTTTCACATATCTGCTAACATCTTCTCATGAAGGCTAATCAAATTGCTTGTAGTTATCGCCTTGCAAATTAAACTTTGCTTTGTAGAAACTGGCAATATATAGACTAATTATAGATTGTGGAGCATCTAGAATTGTTCTCCGTCCCGACACAGACTACTTTAACTTTTGGTTTCAAGCACCTGAGTCAAAGTGGGGGCTTCTGGAGACACATAATCGTGTCCCCCCATTTAGGACCCAATAATGAAACATACCATCGTCCTAATTAGTTCGATCCAAGGGAAGAGTAATCATAAACAAGCTAAGCCCAAAATCTTTTTAAGAACATAAGGTAATTCTCTATTCCGAACCCAATTAATTATTCATGGTAATAATTTGTAATCTTAAAGCCCATTTTTATAAAGCCCAATTAATTATTATTGATAAATAATTGGATTTTTAATAAATGTTAATTATTCTTGATAATTAATAAATATTTTGTAAATTAAAATGTATTATGAAAATCAGATTTTTATTCCTTAAGACAGTTGATTTCGTACTTCAAAAGATAATATCTAATAAAGTATAAAATGAATTTTAATTTTGGAAAACTGCTCAGATATGTGTTGCGTCTTTCCCCACCAGGATGAGCACGCGCAATATCGAGACAGTCAACAAAACGAAGAAACGCAAAAGTGGAACACGCTGATGCATGAAGCCTCTGCTAGGCGCATGGCCTTGCACAGAGTGCCCGCTCTGTGCGCTAGGCGCATCCTTCTTTTTATCTCCTTTGAGCGATTCTTAGATTTATTTTCCTATAAATAGCCTCATGTTCTACAAACGTTTTGGATACTTTTCATATAGATTTTCACCACGACTTTTAAATACACTTGCCTAAAATACACCTTCATACTACAAAAAGTTTCTCACATAATCAAATACATTCAAACTCCATTAACACATTCGAATTCCATATGTTAAGCTTCAAGATTGCTCCTCCTGCTGATCGTTATTCAATGCCGAGGCGACAAAGGTATAATTCGTAAAGGTCAATTTCAATTTAATTCCTTATTTTACTAACAATCTATTTGTCATGATATAGATCTTAAAGGAATTCATGCTATTGTAAATTCTTCTTTAAATCTCTCATCTTTCTCTTTTTTATATTGCAATACATGATTATTCATATGCATGTTGTATGCTTTATCGCTTTCATCACCCGCATGTTTATTTTTGCTAATTAAAGACCTAAATAAATGTTCTAATGTTAAATTCAGATAACTTAGACAATTGGATTAGGTCCCCTGTAATTTGATTGCTTAAATAACTTGTCACCAAAAATTAGTCTTTTATGTGTTTAACGAACAAAAATAGATTAATTTTTATATTAATTGCATAAATCTTGACATGAATCGTATTAAGTAGAGACCAACAATGGGCGAATTTGATTCCTGATTATATTCGTATCCTCACCCTTGAACTCGATCTTTGGTTCATATTGACCAATTATGAAGTCATGACAGGGAACTCTACATTGATAAGTTCCTAAGTTGTTCCTATGGTTTCCAAAAATCCAATCAGGTTTATTAGTCTTCCTTTAAAGACTTGTTGATGACTTCTTTATTTCAAAACATTTTCGAAACAAAACCTTTACAATGAGGTAGTCAAATACGCGCTCATCAAGCGTAGGCAATACAAACACACCTACACATGTTAATCCCAAAACTATTAACCCAAAATCATAACTAGAAATCCAAAACTAACAATAACTATTAACTCAAAAACCAAGAAATAACCACATGATCATAACTATCAAACTAATAAACCATAACTATTAACCTAAAAAATATAATTAACTATCAATCCAAAACAATAGTTTTTAACCCAAAACCATAATTGTAACTATTAATACAAAAATGTTAACCAAAAATCATAATTATTAACCTAATAATCATAGATTTATCGGAAGCCATAAGCTTTGGGGGTTGAATGGGACCCTATAAAGACTTTTAACAGCAATAAATCAATCAGAATTGAGTTAAGATTGTGTTTCATAAATTGAGAAACAATTATAATTATGGACTAATAGTTATACCCTTTAGTTTAATAATTATGGCTCTTTTTTGGTGGGGGTAAGGAGAGACCATGACAAATTTTTTTTGAGGGGGGGTAGTAAAGGGAGATCCCAACTTGTCAAGGTGGGAACCGATCTCAAGTTTTCTTGGAACTAAGAAAGATGTTATTAATCACTGAGCTATCTCTCACTTTCATGACTTTTCAGGTTCGGAGTTATGGGAAAGTTACAAAAGAAGTAATGCTCCCTCCGTTAAAATAGAAAACCCTAGCCTCCTCCTCTCCCCTCTCTCCTCTTGCTCCTCAAAAAACCCTAATCCTTTTCTTCTAATTTGGGGCTGCCATCATCCTTTCGGTGGTGGTAAGCCCTTAATTTTTCTTTTTTCTTCTAGTTTTTATTGCTTTTGTTATTAATAATTTTCCATTCTCTCTCTATTTGAGAATTTTCTACCCAATTTTTGGGTTTTTTTCTCTCTTTTGATGGGAGTTTGGAGTTTGGTTTTATTCTCTTCCCATGTGGAAGTTTAAAAAATGGTATGAGAAATTATTCCTATTAGTTGAAGTTCAAGACCATCAACATCGAGGCATTGGAAATTCGGGAGCAGTCAACATGGTTAAATCAAGAATTATCTTCCCCAAACTATGTCAAAATGCTAGACTGCCCCATCAATAGCTGCGTGATTCAGCAAATACAAGGGGGTTGCATTGTATTGCTCGATCTTGTTCATTGTAGTTTCTTCGAAGACGAATTTGATTTGATCTTGTCTGATTATATATTGTTTTTCTTTAATCCTTATTGTAGAGGCCGTTTGACCTTCAATTAATGAAATTTCTCTTATAAAAAAGATAGTAGTTATGGTTTTCAAGCTAAGAATTATGGTTTGAATTAATAGTTATGGTGTTTGGATAATTAGTTTTAATTTTTAGGTTAGTAGTTAATGTTTTTGGTTAATAGTTCTAGGTTTATGGTTATTGGTCATTATTTTTGGGTTAATAATTATGGCTTTGGTGTATAGTTTTAATTAGTATTAAATGTAAAATGTATCATTTCATTTTCTTAATAGTTTTAGGTTCATGATTATGGTACTTGGATGAATGATTATGATTCTAGGTGGATACTTATGGTTTTTAAGATATTGTTATATAATTTTATAGTTATTAATTATGATTTTCGGGTTAATAGTTACTGATTTGGATTAATTGTTATGATTCTGGGCAAGTAATTATAGTTAACGGGTATGTTTTTCTTGTTAATATTGTGGTTTTCAATTTATAGTTATGGTTTTGTGGTTATTAGTTATGATTTTTGGAATATTTGTTATTGTTTTGGATTAATAGTTATTATTTAGGGTCAAAGACTATTGTTTTGTGTTAATGGTTCTATTATTTTGGTTTATATATATATCATGATTTTGGATTGATAGTTATGGTTTTGTAGTTAATAGTTATGATTTATGGATTAATAATTAAGGCCTTAGTCAATAGTTATACTTTTTGGCTTAACTAAATAGTTGAATCATGTAACTATTAAAGCATTGAGAATTTTTAGTAGGCTTAATAATTAGTTACAATGCAAACTAATTAATTTAGCTGATGTTAAAGTTAATATTAAACTGTCTTTTTAAAATATATGCGATTAAGTAATGAAAGCAACAACATTTATGCCTCAAATAGATCAATTGATGATTTTATATTTAGCATATATATTTTCGTCAAGTTAGTAGGTGCAAAATCAATAATGATTTAAGAAGTCCATTAAAAAAATGATTTAAGAAGAGTCAAAAATTCTGAATAAAATATAGCATGAAGGTCAAACGTTTGTTGTTGGATATGTTAAATATGCCGTCACTTATATTTAATTGTCATATTTCTCCCGTCCAAAAGGCATAAATAGAAGAATTCAATAGTCTTATGACTCATGAGGTCCTCGTGGGAGCCCAATGGTTGGTGCTCCCACCTCCCAACCGCGAGGTCGGGTGTTCGACTCTCATCACTCCCCAATTTGGGGAATTTGTTTAAATGTTTGCTTGTGGGTATAAATCCCCACTACCCAGCCAATGAATTTGGTGTGTGCCTCGCAGTAGTAGCTAAGCATGGGGTTGGTCTTCTGACCAATTATCTTTCCCCGAACAAAAAAAAAAAAAAAAAAAAATAGTCTTATGACTCATATGTTTCAACTGTTTTCTTTAGCCTTGTAACGGACCATTTCCCCCTCCCCAACTGATTGGTGCATCTGTTCCTTCCATCTAAGCCACATTCTAAATTAGAAAATCCAATCTGGACTTTCCCCATAATAAGTTTCACAACACCTAGGTATTTTTTTAATTTAAAAAAAACCTCACTGATTATATTGGATTATTGGTAAGGTTGAGATGTAAAAAGGTCCTTTGGTTTTAAAATACATAATCCATTTTTCCATTTGGAATGTCCCAAAATACTTCACACCTTTTTTATTTTACTTTATTTTTTTTTGGATTGAGATTATATTTCAACTAATTTCTACCTTTTCACTTATTTCAATACATTATCACTGGTTATCTTTGATCATGTATATCTAATCTTCGGTTTATCTTATGCTTCACTATAAATTTATGTGTCAAAAAGCAAATGGACAATGTATTTTTAGACAGCGGAGTATAAGATAGTTATAGTATAGTTTTAGCCAAACTTCTTTAGGTAGTGTTTGGGAATGTTGATTTCATTTGAATTCCTGGATTTCAATTTAGGAATTATGAATTCCAATATTGAATTCCAAATCAATTGTTTGGGAAATTCAGAAATTCTAAATCCATTATTTCAAATCCAATGCATTGTTTGGATAGACTTTAGAATTATAATTCCACACTTCATCAGTACAAGCGAGTTTTTCACCAATAATGAATTATGAAAAATTAGCTACAAAAATTAAAATGAAAAACAACTATAACAAGGCTCTAGTTTAACATTATAAAAAAATATCAAAAAATTGGGAATGAGAAAGATGAAGTAAAAACCATGGCTGCTTAATCATATGAACATTCAACTTCATATTAATCAGATGGTTGATATATCATTCATCAAAATATACAAAATTGAATCCAATATGAAGATAATTGGAATATGGTGGTGAGGTAGAGGAGAAAGAGTGGACAAGGAACCCTATATGTTTATGGCTGAGGAGAGAGAAAGTATGATTTTGTCATTTAAATTTTTTTTAAAAGTTCACCAAAAAGAAATAAAAAAGGAAAAAAACGATTTGAGGAGAGAAGATGAGAAGAGAGCACTAGTGTAAGTGTGCTGTGATTTCAAATGGCATGGTCCGAAATGTCATTTCAAATCCTTTCTTGTATGGGTTTTTTTTTGGTTATATGGGGATTTGAGCCAAATCTAGAATTGAAATTCTTTGTCCATCCAAACATCTTAATTGTCCAAATCCAGCATTTCAAATGAAATGCTCATATCCAAACAGGCCATTAAATGATTTCAGATTATATGCTTTATTATTTAGGGATGTGATATACTTTATTCAAGTAAGGAGTTATTCAATTGGTAGTTCCTCCTCTTCAGACCTCATTATTCTCCCTCCATCTTCAACTAAAACTTTATGTATCCTATATAAGGGTGTAAATGGGACGAAAATTCGTGAGAAGCTCGAATACGCAATTATCTATAGCAAAATACCTAAAATCGACATATTTTCTACCTTATGGTTGCTTTTAACCCGAAACACTTGCAAGCTACTCAAGATCTACTTGGTCAAAACTCGACTCGGTCAAAACTCGTTCAAAACTCGACTCGAATGAGCTCGACTCAAAATACCAACGAGTCGAATCGACCTACCCCAAACTCGAACTTGATTCGCATCATTCACACCTTAATCCCACATATAAACTTCATGTCACCTTTTAAGCAAATGTTACCATGTGATGTGAGACCTTCCCGTGTCTCACAACCAAAATTAATATTTTTACTTTTACACTACCTATCAAGGAGTGTATACTTCCTACTAAAATTTATTAATTTGCATGTTTAAGCTTAACATGATTCTTAAGAGAGCAGCAACTGTTGAATATTAAAGGAGGCCCTGTATTAATTTATAAATTAAGCCCTTGATTTATGCATGCTAGTTTTATAGTACAAAAAAAGTTAGAAATTTGATAATGCTTAAGTGTAATAATATGATAGATAATTGCACATTCACAAAGAAAAAAAACATAATCCAAACTATATAAAAAATAAAAGCATCAACAGCAAAACTAAAAACTCATGCTCTCTCCATTCCACAAAATTCCTCCTATTTGTATTCTACATGATCTTTATAACATAATAGAAAAGAATCATGAAAATAGATAGTAGTATTACTGAAACCTCGAATTGAGATAATATAATAAGGTCTCACAATACATTTTTATACACTATCTCAATATCTTTTTAATTGACCTATCTTCCTTTTCGGGATTTTTCATTATAATTGGCTCGTTTCCTCATTTGATAACTTTCTCACTCACATGACTTTTTATACACTTATTTAATCATTTTTTTGCCAATTTACATTACTTTCAACTTTATATATTCTCACATAAAACAAAAAAAAGTAAGAAGTGTATAAATGACTAAGTATCAAAGATAGTTTATAAATTTGACTACATAAACAGTAAATGGGAAGAAAATTGTGAATCGGAGGGATATGATTATTCTACACCTAATAGTTAGATTTCTGTAACACCCCGTAATTTTCACCCTTTATTTTTGGCGTTTGTTTACATTAAAATGATATTTTATAAAAAAAATAAAATAATTTATTATTTAAATTATTTTGGAAAGTGTTGTGAAAATTTATATATATTTTTTTTATATGTTGTGATATATTTATTTTTAAAGGTTAGTTATTGTTTTTTAAAGTTATATTAGTTTCGTTATTTATTTAGGCGTTTAGGATGCGGTTTTACCGTGTAGCGTTTTTGTAATGTTGATGAACCGACTTGGGTGAGAAATGTTGCATCACATGTGGCGTGTCATGCTGGTCAAAAATCAGCAATTATGGAGTGGAGGATGAAGAGTTTTGGTGCTTATTAAGCTAATCTTTGGATCTCTTGTAACCCCCCATTTAATCCATCATTAACACTCTCTTAAACCCTTTATTTTTCCTTGCCAATAAATTCTGATTTTTAATCAGAGAAATTCAACATCATTCTTCATTAAGCCTCGTCATTTTCAAAGAAAAGAGAGAAGAGGAAGAGAAGTGAAAAAGAGGAGAAAAGTTAATCCCGGTTTTTTCTATCACACCTTTACGAAAAGGACCATATCCGGAGATCTAACCGTTGGATCGTCCTGAAATTTGGACAGTATGTTAAGAACATCTTGGGCTTAATTTTAACCGGAGAGATTGTGAATACGAGATTTCGTTCCCCGGGAATCATGGTCGGAACAGAACAGCATAAAATGAGATTTTTCAATGTTCAAGAAGAAAACACCTAGTGACTTGTTGCTACAATTATCGTTCGTGGAGGACTTGGATTGCACGCATATTTTTATAATATCTTTAGACTCGCTCTTCTCCCGATGTTCCAGGTACTATTAGTTATCGTAGAACGCTAAAGATTAGAGTATATTTCGGTAGTAGATTATTTCGTTAGGAAATTGTTTTAATTACTTTTTATATGAAATTATTGATGAAAATTTATGTGAGTGTTCATTATGTATGCTGTGTGTATATTATGTACAGAAAATAATTTTTATTTGAGATTTTCCTATTTTATTAATTAAATTGGTAATTTGTGTGTTTATGTTTTAATTATTAAATAATTAGTGAATGAGTTTTATAATAGCCAAAAATATATTTATTGAAGCATGATATGTGTGCAGTATGTTTTTCATGTCTTAGAATAATATTTCATTACTGTCTTCGAGTTTAATTAATTGAATTCCATATTTTTGTCATTTTGTGATTGATAGTAATTAATTCATGAATATTATATTTTAAGGTCTAAAAATCTGTTTCTTTACATAATATGTATTACTGTGGGTTTTTGCATGTTATGTGAATTTTTGGTAATTTTTGTGCGTCTATTTCTAATTTTAAGTATTGTATTGGTTTTATTGAGTAATCTGGAAATTATTGTTTGAAATTACTTTTGAGGTCCGAAAATTAGAAGTAAAATATTTACTATGTCTATAGAGCCATGATGGGTGTATGTCAATTTTTGTGAGAATTAACGGTTCTGTTATATTTGTTAAATAATTTTAACTGTGATTTTATTAGTGATTTGAGTTTATTCTTTTTAATTATTAAGAGATTAATAATCAGGATTAAAATAAAACTATTTGCATTCTTTGAAGGCTGATGATTTTTATGTTACAGTTGTTATGATTAAGTATTGTTATTTTTACGTTTAGTTAGAGTAAGAATGATTAATTGTATACGTTTTGTTGAATTAACGAGTTTTGGGTTAATTAGTACTCTTAATCGGTGGCGTCAGACGCATACAGATGCGTTAGACGCAGGGTGGTTTGTGCGCTAGACGCACAGGTTGGCGCTGAGTGCAAGCTCATGCGCCGAGTGCACAGTTTTGTGTTACAGGATTTTCGTATGTGCTTGTACGTATGTTTTACATGGAATTCGTGCTGTAAAACTCTTTTTATATCAATATTTGTGCTTAAATGTGTACAAAGTATTTGTTGTTTAAAGTATTTGTTGTAAATTTGTAAGTTTACTTCTTTGAGGAATTTTGAAGAGATATCTATTGATGAATTGTGGGTATAAGGCCGGGTGGCATCCCTTTGATGAATATTTTGATATGAATGATACTTTTAGGATATTTATGATTTTATTTTGAGATAAGAACATCCGGTGGGATAGATGTATTCCCCGGTGAAGAACATGCCAACCACCTGGTTTGCGAACTAGGGGTAAACCTGGGTTAATTGTTGTCGTCCGAGAGGTTAGAGAGTTCTGCGTGTTCTACCCTGCATCGGGAGTTTGGCCATTCTTAGACATAGGCAGTGGGGAACGTAAGCCCATAGACTGACCTGGAGATTGCGATATGACAAACCTTAGGAAGTGGATTGCGATTCACTGGCGTTCAGTTTCTGACTCAATAACTTATTCAAACTATACTTTTATTTTTATTTAAACAATTTTGAGATGATTTATTTATTTTATCCAATTTATTTGTTATTTACTATTCATTTGCGTTACTTGGATGTGGATGCATATTATAGTAACTTGACTTTATTCTTTCCTTTCTTACTAATCTATGTCTGGAATAGACTTTGATTTCTTTTGTTCTGGGAGAACTGCTAGTTAATCCCCACCGATTGTGGATGTTTATTATATATTTTGTAGGTTATGTTGATGTGAATCTTCTTTGGTTTTGGGCTCGGGTTGAAATATGAGCATTAAAATGTTAGATGTTTTTGGCCTAGACTTTGAATTAGTTTAAGAGCCAGTTTTCTCTTTTGGATTTTAATCTAATTAATTTAATTTATTTATGTTGGTTTTATCACTTAGTTATTTAAACGCATTTCTTGTAGTAGTGACATTCCCAGAAGACGATGTTTCCGCCATCGTCCTATAATACTATTATTATTTCTTTCGTTTTCGCTTTGCAATTCTGGGGTGTTACAGTTGGTATCAGAGCAAAACGCTCATAAACTCTGAAACAGAGTTGCTAATGATTCTTTAGAATTATTAGTTAGCCATAGGAGATAAAATTTGTTTAGAATTAAGTTTAGTAATTTCACTATAATGAGAGTGTGATGGGTATAGTAAGTAAAGGGAAGTGTTATGGGAATGTGGTGTGCTCTCATGCTTACGGAGCATATATTATATGTATAATTACTTGTATTATTGGTGGAATTAGTCTACCAAGTTTGCTAATCTTATTTGCAGGGCCTCTTACATGTTAAACATTTTCTCTTTTATCAGAGTGAGCAGCGAAAGCAAATGAATTTATAGCCTTCTCGATTTAGTTGTGTGTTTAAATTGTTTCGTGTTTTGCAATTAAAATTTTTTTTATTTTTATTTTTATATAGTCATGTGTGTTGCATTGCATTTATTTTATGTGCTGGTTGCTTGATAGTATATGTTATTATGTGCGACGGTATATACTTTCTGTTATTTTCCAATTAAGTGTTGTTTTTATGTAAGTACTACGTATCTGTTTTATTATTTACAAAACTTTCTAGTTTGAGTTTATATTCCAAATTATATTTTAGATATTTGATCTTAATAAATTTTATACTTATATAAGAGTTATATTGTGGTATTCAAATTTTATTATTGTTAATATTTTGACATACTCTTTTGAAAAACGTGTAATTTCAATTGTTTTATAATGGTTTGGAAATAGAAAGTGGTTTTGAATTTGTCTTTCAAGATATTCTTCAAATTTCTCTTACCGTCTTTGACCATCTATATTTATAAATATTTTTCTTTTAATATTTTTATTTTTCATGCTAATCCTTGTTTATTAGCCTTAATTGTGGTAATAAGTTTTGTAGATTTGAAAATAAAAGTACCCTGATGAGTTATTATGGGTTATAGATTAAAATGTAGATGTAAACTATTTTGTTTTAAAGGTTAACATTCAACAACTTTTACTTTACTTACTAATTTACTTTTCTTATTAGCATTATTTTTCAAACTCAAATGTGGGAAAGGATCTCGTTTACTATTTGTTGTTTCTTAAATATTTAGTGCTTGCTCATTTTATAGCAAAGTTTTGTTTTATTTCTTTACTTCTTATTTAATTCTCTGATTTTGACTGATCTGTTTTATATTCTTTGAAAATGAAATTTATATACTCAGTCTAAATTTTAAACTTGTTTGAGTTGATATTAAGTCATAATGGGTGATTCCTTCACTTGTATGTCAATTTGATAAGTCTATAATTTTAAACTTGTTTGAGTTGATATTAAGTCATAATGGGTGATTCCTTTGACTTGTATGTCAATTTGATAAGTTGACACGTTTTGACTATTTTGATTTAATTTCCTTTTTGAGTTGATATTAAGTTTATATTGGGTGATTCTGATAAACTTTAATGTTGATTTGATAAGAAGGCTTTCAAATATTGTTTTGTTGATACTAGGTTGCAATGGGTGGTTCCATGCACATTTGTGTCGACTTGACAAATTTTATAATTGTTGTTTATAATTTATTACTTTATCGCCTATTTATTATTAGTGTTTCGTCGTTGTGAATTATTTTAAAGTTATCAATTTCTTTTGCGAACTTTAAAATTCATATATAAGTTTAGAAGGACTTTCCGGATCATTGGTTAAGAACCAACCGGCAATTTATGTCTTCCGGAATTGGGAGAGCAAGAATCAGTCTTTCTTCATTTCTCGAGAGAGCAGAGCAGTCAAAGAATGAACCAAATGATTGTTCGAGAATGGCTATTCTTCACAATGGCTCCTTGTGATGCAGCGGAATCATGATAATTAGGATTTACGCTCTTATAACATACTCCCTCCGGTTCCGAAAGATCTTCCCTAATTGACATTTTTCACTATTCACAAGTTTCACTTTGACTGTTGTTTATGACTTATACGTAAGAAAAACTATAGTCATGTGGGATTTTGTTAGATTCATCTCAATATGTAATTTATTAATATCCACTTTTTATAATTTTTTCAAATACACAGTTAATGATATTAGTGTCTAAAGTTTTGCATTGGCATGCGTGAAAAGTAAAAGAGGGAAGATCTTTAGGAACCAGAGGGAGTATGTCATTACTTGAGTTCGTAAGTGCTATTTTAATAAAGCAGCTAGCTACTATTTATTAAAGTGTTCTTATCTCTTTAAGTGGAGTATAAGCCTGTGTGGTTATCTCTATTTAAATTGGTTTCGCTATCAATTTACGAACTTTTGCTTCTTCGTTTCTTTTCTAAAAATATTTATGTATGATCGGATTCATTCTTTTATAATTTTACGTAAATATTTATTCCTGCTTCTTTTGCAATATTACCTATAGTTTATTGTGCAAACGTTTTTACCTTAAACTTTCTACTTGTCTTTGGTTCTTTCACATTTTATAAATGATGGTTGTTACTTACCATACTTCCTTACTATACAACTCTTTTTGGTCTTCCAAAATAAAATGTATATTATTTGAATTATCAAATTTTATACCCGCAAAGTTGTTTAGTTCTTAATTAAAATCCATCAATTTCTGTTTTCTTAATGTTCTTTATCTAGAGTATTTTATTTTGATCTCTTGGTTGTTTTGAAGTTTCGAGGACGAAACTCTTTTAAGGGGGGAGTGATTGTAACACCCCGTAATTTTCACCCTTTATTTTTGGCGTTTGCTTACATTAAAATGATATTTTATAAAAAAATAAAATAATTTATTATTTAAATTATTTTGGAAAGTGTTGTGACAATTTGTATATATTTTTTTTATATGTTGTGATATATTTATATATATTTATTTTAAAAGGTTAGTTATTTATTTTAAAATTTATATTAGTTTCGTTATTTATTTAGGCGTTTAGGATACGGTTTTGCCGTGTAGCGTTTTTGTAACGTTGATGGACCGACTTGGGTGATGAAATATTGCATCACATGTGGCGTGTCATGCTGGCCGAAAATCAGCAATTATGGAGTGGAGGATGAAGAGTTTTGGTGCTTATTAAGCTAATCTTTGGATCTCCCCCATTTAATCCAACATTAACACTCTCTTAAACCCTTCATTTTTCCTTGACAATAAATTCTGATTTTTAATCAGAGAAATTCAACATCATTCTTCATTAAGCCTCGTCATTTTCAAAGAAAAGAGAGAAGAGGAAGAGAAGTGAAAAAGAGGAGAGAAGTTAATCCCGATTTTTCTAGTCACATCTTTACGAAAATGACGATAGCCGGAGATCTAACCGTTGGATCATCCGAAAATTTGGACAGTACGTTGAGGATATCTTGGTCTTAATGTTGACTAGAGAGATTGTGAATACGAGCTTTCGTTCGCCGGGAATCATTGTCGGAACAGAACATCATGAAATGAGATTTTTCAATATTCAAGAAGAAAACGCCTAGTGACTTGTTGCTACAATTATCGTTCGTGGAGGACTTGGATTGCACGCATAATTTTTGAATCTCTTTACACTCGCTCTTCTCCCGACGTTCCAGGTAACTAGTAGTTATCTTAGAACGCTAGAGATTAGAGTATATTTCGGTAGTAGATTATTTCGTTAGGAAATTGTTTTAATTACTTTTTATATGAAATTATTGCTGAAAAGTTATGTGTGTTCATTATGTATGCTGTGTGTATATTATGTGCAGAAAATAATTTTTATTTGAGATTTTCCTATTTTATTAATTAATTTGTAATTTGTGTGTTTATGGTTTCATTATTAAATAATTAGTGAATGAGTTTCATAATAGACGAAAGTATTTTTATTGAAACATGTTATATGTGTAGTATGTTTTTCATGTCTTTGAATAATTTTTCATTACTGTCTTTGAGTTTAATTAATTGAATTCCATATTTTTGTCATTTTGTGATTGTTAGTAATTAATTCATAAATATTATATTTTAAGGCCTTAAAATCTGTTTCTTTACATAATATGTATTACTGTGGGTTTTTGCATGTTATGTGAATTTTTGGTAATTTTTGTGCGTCTATTTCTAATTTTAAGTATTTTATTGGCTTTATTGCTTAATCTGGAAATTATTGTTTAAAATTACTTTTGAGGTCCGAACATTAGAAATAAAATTTTTACTGTGTCTGTAGAGACATGATGGGTGTATGTCAATTTTTGTGAGAATTTACGGTTCTGTTATATTTGTTAAATAATTTTTATTGTGATTTTATTAGTGATTTGAGTTTATTCTTTTTAATTATTAAGAGATTAATAATCAGGATTAAAATGAAACTCTTTGTATTCTTTGAAGGCTGATGATTTTTATGTTACAGTTGTTATGATTAAGTGTTGTTATTTTTACGTTTAGTTAGAGTAAGAATGATTAATTGCATACGTTTTGTTGAATTAATGAGTTTTGGGTTAATTAGTACTGTTAATCGGTGGCGTCAGACGCATACAGATGCGTCAGACGCAGGGTGGTTTGTGCGCTAGACGCACAGGTTGGCGCTGAGCGTAAGCTCATGCGCCGAGTGCACAGTTTTGTGTTGCATGTTTTTCGTATGTGCTTGTACGTATGCTTTACATGGAAGTTGGTGCTGTAAAACTCTTTTTATATCATTATCTGTGCTTAAATGTGTATAAAGTATTTGTTGTTTAAAGTATTTGTTGTAAATTTGTAAGTTTACTTCTTTGAGGAATTTTGAAGAGATATCTATTGATGAATTGTGGGTATAAGACCGGGTGGCATCCCTTTGATGAATATTTTGATATGAATGCTACTTTTATGATATTTATAATTTTATTTTGAGATAAGAACATCCAGTGGGATAGATATAGTCACCGGTGCAGAACATGCCAACCACCTGGTTTGCGAACTAGGGGTAAACATGGGTTAATTGTTGTCGTCCGAGAGGTCAGGAAGTTCTGCGTGTTCTACCCTACATCGAAAGTTTGGCCATTCTTAGACACAGGCAGTGGGGAACGTAAGCCCATAGACTGATATGGAGATTGCGATCTGACAAACCTTAGGAAGTGAATTGCGATTCACTGGCGTTCGGTTTCTGACTCAATAACTTATTCAAACTATACTTTTATTTTTATTTAAACATTTTTTAGATGATTTATTTATTTTATCCAATTTATTTGTTATTTACTATACATTTGCGTTACTTGGATGTGGATGCATATTATAGTAACTTGACTTTATTCTTTCCTTTTTTACTAATCTATGTCTGGAATATACTTTGATTTCTTTTGTTCTGGAAGAACTGCTAGTTACTTCCCATTGATTGTGGATGTTTATTATATATTTTGCAGGTTATGTTGATGTGAATCTTCTTTGGTTTTGGGCTCGGGTTGAGATGTGAGCATTAAAATGTTAGATGTTTTAGGCCTAGACTTTGAATTAGTTTAAGAGTCAGTTTTTCTCTTTTGGATATTAATCTAATTAATTTAATTAATTTATACTATTTATTTATGTTGGTTTTATCACTTAGTTATTTAAACGCATTTCTTGTAGCAGTGACATTCTCAGAAGACGATGTTTCCGCCATCGTCCAATAATACTATTATTATTTCTTTTTTTTCGCTTTGAAATTCTGGGGTGTTACACTTAATAGTTGGATTTCACTCAAGATTTACACCTAATAGTAAACGAAAATGGGAAAAATGAAGAAAGTTGTAATTGGAGGCCTCGACTATTAGTCCCTATGCAGTCCTCCCCCACATCGCACATAACAAAAAATGAGTAAACTAAAAAAAAGTAGGAAGTGTATAAATGACTAAGTTATCAAAGATAGTTTGTACATTTGACTTTATGAACAGTAAATGGGAAGAATATTATGAATCTGAGGGATATGATTATTCTGTACCTAATACTTAGAGTTCACTCAAGATTTACAACAAAAATGAAGAAAGTAGTAATTGGAGGCCTCGAATATTAGGCCCTATGCAGTCCTCCCCCACATCGCACATATTTGGAGTCTCCCCTACAAAGGATAATAGATAGAGTATGTAAAAAGATTCCATCACCTGAGCAAAATAGAAGTAGAAACAAAGTTAGTTGGCAGGGTTAACTTTAGTTTTCTACCTTTGCCACTCCAATAAGAGAAATCCATTTGAAGTTTTCTCCATATGATCTTCTCCATGATTCCAGTCTTTCTTTTATAGTCTAACAGGATTATCACATCTCATCTTCCTCTCCCTCTCCCCTCCACCCCACTACTTTACTCTCTCTACAAACAAACAAATTTACCAAAAATGTTATCAATTAAGTTTGATGGAGCAGTTGAACCTTCCTCCTGTTTCCCTCTATTATACTTTACCAAAAAGATCTCACCATAAATTATTATTCTTCCCTTCTGCTTCAACCTTTCCCTCATTTTCAGATACCACTTTAACACACTTCTTCTCTTTTGACTTCATCTTAAAACAACTTTACTCTATACATTTTTTCACCCTCTTTAAACCCATCAAACTTAAACTTTCTTCTCTCGTGTTTTAATTCTTAGCCTTATACCCAGTTTAAGCATGGCGATCAACTTGTATTCAGGGGACTCGAGTCCTTGCTCGAGCCCTCGACTGTCGTTTTCTCGTGATCTCCCTGAAACACATGTAAGAGTTGATGTAAGCAGACAAGATATGTCACTCCTATCAGACCAAAACTTCGAGTTCAACTTCTGCAGAACCGCTTCGTTTCCAGAGGATGAAAGTTCATCAGCCTCGGAGCTGTTTTTTAATGGTGTGATCATCCCGACCCAAATGAAAGAGAAACTCAATTCTATAAAAAAGGTTGAAGAAGAGATTACTTCAACAACAACAGCAACTTTAGTACGCGAAGCAAACGTGAATCAAGCAAAATCATTCTGGGGATTTAAAAGAAGCAGCAGCCTTAGTAACTATGAGAACAATCATGGTAAAAAACCGAGTTCATCTATTTGGTCATTGCCACTTCTTTTTAGGAGTAACTCAACAGGGTCATCATCAAATTACAATTCTAAGAAATATCAGAAAAATTGTAGTTCATATAATGGTATGTTGATGAACGATCAGAGTATGAAATTTTCGTCTTCGTCGAATCAGAAACGTCCATTGAAGAAGAGTGGCTCAGGAGGTGGATCAAATATGAATTTTGTGAGAAATAATAGTGGTGCTGCTTTAAATGTTCCGCCTCCGTATATTACTAAAGGTACATCAGATCTTTTAGGATTTAATTCTTTCTTTCGCAATGGTAACAGAGAAAAAAAGAGCAAGAAATAAGCTGATATCAGATATCATGTCATTTTCTCAACTAATATTGTACTATTGTAGTAATTCACTAATTCAAAGTTGTTGTTAGAGATGACTTGAATGGATTGTATAGCTATTTTATTGTAAATCAAAGGGTTGGGTCGTTGGCAGAGAGACAGGGTAGTTGGAAAATTCACATACAAATACTACTATATCAGACTGAGTAAAAGAGGGGAATTGGGTTGACTGTTCACACTTTGACTTTTAGCTTTTTGTTATTGTTCCCTCTCGTTTTAAAAAAAAAAATTATGTCACCATATTATTTCATTGTTTTTTTTTGATTCAAAAAAGGCTACACCAAATAAACTAAATAACAGAAAACAAACACAGCAAAAACTTATTTCATTGTTATTAGCATGATAGTTTTGACTATATTAAAGTAACACGGATGTTAAATACAGGTTTAAATTCTCTAAATACAGGAACATTAGATAATAAAAAAAATTAAAATGACAAACATACCCTTCTATTTCTTACATTCCTAGGTTTCAAGGATTTCTGCCACCTAATTATTATAGTAGCTCACTAATTAATTTTTTGAGTACACGCGTTAACTAGTTTTAAAACTCGTGCAAGAATGCATGTGATGTCAATTAATAGGGTTCCATTGATTAATTATTTATCAGGAAATAAGAGATATTTTGAAAAAAAATAATATAGAAATGATGAAATTCATATAAAGAAAAGAACAATTCACTTATAATAGAAAGACACAATTCTCATCTAATAGACAACATATTAGACGAAAAAACAATTATGAATGACAATGTAAAAAATTGAAAGGAAAAGTAAGCTAATAAAATAGTATTCAGAATACTTATTACACATTTTGAAATACTTCCTTATAAACTACATTAGTGGTAACACTGGAGTTGCCACCACGATCTTTATCACATATTGAAATTTTCAGATAATTTTTGCTTGTTATTTACAAAATCATATAAAGTGCTGGTTAATCATTTGAAACCAATTATTCAATCTCTGGTTTCTCCTTTTCAAAATGCATTATTTATTCCTGAAAGGTTGATGTCGGATAATTGCCTGCTGGCACATGAAGTTGTGACCTTCTTAAAAAGGAGAAAGAGAGGTGGTGAATACCTTGCAGCGCTGAAGATTGATGTGTTCAAGGCTTATGATAAGGTGAGTTGGGAATTTTTAGATTGGCTTTTGCAGCGTATGAACTTCCCAGAAAAGGTGAGGCATTGGATCATGCAATGTGTAAGTACTGTTTCGTGTTCTATTTTAATTAATGGGGAAGCGACGGAAAGGTTTAAACCTCAATGTGGGCTAAGACAGGGTGATCCGCTTTCAGCATACCTATTTATTTTAGTGATGGAGGTTTTTTCCCGAATGATTGTCAAAGCAAAAAGGGAGGCTTTGTTTCAAGGAATTAAAATATCAAGAGATGGTCCTTTGGTATCTCATTTATTCTTTGCAGATGATTTGCTACTGTTTTTCAGAGCAACTCCACAAGCTTGTGCAGTTATTAAGGATGTCATTCGACGATTCAGCCAAATTTCAGGAGAAGTCATCAATTTTTCGAAATCTCTAATCATGTTTAGTCCTAATACTCCACAGAGTTGCAAGGAAATCATGAGAGGTGTAATTGGAACTCCTGCGGCTGTAGAGTCGGGAAAATATATGGGAAATAACATCGAAATAGATGGTCGCAGTTAAAGTAAATTCTTACCGATTGTTGAAAAGATCCAAAAGAAGGTGGGTAGCTGGGAACATCTTGCGTTATCTCATGCAGGGAAAGTTCTCCTCATCAATGCCGTTCTAGCTTCGTTGTACCAGCATGTTTTTTTTCTGTGTTTCTGCTTCCAAAGCGAATATCAGATAGCATTAACGCAATCTTCTCAAGATTCTTGTGGAGAAATGCTTCTGGGTCATCACCAATTTTTTGGAAGAGCTAGAAATGGATAGAATTGCCAAAAGGAATGGGTGGACTAGGAATTAGAAATGTCAGAGCTTAATATTGCAAGTTTGGCAAAACAAGCTTTCCGGTTGCACAAAAGGAGAGATTTACTGGTGTCCAGAGTTTTAGAGGCAAGATATAAAGCTACTCCACTCATTGTTGGCTTGAAGGAATATCATGTTGGAAATGCGTCTTGGGGTTTTAGGGGCATGTGTCGTGCAATTCATCACTGCAGGAATGGATATAGCAAAGTCATTGGTAATGGGCATATGACACATATTCTTCAGGATAGATGGGTTCAAGGTAAACCAATTGTGTTTAGAAGGGGAATTAGTAGGGAGGGGAGTGATATTCAATGGGAGAGGGATTTGATGAATCCGGGAAGGGAAACTTGGAATTCCTCACTAATTTGGAGACTATTTCCTAAGGATGCGGCTCATCGAATTCTGTCCATTCATATTCCAGAGAGTAATATTGAAGATTCTTATGTTTGGAATAGAATAAATTCGGGAGAACTCACAACCAATGATGCTTATGCTATGCTACTTTCTTCAGAGTCTTCGCAGAGTGGGCAGAGTGTAGACAAGAAGTTTTGGACCAAATTATGGGCAATGAATATAAGACCGAAATGGAAAAATTTTGTCTGGCTCATCCTAATGAAGGCATTAGCATTAAATAGCAATCTCAGGAAGAGAAATGTGAGTGTCAGTGGTATGTGTTATCTATGTAAGGATGCGATCAAAGATGAAACTCATTTATTTAAAGATTGTCCAGTAAGTGCTAGGATTTGATGGGGTTCATGGCTCAGTATCCAGGTACGTAATTTTGATCATGTCTCAATTAACTATTGGATCACCAATTTCATGCAAAAGTTCTGGAAGAAAGATGGTCCGCACAGTCCTAGAGTCAAAGGGTTCTGTGCGATTAGGTGGGCGATATGGAGGCATAGGAATAATGTTGTATTTCGCAAGTGTGACCCAAATCCGTTGGAGATTCTGCGTATGGCAGACGACTTCATTAAGGAAGAGGAATGGAGGGGAAAGTACCATGATGCGCGAAGTAAAGAACGTGGAAGGAAATGTAGCAGTGCTCAGAAGGAACTAGTAGTTGTGTTTGGACGGCCGCAGGAAGTGATGTGTAAAGTTAAAGTTGATGGTGCTTCGAAGAAAGATGTTAGGAAGGACTGCCCTTCGGCAGGAAATGAGTGGATGGGGGTGCTTGAGGATGGCCAGATGTTCAAGGGCAATGACGGAATTAAGGCTACTTCAGCGCTTAAGTGCAAAGGAATAGCGGTCCTACAGGGGTTAAAGGAGAGCTTACAACGAGGAAGCACTTTTGTCAGTATCCATACTGATTCGAGTATGTTAGTATGTATGATAAGGAATAATCGATTCCCGTTTCAGTTAACTAGTTCAGGTTATGATCTTCATCTGCTTTGTAATAAGTTTACATTTTGTGAGATTAGGAAATTTGATAGACAGGGGGTACAAGCTAGTCATGAATTAGCGGTGGCAGCTAGGAATGGTAAGCTTCTGTAATGATGTTGTATGTTAATATGTTTGATCTTGTTGTCAAAAAAAAAAACTCATGATACAGCCACATAGAATTGTCCGTGGCTGAATACTGGCAGAGGGAGATGTAAGCCTACGTGCGTTAGAGACTGTCATTGGCTTTTATTTATCGTCATTGCAAAACAGACAACTAATGGGAATTGCTTTCTTTGGAATTTGATCGGGAATTTCATTATTGCGTCTGATGGGGTAAGTGTTATCCTGGGAAAAAAACGTTTGTCGCCCACATTACTGCCGGATACAACAATAATGTCAATAATGCGATATCCAAGGTGATTAACGATTAACCTAGTACCGTTACATAGTCAAGAAGTCTGGTCGATATTCCTTAGGAGCATCATCGGTGCCCGTACCTTCAATCTTATATTATGATTTGGCAACATGTTCTTGATTTGAAATAATATTGATGGTCTTGTAAGTGATTAACAATGTAACATAACTTTTAATTATATCTTTCTGAATTCGAATAAGTATATAGTAATAGCTTTAAACAATCATACCTTAGTTTACAATTAAATAAATCGAAAGGAGATTCAGCGACTATACGTCCAAGGATATCCATTATGATCTCATTAGGGAGACGGCTGGATAATATAGGTTTTGCGTAAGATCGTCTCTTCATGATTGTTTATACTTAAGGTTTTTCGATTAATTGAATTGATGATGTTTAGAGGTCTGTATAAGCTATGTTGTTTATGGGTATATATAAGACTTTTGAAAGGTACATAGGAAGTTTGAATTACATTGTGTCACGGTATGACACTCTTTGGGAAAAAAACTTTACTAAAGTTAATGCAAAAAATGGTTGCAAGTAAAATGGTTATGTTTTTATTAATTACCCTTTTTTTTAAAAAAAATTAGTAATGATGTTTTGACTAATTACTGAAAAAACATAGAAATATAAGCCCCTAGAATAATGCATAATGGGACGAAATTTCCTTAATTCCTTTAATATGATTTTACTTTATTTAAAAATAAAATATCTAGGATTGACTAGATATGTAAGATTGATTAGATAAATGTAGATTTGGTGAGAATAATTGACTAATTATATCATATTTTCACGCCAATTATAAGATATTATGGCCGAGTGATTTGATATATCCCACTTAAAAATGATTTTCTTTGAAATATCCCTTAAACTAAGCAACTAAATAATACACAATCTATAACCACTTAATCAAAAGGAAAAATTGATAGGAATAATCCCACCTTTGGCCGGTCTTCTCATAATAATCCCACCTTTTAATAATTCAAAAATAATCCCACCTTTGAGGTATGTCTGCCCAAAATGAGCCATTTCAACCGTTTACCTGATTGACCGGTAAAAATTTACATGTTGACTCTTGTTTCCTTTCCAAAAGCAATCATCAATTTAATAAATAAAAAAAACTTAACCCTCCAACCCACCCCCCTTCACCAGTCGGTCAACCCCCCATCCCCAGATCCACCCCCACAATAGCTTTCCTACTCCCTGAAAATGGTCGCTCACCTCCGCCACAGTCCCCCCACGAAATCAACCCCTCACCTCTGTATCTCACTGAACCCATTCCATTCTGTTGTGTCTTGCCTCGTCAAGCCTTCTGGTTGTTGGAACCATCGTGGTTGTCCCTGACCTTTTTTTTTCCCCTCCCCTTCTCGCTCTGCTGCTGTTGTATGGTGCTGCTTTCTCTAAGAATGAAAATAATTTCACTTGTTCATTTAGCAGCGTCAGGCGTCAGCATTGGTATTTTTTAATTCTAAGAACAAATTCGAGTGAATGTTAAGCAAAAGAATAAAGAGTTGAGAAATACCAGATGATGAAGCACAAACCTAGGGAGGGAAATGGGTACCAAAATTCCTCCCATTTTGGAGAGAGAATCGAGTAAAAGTTGTGCATAAGTGAGATAAATTTGGTTTTTTGGGTGGAAGAAGTTGTTTGGTGAAATTATTGAAGACAGGTTTTGGAAATGAATTGGAATGGCGAGAGAAGCATTAGGGATGATGAGTAAGCAATTGGCGTCATATATCGTATCACAGATTCCAATCATATAAGATGGGGAATACATATTTCTAACTCATTCTCTTTTGTCTCTTTTTTTTGTTCAACTTCTATTTAGACCTAACTGTGCTACTCTGGCTAGTAGCCAGGGCCCAAGAGTCATGTGGCGTGCCGCCGGAGCTCCTTGTGTTGTTAGTACTCTGTTTCAGGGATGGGGGCTGATGGAAGAGGAAGGAGAGGGGGAGGGGGTGGCTTAGATTTTTTTTCTTTTAGTGAGTTTGTAATCAATAATTAAATTTAGGTGTTTAATTAATAATTTAATTTTAAAACATATTTAATTAGGTTTTAATTGTAAAATTAGAGTATTAAACCTGTATTTGCAGGTTACCATCAGGTAATGACCCATTTTGGGCAGACATACCTCAAAGGTGGGATTATTTTTGGATTATTAAAAGGTGGGACTATTATGAGAAGACCGGCCAAAGGTGGGATTATTCCCATCAATTTTTCCTAATCAAAAAGAATATTTTTTAGGCATACATAAAGGTGAAGTATATATTTAGGCATTCGAAAAAATTTTAGGCAAAGGAGAAAATCATTGATGGGTAAATTAAGACGACAAGTTATTTTTGTTCTTTTTGACTTACTATCTTATTGCATAATTGAATAATACAGTAATATTGCATAACAAGAACATTAATTAAGATTTATAAATATTTTATTTCATAATAGAATGCATATTGATAAAAATAAAATACAATACTAAAGTTAAAAAGTAAAAACAAATTGATATTGTGTATCTAATACATGTATAATAAAAAGAATTAAACTTCTCGATCACACTTGCATTCTTCACACTCCACTTTATCGGCATCGTTCGAATAATAATAGTTTTCACCAATTTCCCACTTGTTGAAGTTCTTAGTATGTATTTGTTGCATTTTTCAAAAGATTGGTGGCTTGCTTACTAAGTTAATTCTATTTTTTACCCATATAATGTTCATCATCTGCTTAAACTCCCTATCACAAACCCTCAAAAAGAGATAAGAGGTATGCCCCCCTCTCCTCTCTAAGCCCTAGTTTGTCACTAGCCTCCCCCTCTTCTCTCCTTCTCCTTTTTCATCAGTTAGGGGTTGCCATGGATGAAATAATCCATAGTAAGCTCCTTTTTCTCTCTTATTTTCAGTTTTTATTTTATTTTCTTGTTTTGTTGAATAAATTAGTCTCCCTTTATGAGTTTCTTGAGCCCTGCTATGGGGATTTTAGTCTCTGTTATGGAGATCTCCTTCTCCCCTATGGGAGTTGTGAGTCTAGTTTGTTTGTCTTTAGATATGGAAAATTGTTCTCATTGGAAAAACATGAAGGTATTGGAAAAACTTAGATGCAGTCAACATGGCTCGATCAAGAATGTTCTTCCCCAAACTATGTCAGAATGATAGACTTCCTCATCAATAGCTGTTTGATTCAGCAAATACAAGGGGGTTGCGTTGTATTACTCGATCTGGTTTATTATAGTTTCTTCGGAGACGAATTTGATTTGATCTTTATTAATTGTATTGTGTTTTTCTTTAATGCCTATTGTAGATGTCGTTTGACATTCAATTAATGAAATTTCTCTTTCAATAAACAAAAATGTTCATCATCTTTCTAAATCTCCACCTACATCTTATAATACCATTCATCCAAATTTCCCTTATTAGACCAATCAGAATTAAGACATCCTTATCTTTGACGTCTTCTTCTTTATTACATAAAAATATGAGGGCTAATAGATGAGTTGCAATCTCAAGTCCCAATTCCGATGCCTTTTGTACTTTTGGCAATGCATCATTCCAATGACCACGTGTAAACATTGCAACCTATAAAAATTTATAAAATAACTATTTTTTAAATTTATAGATATAGTTTGTTAATCAAATTGTCATATAAAAATTTACGTTTTTATAGAAAATTAGTTCATTAGAATACCACAATTTTACCAAAAAAAAACAGGATAAGATTTTGTAGACAAAACGTATATATATTATATAATTAACATTAAAAATATAATTTAATAATATTAAATTTTACTTACCATTCCATATAACATAGAAGCGACTCTGGATTATTGCACTCTAGGCACCGATTTAAAAAAGTTTTAGCATGACTATCAACTCGCCAATATTAGATCCATCATGCCCTCTATGAAAACGCATCGCAAAACACTTTCTTTATTTGAAATACTATTGAGCGTATTGCAATTGGGGGAACAATGTAAGAAAACTTATAATTAAATGTTTTTCACAACGAATTAGTATATAGTAATAGCTTTAAAAACTCAACCTTAATTTACAATCAAATAAATGGAATGGAGCTTGAACGACTAATCGTCCAAGGATGATTATGATCTCATTAGGGAGACTGTTCAACGACGTAGGTGTACAGACAAAATCGTGCCTCCCCATCGAGTACCCAATGATGAAACATACCGTCGTCCTAATTGGTTTGGTCCAATGAAGAGCAATCGAACAAGCTTAGCCCAAAAGCATTTCGAAGATATAAAGTCCATTTAGTAAATCGAAGCCCAGTTTTAAGGCCCAATTAATTATTCCTTAAAATTAATTCTATTTTTAATATTTTAATATTAATTATTCTTAATAATTAATTTTTAAAAGGTTATTTCGAAAATCATTTATTCCTAAAGATAGCTGATTTTGGATTTCAAAGGATAGATTTTATCAAAGGATAAAAAAGAATCTAAAAACAATAAAAAATCGACAAGAAAGTAAGTGTGCGTGACGCACATGCTGCGCGCCTGACGCGAAGCGGTGCGTCCAACGCAGAGCTGTGCGTTTGGCGCACAGGCTTCTGTGCGTCTGGCGCTCAGCTGTGCGCCAATCGCACAATTTCATTTTATCGTTTCGACTCGTTATCAGTTTTTTGCTTATAAATACCTCGTTTCTTCGAACGACTTTTTACAATGCTTTCCTACGCTTTAATACTTCGAAACAAGGCTTTCCTACGAATTTTACACATACTCTCCCATACTCAAACTCATATTTAAATACATTCAAACACATTAAAACCTTCGAATTTCTTATTTCAAGCATCAAGATTGCTCATACTGAAGATCGTTGCATAAGACCCAGGCGACAAAGGTATAATTCCTTAGGGTCAATTCCTATTTAATTCCTTTTTTTTTTGGAAATTCAAAATTATTATGGATTAGCAAAAAAAAGAGTTACAACCACCAATTCAACAAGGTAAAGGAAGATAAGCATCAGTATCTATTTTAGCCCACCTTATAGGAAGGGTTGAAAAAATACTCTTCATGTGCTTTCCTAAAGCAACACCAACTCAACAAAAGCAAAAAAGCACTAAACAAACTTAGTGCCAATAAGCAACAAAAACCAACAAGATGGGAAAACCTATCTATACAAAAGGTTTCTCAGATCATCAGAACATCTACATGCTACATTAAAGAGAATTTTATCAACTAACTGAGTAGGAGCAATAAGCATGTTCTCAAAGATTTGTTGATTTCTTTGTATCCAAATGTGATACACAACTTCTGCAAATAGCATGCCATAAACCTTGCTTCTTTTTTGTCTTCGTCTACACTGTTAAGCTGCAATGTTGATTTCATCCATAAAAGGAAGAATAGGTCTAGTGATTTGAATAACCTGCAGACAGTATTGCCAAACCGTTTTTGAGTAAATACACTTAAAGAACAAGTGATTGACATCTTCATCTTCCTGTTGACACAAAGGGCAACTGGCATCAGCAACAAGATTCCAAGAAGCTAATCTCGCTTTAGTAGCAAGTCTGTAGAGAATAGCTAGCCAAGTGATGAAGATACTCTTTGGAGAAGCTCTATTGTTGCATACAACTCTTTTCCAACTGACTGGAGTGACAGGAACATTCATAGCAGAGTAACATTTTTGTATAGAAAATTTCTCTCCCAAAGTAAACTCCTGAATTCTGTTCCCTTGATCAAAAATCTCTCTTGCACATTCTTCCCTAAATCTCCCAATTTAATTCCTTTTTTACTAATAATTTAGTTGTCACAATGTAGATCTTGAAGGAATTAATTAACGCTCTCTTGTACATTCTTCCCTAAATCTCTATTTTTTATATTTCTTTTATTCTATATTATATATTCATATGCATGCTGTATGATTTAATGTTTTCATCACCTCACATGTTATTATTGCTAAACAAAGACCTAAAGAACTGTTCTAATATTAATCAGATAATTTGGACAGCCTATTAGGAACCTTGTAATTTTGATTGCTTAATAACATACCACTAAAAATAGTCGTTTTGAAGTGTTTAATAAACCAACTTAGACTAATATTTTTTTTTGGGTGCTTGAAAACGTTATCTGGTTGTTCTTTTGTATAAAACTCGACATGAATCGATGTTAATAGAGGCCAACAATGGACTAATGTGGTTCATTTAGACCGTGTTCGTACCCTCACCCCTGACCTCAATCTATGGTTCATTGACCATTAATGGAGTCATGATGGGGAAATCTACATTGGATATGTCCCTAATTTGTCCTACAGTTTCCCAAATATCCAATTAGGTTTATGAGTCTTCCTTTAAAGACTTGTTGGCAACTTTGAAAACGTTTTCAATAAAACCTTTACAATGAGGTAGTTAAATGTAGGCGAAATGAAATCACACCTACAATTTGGAGACTTCACTGGGGAGGATTAAAAAAAAATCAAATTTTTTCAAATGATTGGGTGAAACTGATATGAATGCCTAGCTAGAGTAGCTAAGAATCCAAGAGAAACGCCAACTTTGAAGCAAGAACAACTAAGAATGTAATAGCCTTAATTTTTAAGACGATATCATTATGATAAACGAGATACGTTAGCATACTAATCAGTACTTAATCAATTGCGTCTTTGAGGAATTAGGAAATTGTGAATAGTTTCTATGTGAAGTCTGTCGGTGAATCTGAATATTATATGTTTATCATGTGTTTATGAATGCAAATTATGAGTTAAGATAAGATATTTTACGAATTACGTTAAGAACGTTGAGCATTGCTCTGAAATTTCGAGACTTCGAACTATTATCGATATTGTGCTTGAGATACTTTGTAATTATGATTTAAGGGACAAATGAGCCAAAATATCTTTATTAAGTTACAAAGCATAATTTGAGGGTTTAGTTTAAGTATAATGAAGAATTGGAGCTCAATTACATAAGGTTAAGGATTAAGTAAAAATCATAAAATTCTGGAATGCTCCTAAGCTGTGAAAAGACGATTTTGCCCTCATTACTAAACCAAAATCACGAGCTTGCCATTACCCATTCTCTATTTATATATTACCAAGGTCCCTAATTCATTTCATGAGATTTACATTCACAAAACACAACAACAACTACACAACATTCACCCATCTTCTTCTTCGCCAGTTCTGGCGTGTTGATGGCTGCTGTTGGCAGCTTTGTTCCTTTTGATTTTAGCTCTGGATCTTGCTTGCAATTGTTGTCCTAGACTCCTCAAGTTTTTCTTCACAATGGGCAAGTGTTATTTTTGAGGTATCACATCCATAGCATCAAAGAAAACTAAGAAAGGTATGAAGTGGCTAAACCATAGCACTTATGAGATTTAGTAGATTGTAAATTAGATTACCATGGGTTAATTGCGGAATTTAAGTTATGGATGTTGTAATTAAGATCTTAGAAGGTTAATGGAAGAGAGCTAAAAGTGCTTAAAGGAGATTTGATTCCTAAACACCCGAAATAAGGTACACAAGCTCCACCACATAAACTTTGTTTCAAGCTTTGGTCATGGAAATTGTTTGTGGAATTGTGAATACTTGGATTATGTTTGAATGTATATAAAAACTAATTTGCATGTGTTTTCTTATGGAAGATATTGTGTTAAAAATCTCTTGCATGTCAAGTTCCCTAAGACTCTCTGAATAACCGAGTAAGAAAGTGGTTATCCATTCTCTTGAGCTATGCTGCCGTGACTTTCTCTGCCAAATATCTTTCTTTTCCACTCTGTTTTTCGCCTTGGTGTCTCTTGGAAGTGGTAGATATTGAAAAGATATTGAATTTAGACCCAAAAATCACTCAATTTAGAGTTGTACATCAAAAGTTATGCTGTCCGGAAGTTGTTGTATGCATAACAAGTTTCCTCAAAAATTCATTAGACCTTGCTATTATCTCGATGGCATCTTGATTAATGATCTTGTTTTTGGTTGAACTTTCACGATGTATCCCAGGAATATACATGTCTTGATAGTAAGATAAACCATTGCTTCATTCCCTTCATTAAACGCCACACATAACCATACTTCGTTGTGTAAAGGAATACTTAAAACTCGATTTCTCTTAGTTACTTTCCAAGTCGATTAACCCATGCTTCTTGGGTTCATTGAGTATTTTTAAAGGTTGAATACTTACTGCATGTAACTACTTATTTATTGACCTATCCAAACCCTTAGCTGAACATAAAAGTTCCGATGTAATCTCGCACGCAAACCATCATATTTTGCTACCAACACCAAAACCATGAAATAGATTATTTGAGTACTTGTGTGGCGTCGTCTTTTTATATCTTAAGAACCTCTATTGAAACCTAATCATGCTGCCATATCATGCTGATCACTTTATTAACCACTCTAGTTAACCACAATGTTTATTTTCCGAAGCTTTGTTAAAAAGTCACCCTTCCGAAATGGTGGAACTTGACATAGCAAGCTTGTTTTACGAAACGGATTTTGATAAGTTAAAGTTTGTTATGATGGTTGAAATAATGATTATGCATAAGTTTTTAAGTAAGTTATTTGAGTATAATTATAAAGGTATAAGTATTTCAGCATAAGTATTTAAGTATTAGTATTTGAGAATAAGTATTTAAGCACAAGTATTTAGTATAACTAAATTTGTATGATGATAAGTTAGTTTTATAAGGGGAAGTGAACAATATGTGTAGAGCAGGTTTGCTCAATATGTGTTTGGAGCGGGTATTGCTCCGTTATGTGGGGTCATGACCTAGAAGTCTTGCAAGCAGAAATAAGAAAGGTGGGGAGACGTCCCTCAAATGTGTGGAGTGGTGGCTTAACCTCCATTCATGTTCCTTCCATGGAGTTATGTTATGTTTTGTGATAAGTTTTAAGAGTACTGTTGTTCTAAGTATTGAGAATGATATGTGATATTTTGAGATAATTCTTGGAGAATTTCTCCAGCGTATGCAATGTAATTTTTATGGAAGTTAAAAGAAAGAATCAACGTATTTATGAGCATGTATAAACGTATTTCCGAATAAGAACAAAAACCATCTCGATGCATTAATGAATTTCTGAGCAAAAAGAAAATGAAGCTATGATTGTTATAAGTTTATGTTTTGAGTGTAAGAAATGATTGAATAGTTTCAACCACCTTAATTATATTGTAATTGGTGGGACTTACGTACCCAGCGTAAGGCGACTTTTTTGTTCTTTGAACTGTCTCGGTGGGGGCGATTCAATTGTTTTGCGAGGATTAGAGAGAATGTTCGAGTTAGCTCTTGTGTACAAATGTGAAGTCTTGGTCAATGTGCTTAAATCCGCTGCTATGAGATGAATCGTTTTAAATTAATGAATTTGCAAGTTAAACATGTATTTGATTTATAATTTAATTACTCAAAACATATTGTAATAACTATTTTATTATAACTTATTTTCGTATTATGCTTGGATACTACGAGACTTTCTTCCTAGGGGAAGGAAGGTGTGGTAGTCCGCGCTAACAGTCTCTCCAATTAGCAGCTTAACTTCATAATTAGTAGGATTAGGCCTAAATTAAGCTGCTATTTGGAACGGGCTGTTACAGGTGGTATCAGAGCAAAGGTTTTCGAGATCCAAAAACTAAGTATTTCTGATTTGCAAGTTTGAAAACAATAAGTAAATTGAAACTCATTTCATATATATGTAAATGTTTTCAGAACATATGTGAACATGTGTGTGTGATTTTGTGTGTGCTATGTGAATTTTTGTGTATGAATGTAAATGTGAATGTAATGAGATTTTGGTGTAGATGGTTCCGAGTAGATTCCGTAAAAGCGTAAGCGAGAACATGCTTATATAAAGAAGACACAACACCTATTTTGGTGTTGATAAATGGGAAGATGATATGATGGACCATGCTAACTAGGCACTAGGTCATAGTCCAAGAATGGAAAGAGGTTATGGATGCTTGTAGGAGTCACTAAAGGCGACCCGGGACTTAAGCCGATGTGATTTGTGTGCCATGGGCTAGTTTTCGTCAAACTTAATGGAGCCTGTTAAAAATTGTATAGGAATACAGAAGTGGTTCAAGGTTATGAAGTAATTATTGTCGGTAAGGATAAGAGTTTGTTAAGGTTGAAAGTATTGAGGAAGAAACGGAGACATGATGAATCACCCTATGGAGCACCAGAGGCGGGGTTAGCCATACCAGACAATCCTCACTAAGGAACGAGTAAAAATTTATAACTTATGAAGAGAAAGACGGAGTGGAAAAAAATTGGTTGTGTTAAAGCTTTTTGTTTGTATTTATTTTATAAATAAATTTGTTGTGAGGTTATGAGGTCAAGTAGGAACGAGAATATATAAATATATATATATATACACATATATGCAGGTGTAAACTCAAAGTAGATATGTTGGTATTATCTAAGTAAGCTTTGTTTCTGCATTAAGCTAGTAGCCTAAATGGAGAGCCAGTGATTTAGTGTTAAGAATTTACAAAGGAATGAGTGTTGAATGAGGAGTAATACGGAATTAAGTTCAAAAGTTGAGAAGTATTACTATAAGTTATAAATTTAAGATTGATATGGACAATGAATGTTAATATTTGGAGTATAAATTTCCGGTAGATAATTCAATCATGGTATATATTTAAGTATGATAGGGTGATATGGAATACAATTTATCAACCTAAGCTACAATAATGATTGTCGTAGACAATTCGTCAGGATGTAATATGGTTATAGAGGTATAAGGTATCGGGACAGTAATTCCGAAAATACGAGATATCATTCAGTAATATAAGAATCAATATGATTGTGATTGGAAATTTATCAGATTAAAATTTTGGAGTCTATATGTCAATTACAAGTACTTCGTGATTTGTTTTTATGAATAAATGGTATAATTCCAAGAACATATGTGGCAGATTTGCTATGTTAGATTGTGAGATGAACTTGAATTTGAATAAGTTTTATGTTTCTCTTACATGATTTAAAGCAAGGAAGTCGTTCTGGAAATTGGAAATTTTGGTTATTACTAATTAGATGGGAATTTGTATATAATGGATTTGGCATATAATTTTCCCAAATAAGTAAGCTAAATATGGTCATGAAAAATAGGTGAAAGTCGGGCGATGCTTTGAGGAACTGAAACTGAAGAGAATTGGGTCATATTCGACTTTGGAGGACTCATATGATTGTGCTCAATAGTGAACGCGAATGGAGCCGTAGCTAACGTGTTGTTGATTCTGGAGCTTTGCATTTATGTATCTCCAGTGCGTTTTGTTAAACTTCATTAAGACAACTTATATGTCTAATAAAGAGTCGGGTTGTTGGAAATGATTATTTAGAGATTGTGTAATTGAGATACCAGAGTCAGAGTTGCAGGTTGATTTAATGTTTTCCGATTTAGAGTATTATAATATAATCTTGAGGATGTCTTGGCTGAGTAAGAACCAAGCAATCATCAAAATGTTACTAGGTGAAATCACAAGCAAAAATAGTATTATATAGCAGAATGTGTCGTCAAACTTGGAAGAATGGAACAAAGTGATTAAGGGAGATGGGTTACCAGAAGGTATTGGTTACATAATTCAGAAAATAGGAAATCATAAGGGAGTGATGGAGCATGAAAAAAAAACACTAGTGGTGAAAGAGTCTCCAGATGTATTAGTTCAGGGTTTGCTAGTATTGCAATTATATAAGATGATTGAATGTTATATAAGATAAGTGCCAGGGGTTACGTATATCTTTAGAGTTGAGATGGCCGAGTTAATGACGTAGCTGGAAGTATTGTTGCAAAAAAAAAAAAAGGAGAAGAAGAATTTATATGACCCAATGTTTCACCTTGAGGTGACGGATTAATGAAATTATGTAAAGATCATTGACAAACTAATAAGATTACAGTTGGAAAAAGGAATTCGTTATTCCGAGTAGATGATTTAATCGATCAATTAAAATAAGTTGGTGGTGTTTGAAAGTAAACTAAAAGTCGGGAAAAAAAAAACTAGATGCAAGAAGCAAGTGAAGATATTTCGGAAATGACATTTAGCATGAGTTATGTTCACTATATTTGTGAAAACACTGATCGAGCTTAGTAATGCACCGGTAGTGTTTGTAAATACGATATGGTGACATTTTAAATCTTATTAGACTATTATGACTATTCTTGTAGATGATATTTTGGTATGTTCAAAGAATCAGGAAGCGCGTCCTAAAGAAGTATTAAGGAAAGAATAAAGTTCGAGTGGTCGGAGAATTATGAGAAAGCTTTCCAGAAGTTAAAGAAATTCTAGCTTGGCCTTCTGGGACGGAAGGACTTAAGGTGTATAGCTATGTTTCTTAGGAAGGTTTGTCATGTATATTGATGTAACATCAGCGAGTGGCAGCCTATGCGCCTAGCTAGGTAGTTAAAGCCATAAGAAAATTAATGTGCGCATGATCTGGAATGAAAGCTAAGGAATTTGCCTTAAAATTATAGAGGTTTTATTAAGTTAAGTAACCTGAAAGGTTTATATTAATCATTAAAAACTTAAGGAATATTTTTATTTAGGAAGATATGGAAGTTAGATAGCGAAGGTATCTAGAATTTCCCAAGGATCATGATGTAAGCATTTAATACCACTGGGGAAGGCAGATAAGGTGGTAGATGCTTTGAACAGAAATCTCGCCAGGAAATTGATTTCATCATTTCGATAACCATGGGAGTATGTAAGAGTAATGCAATTAAAAGTTGAATATGATTAAGGAAGGGAATGTACATGGAGAACTAAATGTTATGTGATAAAAATATTCCTTTTAAGGAAACTTGAGCTAAGTAAGTACAAAAATAAGTTTATCAAGGAACTGAGGTTAAAGATAGAGGGAAATGAGATAACGAATTTTTGAAGTATATCGTGACGAAAGAATATAAAGAATTAGGAAAATGGTGAGTGACAATGATTCAGATATAGGGGGAAAGAGAGAGAATTCTAGAAAGGCGCATATCAGTGCGTACTCAGTTCATCACGAAGAAGACAAGATGAATCAGGATATATATAAAAAAAAATTTAGTGGAAAGGGTTGAAGCGAAATGTGCTGCAATATGATGCAAAATACTTAAATTGCTAGGGAATCAAGTTTAAGGGGAGAAGTTACATGAGAAAATAGAGTATGTTATTTAAATATGGGGAAATATTACAAGCTCATATATGGGAATAAAAGGATTTATGGGAAGATAAATTAGCATGCACGAAATTCTTCTATTACCAATCGAGTATAACTCCGTATGAAGCCCTGTATGGATATAAATATCGAACACTTAGTGATTGGGATGACATGAGCCCAGGATTTCAGTATGACTTGAGTAAGATCATGAGACTAAGAAGCAAGTGCGAGTAATTCGAGGGGAAAAAGGAAATGAGAATAGCTTAGGTTATAAGTATTTAACCATTTATTCCAAGAATTATGGTGGTTAACTTATTAAGTCTCCGAGAAGTGTTGTCATATTTTAGCTGTCAATTGCCACCATATAAGTATTCCGAGTTCGACTATCAAGAAACATGAGTTCCGAAATACGATATATATATCGTTTCTTTTAACTGGCTTATAATGAACAAAAATTAGTTTTGGGATTTGTTGTGCTAAGTTATTGAGATTCTTTGAATCTATTAATGGTTTTGTAATGTTCTCCTCTAGATTGCTGGAAGATGTTGTAAGAAATGGTTACCTTACGAGATTTGGGTATATGCTATAAAAACATTGGAACCTAAAGATATGAGTTTCGGAGAATATGAATTTATATAATTGAACTTAAGCAAGTAGTGTTACCTACTGACTCTTTAAAAAAAAGAGAAATATTATAAAGCTAAACAATACTCTTGGTTAAAGGAACTCCAAACCGACCCTCGATCAGGAAGAGCAACATGTGAGAACAAATTAGATACGCGAGATCAGTACCCCAATTATTCTAAGGTACAATATAAGTTTCGGGACAAAACTTCTTTAAGGGAGGAAGAGTGTAATAGCCTCAATTTTTAAGACGATATCATTAAGATAAACGAGATACGTTAGCATACTAATCAGTACTTAATCAATTGCGTCTTTGAGGAATAAAGAAATTGTGAATAGTTCCTATGTGAAGTCTGTCGGTGAATCTGAATATTATATGTTTATCATGTGTTTATGAATGCAAATTATGAGTTAAGATAAGATATTTACGAATTACGTTAAGAACGTTGAGCATTGCTCTGAAATTTCGAGACCTCGAACTATTATCGATATTGTGTTTGAGATACTTTGTAATTATGATTTAAGGGACAAATGAGCCAAAATATCTTTATTAAGTTACAAAGCATAATTTGAGGGTTTAGTTTAAGTATAATGAATAATTGGAGCTTAATTACATAAGGTTAAGGATTAAGTAAAAACCATAAAATTCTGGAATGCTCCTAAGCTGTGAAAAGACGATTTTGCCCTCATTACTAAACCAAAATCACGAGCTTGCCATTACCCATTCTCTATTTATATATGACCAAGGTCCCTAATTCATTTCATGAGATTTACATTCACAAAATACAACAACAACTACACAACATTCACCCCTCTTCTTCTTCGCCAGTTCTGGCGTGTTGATGGCAGCTGTTGGCAGCTTTGTTCCTTTTGATTTTAGCTCTGGATCTTGCATGCAATTGTTGTCCTAGACTCCTCAAGTTTTTCTTCACACTGGGCAAGTGTTATTTTTGAGGTATCACATCCATAGCATCAAAGAAAACTAAGAAAGGTATGATGTGGCTAAACCGTAGCACTTATGAGATTTAGTAGATTGTAAATTAGATTACCTTGGGTTAATTGCTGAATTTAAGTTATGGATGTTGTAATTAAGATCTTAGAAGGTTGCTGGAAGAGAGCTAAAAGTTCTTAAAGGAGATTTGATTCCTAAACACCCGAAATAAGGTACACAAGCTCCACCACCTAAACTTTGTTTCATGCTTTGATCTTGGAAATTATTTGTGGAATTGTGAATACTTGGATTATGTTTGAATGTGTATAAAAACTGATTTGCATGTGTTTTCTTATGGAAGATATTGTGTTAAAAATCTCTTGCATGTCAAGTTCCCTAAGACTCTCTGAATAACCGAGTAAGAAAGTGGTTATCCATTCTCTTGAGCTATGCTACCGTGACTTTCTCTGCCAAATATCTTTCTTTTCCACTCTGTTTTTCGCCTTGGTGTCTCTTGGAAGTGGTAGATCTTGAAAAGTTATTGAATTTAGATCGAAAAATCACTCCATTTGGAGTTGTACATCAAAAGTTATGCTGTCCGGAAGTTGTTGTATGCATAACAAGTTTCCTCAAAAATTCATTAGACCTTGCTATTATCTCGATGGCATCTTGATTAATGATCTTGTTTTTGGTTGAACTTTCACGATGTATCCCAGGAATATACATGTCTTGATAGTAAGATAAACCATTGCTTCATTCCCTTCATTAAACGCCACACATAACCATACTTCGTTGTGTAAAGGAATACTTAAAACCCGATTTCTCTTAGTTACTTTCCAAGTCGATTAACCCGTGCTTCTTGGGTTCATTGAGTACCTTTAAAGGCTGAATACCTACTGCATGTAACTACTTATTTATTGACCTATCCAAACCCTTAGCGAGAACATAAAAGTTCCGATGTAATCTCGCACACAAACCATCATATTTTGCTACCAACACCAAAACCATGAAATAGATTATTTGAGTACTTGTGTGGCGTCGTATTTTTATATCTTAAGAACCTCTTTTGAAACCAAATCATGCTGCCATATCATGTTGATCACTTTATTAACCACTCTAGTTAACCACAATATTTATTTTCCGAAGCTTTGTTAAAAAGTCACCCTTCCGAAATGGTGGAACTTGACATAGCAAGCTTGTTTTACGAAACGGATTTTGATAAGTTAAAGTTTGTTATGATGGTTGAAATAATGATTATGCATAAGTTTTTAAGTAAGTTATTTGAGTATAATTATAAAGGTATAAGTATTTCAGCATAAGTATTTAAGTATTAGTATTTGAGTATAAGTATTTAAGCACAAGTATTTAGTATAACTAAATTTGTATGATGATAAGTTTGTTTTATAAGGGGAAGTGAACAATATGTGTAGAGAAGGTTTGCTCAATATGTGTTTGGAGCGGGTATTGCTCCGTTATGTGGGGTCATGACCTAGAAGTCTTGCAAGCAGAAATAAGAAAGGTGGGGAGACGTCCCTTAAATGTGTGGAGTGGTGGCTTAGCCTCCATTCATGTTCCTTCCCTGTAGTTATGTTATGTTTTGTGATAAGTTTTAAGAGTATTGTTGTTCTAAGTATTGAGAATGATATGTGATATTTTGAGATAATTCTTGGAGAATTTCTCCCGCGTATGCAATGTAATTTTTATGGAAGTTAAAAGAAAGAATAAACGTATTTATGAGCAAGTATAAACGTATTTCCGAATAAGAACAAAAACCATCTCGATGCATTAATGAATTTCTGAGCAAAAAGAAAATGAAGCTATGATTGTTATAAGTTTATGTTTTGAGTATAAGAAACGATTGAATAGTTTCAGCCACCTTAATATTTTGTAATTGGTGGGACTTGTGTACCGGCGTAAGGCGACTTTGTTTTGTTCTTTGAACTCGTCCCGGTGGGGGCGATTCAATTGTTTTGCAAGATTAGAGAGAATGTTCGAGTTACCTCTTGTGTACAAATGTGAAGTCTTGGTCAATGTGCTTAAATCCATTGCTATGAGATGAATCGTTTTAAATAATTATTTTGCAAGTTAAACATGTATTTGATTTATAATCTATGTACTCAAAACATATTGTAATAACTATTTTATTATAACTTATTTTCGTATTATGCTTGGATACTACGAGACTTTCTTCCTAGGGGAAGGAAGGTGTGGTAGTCCGCGCTAACAGTCTCTCTAATTAGCAGCTTAACTTCGTAATTAGTAGGATTAGGCCTAAATTAAGCTGCTATTTGGAGCGGGCTGTTACAAAGAATCCGAAAATAAAGAACAAGTAACCAATGATCTTTCTTTGATGAGTGATCACTCCTGAACACTCATTAAGAATCTTAAACACCCTCAAAACCACTCCTGGAATTAAGTTGTTTAACACTAACTGATAAACACCACTGAATATTAATTAATGGACGAATTAAGGTTCATGAAAGACTCATAAACTTAACACAAATTTTGTGTAAAACACACTCTAACCTTTCATTGGTTAGGCGCCATAATTTATAATAGAAAAAGCAAGAAATCCTTGTTCCCCAAGCATACAACAAGCCACAGCTAGCATAGTAGGAAATACGGAAAGTTTCCCCTAAATTAAAGCCTAGAATCTAGCTAGAACTTAAGGAAACTCAAACATAAGGAAATATGCTCAAAACTTGCCTAAAATACTCTAGAACCACACGGCTACAAGGAAGGCTCTTTGCACGCCACTTATAACTCAAAGATAAGGAAACTTTCCTAAAATACAAGCCATGACAACTAGAATCTCTAATGGACCGAATATACTAGATATTTTCGGGCTTATTGAAGCTAAAACAACTCAACTACTTTAACTAACATTTTAACTAATGATGACACTTAATTAAAATGCTAAGTAGCTTCATCTTCAATCCAAGCAACACAAGTCACAAATGCTTTTCTTTGAGCCATCAAAGTGAACCCCATATGCTCCATGATAAGTGTAATTGGTTCATCTTGACTTGTTGCCTTTGGATCCGCATCATTCTCCCCTTCTTCAAAAGAATTTGCCCTCAAATTCTCATCATCATAATAGGGAGATAGATCACCAAAATTGAAAGTAGCACTTACCCCACCATAGTCACTAGGTAAGTCTATCTTGTAAGCTCCATCACTAATCACCCCAATAACCTCAAATGGTCCATCTGCCCTAGGCATAAGCTTATTATTCTTCTTACTTGGAAACCTCTCCTTCCTCAAATGAATCCACACCAAGTCACCTTCTTTGAACCTAGGTTGGCGCCTATGCTTGTTAGTTCTCTCCTTGTATTGTGCATTCATCTTCTCGATTTGAGCTTTCACTTGAACACGAAGTCTTGTTAAAAGCCTCCAACCTCTTCTTTGAATCCGCATGTATCTCATTTTTAGGAAGAGGAACAAGATCAATAGGAAGAAAGGGATTAACACCATACACTACCTCAAATGGAGAACACAAAGTAGTGGATGAATGAGATATATTGTAAGCAAATTCCGCATGTGCAAGCTTCACTTCCCAATCCTTTTGAGTCTTACTCATAAGCCCACGCAATAAAGAACCAAGAGTTCTATTTGTGACTTCAGTTTGGCCATCAGTTTGAGGATGAGGACTAGTTCTAAACAAAAGCTTTGTTCCCACCATCTTCCATAAACACCTCCAAAAGTGACTAAGGAACTTAGAGTCCCTATCTAAAAAATACTCCTAGGTATGCCATGGAGTCTAATGATTTCTTTGAAGTACAAACCAAAGACATAAGAAGCATCATTCGTTTTGTGCATAGGAATGAAATGAGCCATCTTTGAAAATCTATCCACAACCACCATAGTAGCATCCTTGCCTCTTTGAGTTCTAGGCAAGCCAACAATGAAATCCATACTTACACTATCCCATGGATGATCTGGATCCGGTAAAGGAGTGTAAAGCCCCTTATAAAAGATGCTTTTGGATCTTTGACAAGTTGCACACTTGCTCACCATCATATGAACATCTTTAATCATGCTAGGGCAATAGAAATGTTCATTCAATGTATCAATAGTCTTTTGAATGCCGAAATGACCAGCAATGCCTCCACTATGTACTTCACGAACCAAGAGCTCACGCACAATACACTTTGGAACACACAACTTATTTCCTTAGAAAAGAAAACCTTCTTGAACCACAAATAATCCACTAGGAGTCTAAAAAATCGAACCAAACTCACTATTGTCTTTGTAAAGTTCTTTTAAATGCTCGAACCCCATTACCCTTGCATCCACTATAGATAACAAGTAAGACCTCCTAGAGAGTGCATCTGCCACAACATTACTTTTACCTTCCTTGTACTTGGATGAGAAAGTAAAAGATTGAAGAAATTCAATCCACTTGGAGTGCCTATGATTGAGTTTTTGCTATCCATGAATGTGTTTGAGAGCCTCATGATCCGAATCAAGAATGAATGGTTTAGGCCTCAAATAGTGTGACCAATGATCCAAAGCACGAACAATTGCATAGAACTCACGATCATAATTGGAGTAATTCAACTTGGCACCACGAAGCTTCTCATTAAAATAGGAAAAAGGTCTATTTTCTTGAAGTAAAACAACACCAATTCCCAATCCACTAGCATCACACTCGACTTCAAATAACTTGTTGAAATCCGTGAAAGCAAGTATATGAGCACTAGACAACTTCTCTTTCACCTCTTGAAACGCCTTTTGAGCCAAAGGAGACCACTCAAACTCTCCTTTCTTCAACAATGCAATAATAGGAGCCATAATAGATGAGAAGTTCTTGATAAATCTTCTATAGAAAGAAGCAAAACCATGAAAGCTTCGACACTCATGAGCACTAGTAGGAGCTAAACATGAAGAGATTGCCTTCACCTTAGATGGATCAACGTGAATTCCTTCCTTTGAAACAATATAGCCAAGGAACGCAATGCTAGAAACAAGAAACTCACATTTTTCCATCTTGCGAAACAACTTTTGTTCCCTAAGTTTCTCAACAAACTCCTTAGATGTATCAAGTGATCATCAACATTTTTACTATAAACAAGGATATCATCTAAGTAAACAATAACAAACGTGTTTAAGAAGGAACGAAGTACCTCATTCATAAGTCTCATGAAAGAACTAGGAGCGTTGCATAGGCCAAAGGGCATCACCATCCACTCATAAAGACCTTGCTTAGTCTTGAATCTTTGTTTTTCACTCATCCCCTTCTCTAATTCTCATTTGATGATAACCACTTCTTAGATCAATCTTCGAAAAAACTAAAGCTCCATTAAGTTCATCAAACATATCCTCCAATCTAGGCATAGGGAACCTATACTTCACAGTTATGTTATTCACGGCCCTACTATCATACACATCCTCCATGTACCATCTTTCTTAGGCACATGTAAAGCTGGAACCACACAAGGACTCATGCTTTCTATTACATATCCCCTTTCAATCAACTCTTCAATTTGTCTTTGTAACTCCTTTAAAGCACTTGGATCACACATATAAGCTGGTTTGTTAGGCAAAGGAGCCCCCAGAACTAGATCAATAGCATGTTCAATTTTCCTTAAAGGTGGAAACCCTTGTGGTAGTTCTTTCGGAAAGACATCTTTAAATTCTTCCATAACCGACTCAAGTTGTGGATTATTTGTCACTTTTTCTCAAGTAGCAGCATGCCTCACAAACAAAGCATAACACAAGCCCTCTAATTCAACCTCTTTTTCGAACTCTTTGGATGAAAGAAACAAACTAGCTTTCTTTTCTTCTTTCTTTTGAACCACGACATTAGAAGCTAAAGGATGCAATCGAATTATCTTCGAACCAACCAAAATAGAATATACATTGGAATCACCCTCATGAATCACCTTTCTATCAAATTACTACGGCCTACCAAGTAAAACATGACAAGCACTCATAGGAAGAACATCACACCATAACTCATCTTTGTAGCTTCCAATGGAGAAGGAAAGTAGTGCTTGTTTCTTCACTCTAAGCCCCGTATTATCATCAAGCCAACTCAACTTGTAAGGGTGTGGTTGATCCCTCACAACAACACTTAGTTTACTCACCAAATCTGCCGCCACTACATTAGTGCAAGAACCACTATCAATGATCATATTACAAGTGTTTTCTCCTACCTTGCAACGCAGTATGGAACAAGTTTTCTCTTTGCTCCTTGTTTGGAAGGCAATCAACATGTAAAACCCTCCTAACAACCCCAATGAGTCTACTATCATCCTCGGCAAAAGCATCTTCTTCACTACTCTCACCATGTTCTTCTTGTGGCACAAAGTCATACAACTCCTCTTCTTCATTCAAGGCTATGTATTGCCACATAGTAAGAGCTTGTTTGGACGAAGAGTTGCTTGCTATGTGACCTCTACCTCAACACTTGAAGCATTTTCTATTCTCTTCATACTTCTCTTTTAGTATGAACACTTTTTGCTTTTCCACAATTATCTCTTCTTTAGGTGAGTTATCTTACTTAAACCCCTCATAGTTCTTGTTAGAAGATGAATAAGAAGCATAAGATGAAGAAAGTTTTGTGAAAGAGTTACCTATTTTAGTATAGGAAGCTTTCGGCCTTTCCTCCTTCTCATAAGATTCAAACTTGAGAGCCAATCTACACACATCATCAAAAGTATTATTGTAGCTTGCAACCTCCACTTTCTTTGCAATGGAATGATTCAACCCCTTAATAAAACGTGCAACCTTCAATGCCTCTTTCTCCTCCAAATCACAAATAAGGCGTAACTTATCAAACTCCATAGTGTACTCATGCACACTCAACGTGTCTTGACACAAAGTAGTCAATTTAAGATATTGTTTTTGCTCGTAATCACTCGGCAAAAACTTCTCCTTGAGCTTCTGTTTTAACTTAGTCCAACTACTAAGCTTGTTTCCCTTTTCTGGCACGCTTTGCTTTCAAGTTTTCAAGCCAAATTCCAGCATACTTGGTCAATCTAACCGAAGCTATCTTGAACCTCTTTTGATCATCAAATCCCCTTTAATCACACACCTTCTGAAGTTGTCTAATCCACTCAAGCAAATCTTTAGGATTAGAATCTCCCGTGAAATAATCTAACTCTAACCCCCTATCATCATTGAAAGTAGGTTTAGCCATCCTAACAACATGTTCATCATCTTCCTCATCCAAATTTTTCCCACATAACCAGCACTATTCTTGTCTAGCTTCTTAGTAATGATATAAGCTATAGCATCCAGTCTAGTCTCAAGTCTACTCATGTTACTCGAATCAGCATTATATTTCACTTGAAAATCAAATTGTTGTTTAGTTAAATCAGTGGGAGCCTTAGTTATTTTCTCCATATCACTCGACATAATGACTAAGCACAACAATCACAAAAAATACTAGCACCAAATGCCACTAACACAGTAAATTAGGAAGCACAAGAGTCCCCTAACACCACTTATCCCCATGCAAAGATTGAACTTTGAAGGAAAAACAACGAGTTTACCTTATATCCTCACCCTTTTGAAAAATCTGATACCACTTGATATGAATGCCTAGCTAGAGTAGCTATGAATCTAAGAGAAACGCCAACTTTGAAGCAAGAACAACTAAGAATCCGAAAATAAAGAACAAGTAACCAAGGATATTTCTTTGATGAGTGATCACTCCTGAACACTCACTACGAATCTTAAACACCTCAAAACCACTCTTGGAATTAATTTGTTTAACATTAACTAATTAATAAACACTCCTAAATATTAATTAATGGATGAATTATGGTTCATGAAAGACTCATAAACTTAACACAAATTTTATGTAAAACTCACTCTAACCTTTCATTGGTTAGGTGCCATTATTTATAATAGAAGAAGCAAGTAATCCTTGCTCCCCAAGCATACAACAAGCCACGGCTAGCATAGTAGGAAATAAGTAAAGTTTCCCCTAAATTAAAGCCTAAAATCTAGCTAGAACTTAAGGAAACTCAAACATAAGGAAATATGCTCAAAACTTTTCTAAAATACTCTAGAACCACACGGCTACAAGGAAGGCTCCTTGCATGCCACTTACAACTCAAAGTTAAGGAAACTTTCTTAAAATACAAGTCATGACAACTAGAATCTTTAATGCACTAAATATACTAGATGTTTTCGGACTTATTGAAGCTAAAACAACTCAACTACTTTAACTAATATTTTAGCTAATGATGACACTTAATTAAAATGCTAAGTAGCTTCATCTTCAATCCAAGCAACACAAGTTACAAATTCTTGCCTTTGAGCCATCAAAGTGAACCTCATATGCTCCATGATAAATGTAATTGGTCCATCTTGACTTGTTGCCTTTGGATTTGCATTAGAAACTCGAAAATACAATTCATACTTATTTTTATGCCTTTGAATGACATTACTATTTTGCATATGCATGGCTATTGTTTCAGCCACCATAAGGACAATCTTCCTTGCCTCATTAGCGCATGTTATATGTGTGAGGCCACCCCCGGGGGTTTGTGCTTTGTTATACGCGTGACTAGTGATAGTGTTGGATCTTAGTCATAAGCAAACCTACCCAACCATGGCATTGTTCTCTTGTTCCTGACTCGAGAACTGGAGTGCGTCTTACACGTGGCCACCTTTTTAAGTAAAGGTACGAAGCATGGGATCAATCTCTTAGTCATGGACCCTTTTCAGCCTTAGCTTAAACCTGACCATAGTTGAAACGTACAACTGGACTTTTACGTTGAGAACTTTGCATCCAAGCTATATGAAGTTTGCCTGTGAATGCATTCTTTTTGCCTATTCTTGACTTGTCAAAGCGTTGATCATATGTATTGCGCCTAAAATCGCATCTAAAAACATCGTCTAATTGACCAAGTGTAGGCATGGATTTTGAATTCCTATAATGCCTACACGCGGTGTGAGCGCGTTTATTTGACTACCCTATTGTTAAGATTTTATTAAAAATATGTTTTGAAGTCGCCAACGATTCTTTAAAGGAAGAATCATAAATCTAATTGGATATTGAAACGGAAGGGACATCTTAGGGACTTATCCAATGTAGATTTCCCCGTCTTGACTCCATAGGTGGTCAAAATGAACCAAAAATTGAGTTCGGCAGTGAGGGTACAAATATGGTCATAATGAACCACATTTTCCCATTGCTGGCCTCTACTAAATATCGATTCATTACAGATTTTATGCAAAAGAATAATCATATAACATTTTAAAGCACCATAAAAATAATTAATCTAGGTTGGTTCAGGAAACACATAACAAGACTAATTATTTAGTGATAAGTTATTAGGCAATCAAATTACAAGGTTCCTAGCAGGTTGTCCAAATTATCTGAATTAATTAGAACAGTTCTTTAGGTCTTGATTAACAATAAATACAAGGTGATAAATATTGCAATCAAGCACATAAAAAAAATAATGTTCATGGAAATAAATAAAAATAAGAAAATAAAATATTGCAGGGAGTTAGTATAATATGTACAAAACTTACAATCACAGGAATATAATAATAAACTACATCATGAATAGAAGGTTAATAACTTCAAGAAAATAATAAAAATAATAAAGAAATAAAATAAAGTTAGTTAATTTAGTTGACCCTAGGAAATTATACCACCATCCAGGGTCGTTGATTTGTACGGATCTTGGAAAATTAAATGTTGTTCGAGTCTTAAAAAAGATTTGTGTTTTGTGAAATATGTTGCGTTTGCGTCAACCAAACTGATGACTTACTTTTACTTGATTTTCGTAATTGTAGCAAACTGGCTGCGTGGATGATAGTTAGCGTCGAATTACTCTTGTGTGAGGATGATTAGAGTTAGATGATATTTATTATGGGCTAAGGTCAACGGGTATTATTTAATTAAGGTGAGGAATTTTGGTGGTTGATGATATGTGTGCTGTAGGAGGATGATGATTTAGACTGTTTGGTGAGATGATGAATTATGTGATGATGATAAGAAAAGTGGCGTGTGAGATGGAGTGTAGATTGATGGTGAATGAGTCGGTGATTATTGTGAAGGAATATGTCCTTAGACATCCCGACAATTACTAAATATAAATAGGAATAATATTATGAAGAGAATAAAGTTAATTATTTTAGTAATCTTATTTTCTTGCTATTGAATAAATATGATTAATATGATAATATTGATTGGGCCTATAACTAAATCCATTTAAGATTAGGGTTGGGCTGGTCCAAAGGGGAATAGGAGGAGAATTAGTTCTCCTAACTAGCCTATGACTCTTCTATTATATATAGGATATAATATTAGGGTTTAGGTGATCAATTGATTAATCAGTTTATTTTCACAAGAGAGTGAGAAGTGAAACCCAAATCTATTCCCTCTAACCGGCACCTATACCACCAAAAAGCAAGGGATCTTTTCTCTTCCGTTCTAGCAGACGTTAGTGTTCAACTGGTGCTCGTGGACTGATTAGAGGGGCAACACTTGGGGCTCTCGGATCTTTAAAGCTTGCATACAACAGGAAAATCACGCTACAAAGGTTTGATATTTAATCCCTATTGAATGATTCATATGTTTGATTATGTTTGCGATCCTATGATTGATGTTAGAAAATTGTTTCCTGAAATTCCGCTATATGCATCTATATATATTCCAACAGTGAATCAGTTTAGCCTAATTCATAATATTCATATGATCATATAGTTCTATGCAAAGTTATTATTTTTATTCAATTAAGGGAGGATTTATCATGGCTTGAATTTGCATAATTAATATTTGATATTAATTGATTGGAAATTGTAAATAATTGATTTATTTGTGATTTATGCTCAAATAATCTTATAATGGTCTGAATTTTTTTATATTATGGACTAAATAAATAGTTTAATTCACTCAAAAATTTTATGATTTTTATAAATATATTTGTTAGATTTAAAATTATTTATGTTTAATTTGATTAATCATTGAAATAATTTGTTAACAATTAAAGATTTGATTTTTAATTTGTTAAATTAATATAATGTTCATCACCCACATAGATCTAGAATAATGTGATGGCTGAAAATAATTTGATTATTTTTCCCACTAATTTTCGAATTTTATCATATTATTTATGAATTTTGGTTAAATTTTATGTTTAATTTGACTATTCATAGAATTTAAGGATAACAATTAAAATATTTGATTTTATTTGTTATGATAATTCAGTAGATCATCCTAAAAATTATTTTCGGATTTTTCGGATATTAATTGTTAATTTTATGAATTTTTTGGATATAATTTGATTTTTGCCCTAAAATTGAATTCTTGTTGGATTTAATGTTAATAAAGATTTGTTTAAGATTTGTTTAAGATTTGTTGTTTGATTCAAAATTCTAAAAATTTGTTTAAGATTTGTTGTTTGATTCAAAATTTCTGCCATAATATTTCGGATTTTATAACCTAATTATCTCCTAAATCTTTAATTAATTGTTAAATAAAGATTACTTTAATTTAAATTGTAATTGTTACAAAAATTAAAGAGGAAGGCAACCATGGCTGGGTGGACGACCGGGGAGGCTGGTGCCACGGTGGTTGGCCGGGGAGGATCCGAGGAATACGGACGGGGCGAGGCGGCGCGCGCGCGGCCCGGCGTGCGACGCACGTTCGACGTGCGCAAGACTGTGTCTTCAGCGAGCCGGGCGTTAGCGGCCTTCTTTGCCGACGTATCTTTGTCGGGATGGTTGGCCGGTGGAAGGAGTGCGGTGTACGACACGACAGAAAGTCGACGGCGGTGGGTGTGTGTGAAGTGATGCGCTCGTGTTTTCCAGCGAAGCTCTCGTGAAATTTGTTTCACGGTCTTGCGCATATTTTTTGGGTTCTTGGTTGGCTGTTGACTAGCGGCCTTGTCTTTCTTGGTCAACGGTCAACCAGTCAAAGTCAACCTTTATTTAAAAAAAAAAAATTATTTTAAGGAAATTCTGATTTTCTAAAGTTGAGCATAAATCCAATAGTTTCCTATTTTGCAAATTTGTGAATAATAATGATTATTGCCATATATAAATAAGTAATTGAATAAAAATAATAAAGTGTCCTAAATAATTTCTAGCTTAAAGTTGTTAAGTTTTATTTGCTTATTAATTGTTAATAAGTAAATAGTATGTATTTATTTTATTTTGATATTATAAATGCGTGAATGTTTAATGTAATATGTATGATATTATATTTTGCATGTTATGACTAGTATGGCCCAAAATTAGGATAGTAAATACGATCTGCGAATCGTTATATTTGAATGTAAATTAAATACGATCTGCGAATCGTTTGTATTTTTGTAACTTTAAATTTTCGTTATTTATTTAATTCAAATTATGTAATCAAGCATGAGGATCCAAGGAGTTTCAAGGATGGTGATCCATGGAGATTCAAGGGAGGATTCATGAAGATTAGTTATTTTCCTAAGTATAGGGGCCATACTAGATCATTTAATTATTGCCTTTATAATGTTCTTGCATTTATTTTTCAATTGCTTTTCCAAACAACACTTATAAAGCCTTAGATCATGAGTAATAGGTTCTGCCAAAGCAGGGTGTTGCTCATAGTTCCGGGGATAATAGGGTAGGTTTTTGAAACTTACATGTTAATGTTTGGTTTAACTCAACAAAATCATCAAAAGACAAAGTTTTGGGTTTGAAGCTAAGAGATAGGGGTAAACAAGGAGTTGTTAACCTGTCTACCAAGAATTATAATTAGTTATAATTAGTAAAGCGTTTACTTACCTCAACTACTATAAATTGAAGACAGGGCCAAAGTCCGTTTGATTGTAGTGGGAGGGGATCTTGGTTATTTCTTTATTCAATGGGGATTTTCATTTTGAATAAAGGGTAGTAGTAATTAAAATTTGTTTAATTATTGCTTTCTTGATAAACATTGATTGAATCTTGCTTTATCATTTATTGTAGTAAATATGTCTAGTAACAACAATATCAACACCAACAATTCTACTTGTAATTTGCGCTCCGTCCTTTCGAAGGAAAAATTGAATGTTGAACGTTTCATTGCAAGTGAAAGGGATATGGGAATCGTTCTCATAACTCAAAAGTTCAAAGACTTTCACAAGCAAGGAGAGGAAGCAACGATGCAAGAGATGCATGAAAGGCTAACTCAGACTGAGCGAATCATCCCTAACCAGCCTAGAAAAGAATATGATGATGTTCTTATGGTTAGTAAAGGGCAATCGCTCGATAGGATTGGGATTGCTATTAATAAGGACGAAAGCAAACAAGTTGCTAAGTCTGAAACTTCAGAAAAGCAAAAGACTACACCAAAACCAAAAGTTGCTGATGAGCACTATTGTTACACCTGTAACAAGGTTGGTCATTGGAAAAGTAGTTGCCCCAAGTATCTGAAGGATCAAAAGAAAGGAGTTTCTAGTTCAGATATGTATGTTATAGAAGTTAACTTAGCAACTTCTGCTTCTTGGGTATTTTATACCACTTGTGGTTCGCACATTATTTGTAATATGCAAGGCCTCAAAAGAAGTAGAGCATTGGGAAAGGGAGAAGTAGATCTTCGCGTTGGCAATGGAGCACGAGTTGTTACATTGGCAGTGGGAGTATATAGTCTACTTTTACCTTCAGGATTAGTTTTAGAACTTAATAATTGTTATTATGTTCCTGCTATCACAAAGAACATTATTTCGATTCCTGTATTGGATTTCGAAGGTTACTCATTTACAATAAAGAACAATTGTTGTTCTGCGTATTTGAATGATATCTTCTATGTCTCCGCTAAGTTATCAAATGGTTTATATATGCTAGACTTAGAGACCCACATCTATAACATAGACAGCAAGAAACATAAAGCAAATGATTCAAACCCTACATACCTATGGCATTGTCGATTAGGCCACATAAGCTCAAAGCGCATTGAGAAACTTCATAAAGATGGAATTCTCAAATCATTTGATTTCGAATCATTTGATACTTGTGAGTTTTTCTTAATGGGGAAAATGACAAAAGTCACCTTTCACAGGTTCAAGTGAAAGGGCCAATGACCTTTTATCTCTCATACATATAGATGTGTGCGGACCCATGAGTACGTTGGTTAGGGGAGGGTACAGTTACTTCATTACTTTTACCGATGATGTGAGCAGATTTGGATATGTTTACCTCATGCGGCATAAGTCGGAATCCTTTGAAAAATTTAAGGAATTCCAAAATGAAGTACAAAACCAACTTGGGAAGAAAATTAAGGCATTACGATCCGATTGTGGTGGTGAATATTTATCTCAAGAATTTGGTGATCATTTGAAGGATTGTGGAATACTTTCACAATGGACTCCACCAGGAACACCACAGTTTAATGGCGTTTCTAAAAGAAGGAATCGAACTCTACTTGATATGATTCAAGCCATCATGAGTCTTGTTGTTCTTCCTATTTCATTATGGGGATTTGCGCTTGAAACAGCGGCATTCACACTTAACAAAGCACCATCCAAAGTTGTGAAAAAGACACCATATGAAATGTGGACATGAAACGTTCCAAAATTGTCTTTTTTAAGGATATGGGGATGTGAAGCTTATGTAAAACGTTTACTTTCCGATAAGCTTTCACCCAAATCCGATACATGTCTTTTTGTGGGTTATCCAAAAGAGACTAAGGGATACTACTTCTACAACCAAAGCGAAAATAAAGTGTTTGTTGCTCGTAATGGTGTCTTTCTGGAAAAGGAGTTTATTTCCAGAAAAACAAGTGGGAGAAATGTATATCTCGAAGAAGTTCGAGATGAGCAATAAATGGATGAGGTTAACACCTCATCAGAGGCGGCCCGGCATGAAAATGCTCAGGAGGTGGTGCATTCAATTCACGTACCTCCTACCGTCCCACTTGGAGATACTCCATGCGAAGTCACTCAACCTAGTGAGGTAGAAACTTCTTCTGTTGTTCCCCAACGTAGGTCTAGTAGGACCATCATTCCGTCAAAGAGATATATTGATTTCCTTTTGACTGAAAGTTCTGAAATAACGATTTTAGAATCAGAAGAACCTACTAGCTACAAAGATGCTTTGGATAGTCAAGACTCCGAAACATGGCTAGAGGCCATGAAATCTGAAATGGATTCCATGTCTGAAAATCAAGTATGGGACTTGGTTGATTTGCCTGATGGGGTAAAACCCATTGGATGCAAATGGATTTTCAAGTTGAAAACAGACAAGGATGGAAACATTAATGTTTTCAAAGCAAGGTTGGTGGCGAAAGGTTTCAAACAAATTCATGGTATTGACTATGATGAAACCTTCTCACCAGTAGCCATGCTGAAGTCCATTAGGATAATCCTTGCGATTGCTGCCTTTCGTGACTATGAAATATGGCAGATGGATGTCAAAACCGCTTTCTTGAATGGGTTCTTGAAAGAGGATGTGTACGTGACACAACCTCAAGGCTTTGAAGATCTAGAAAATCTAGGGAGGGTATGCAAGCTTATGAAGTCCATTTATGGACTAAAGCAAGCATCAAGGAGTTGGAACCTCAGATTTGATGAGGCAGTCAAGAAATTTGGCTTTCTCAGAAATGAAGAGGAATCTTGTGTATACAAGAAGTTAAGTGGGGGTAGTATTACTTTTCTGGTCTTGTATGTAGATGACATACTTCTCATAGGAAATGATAAGACCATGCTTGAGTCAGTCAAGGAATGGCTTAAAAATTGTTTCTCTATGAAAGACCTAGGAGAGGCTGAGTACATATTGGGAATAAAGATCTATAGAGATAGGTCGAAAAGGCTGATTGAACTTAGTCAAGAGACTTATATTGATAAGGTTCTTGCAAGGTTCAAGCTGGAAAACTCCAAGAGAGGTTTCATTCCCATGCAACATGGCATAACACTTGGCAAGACTCAGTGTCCTTCGAGTCCTGATGAGGTCAAGCGTATGAGTAATGTTCCCTATGCTTCTGCTGTAGGATCCATTATGTATGCCATGATATGCACTCGACCGGATGTTGCATATGCTTTGAGTATATGCAGTAGATACCCGATCAAATCCGGGAGATGCGCACTGGATTGCAGCGAAAAACATCCTTAAGTACTTGCGAAGGACTAAGGATAATTTTTTGGTTTATGGTGGAGATAGTGAGTTGGTTGTTACTGGATACACCGATGCAAGCTTCCAGAGTGACATAGATGATTTCCGATCTCAATCTGGTTTCATATTTTGTCTCAATGGAGGAGCTGTGAGCTGGAAGAGCTCTAAGCAGAGTACCATCGCGGATTCTACAACAGAGGTTGAGTATATTGCAGCAGCTGATGCAGCAAAGGAAGCTGTTTGGATCAAAAAGTTCATTGGTGAGCTTGGTGTAGTTCCTAGCATTGAGAATGGCATTGAGTTGTATTGTGACAACAATGATACCATTGCTCAGTCTAAGGAATCCAGATCGCATCAAAGGTCTAAACATGTGCTCAGGAAATTCCATCTCATTCGAGAGATCGTTGGAAGAGAGGATGTGAAAGTAAGCAAGGTTCATACTGAGGATAATATTGCAGATCCTCTGACTAAACCGCTTGTTCAACCTAAGCATGAATGTCATACTAGGTCTATGGGGCTTAAGCATATGGGAGAATGGCTTTAGGTTGTTTACTTCATGTTTACAATTGTAAAGACATTATTATGCTTTGAATGTTTATCAAAAAAAATTCTTTTCTTATTTAATTATTTGGTTTAGTATTAAATAAAATGTCCAAATAATTTGTGTTTTCAAATAGGATTATCGAAAACGTTTTGATAATGGAACCCTATAAAGTGAACTGAAATCACAATTTATTTAAAGTCCCTAGTCTAAATCACTAAATTGGACATAAGTGATTTATTTAAAAGACTAGTATATAATTAATTGATAGCGCGATTCCATGGGCTATGGAGACATAGAGATGTCTAATTGATTATATGGATGTATAGTTGATACATTGAGACTTGACCTAATGAGATTCTAAAAGTAGAATCAAACTACTATATTTAGTGGATTCCTTAGACATAAGTATGTCTTAATAACCACAATATAATTAGTTTAACTTTGACATTGTTAAACGCCACGCCGTAAAAGGAGGTTATAAAGGCAGTGATCAGGTGGGGTAAGAATTGAGTGGGAGTTATGGTCATACAAGAGTGGATAAGTCCTCCTATTAAATAGAAATGGTGTCTGGGCCTCTTGATGAGCGAGAACTGGAAAATTGCATGGCCATGCGGAATAGGATTAAAGAGTTAATCCTCATTTGAGCAGTTCGAACTCAACGATCAAGGAACATAAATTTGAGAATAACATTGTGTTATCAGATTTGACATTAAGTGACTTAAGGAATTTAACATTGCGCTCTTGTCTTCGGACAAGTGGGAGATTGAAGGAATATGTCCTTAGACATCCCGGCAATTACTAAATATAAATAGGAATAATATTATGAAGATAATAAAGTTAATTATTTTAGTAATCTTATTTTCTTGCTAGAGATTAAATATGATTAATAGGACAATATTGATTGGGCCTATAACTAAAATATATTAATCCTATGAGGTCACACATTGTAGCACAAGTTGGACAAAACAATCCAAATCCATTTAGGATTAGGGTTGGGCTGGTCCAAAGGGGAATAGGAGGAGAATTAGTTCTCCTAACTAGCCTATGACTCTTCTATTATATATAGGATATAATATTAGGGTTTAGGTGATCAATTGATTAATCAGTTTCTTTTCACAAGAGAGTGAGAAGTGAAACCCAAATCTATTCCCTCTAACCGGCGCCTATACCACCAAAAAGCAAGGGATCTTTCCTCTTCCGTTCTAGCAGACGTTGGTGTTCAACTGGTGCTCGTGGACTGATTAGAGGAGCAACACTTGGGGCTCTCGGATCTTTAAAGCTTGCATACAACAGGGAAATCACGCTATCAAGGTTTGATATTTAATCCCTATTGAATGATTCATATGTTTGATTATGTTTGCGATCCTATGATAGATGTTAGGAAATAGTTTCTTGAAATTCCGCTATATGCATCTATATATATTCCTACATATTGTTGCTGTGTTCGCTGTGGGAGTTGTATGGAGTAAGGTGAGTTTGCCGAGAGATTATGAGAGTATGTCGTGGGTTTGTGTTTTTGAGAGCTGCCGTGAGATTTATGAAGGTGAGGTATTATATAGGTTTAGGGTGGTTTAGGTAGTTGAGTTACAATAGGTTTTTGAAAGATAATAGGTTTAAGAAAAGATTTTTATTAAAAAGATTTTAGAAGATAGTTAGATAAAAGATATTTAAAAATCACTTTGGGAAAAGATTATTTTTATTAATAAAACTAATAAATATAATTAATTGGTTCTATTAATTAAATTGGGCTAGTTTAGGGGTTTTATAAAATTGGGTTTTCATAAAAACTATTTTTAGAAGGTTTTCAAATATGGGCCTTTAAATGGTTATTTAAAAACGTTTTAGAAAATGAGCTTATTAAAACTAGTTATAAAAAAGGTTTTCAGAAATGAGTTAATAAAATGGGTTAGAAAATGAATTTGAGCTTAAAATATTTTATTTTAGACTCGTTCTTTATTGTTTCCTCGATCCGGACCAATTGGAGCAGGATTGGTCATCATAGGGTACTAAATGGGGAGACACGATTATGTGTCTACACCAAGCTTTCGCCGAATTGACAAATTACATGGCGGGGCCCAGTGTGTCGAACGCACCGTAGTGCGCCTGACGCACAGCCCTTGCGTCGGACGCAAAGGCATCGCGATGGCGCAAAGCTGCGCGTCAGACGCACCACGGTGCGCCTGGCGCACAGCTTTACGCCGAGTGCAACTCTGTTGTGTGGCGCGCAGCCTTTGCGTCTCATGCTATTGCCAATTTGGCTATGGTTTAAGTCAAGAAAGTCTGTCATTAAGTCTGTCATAATGTGTTTTTGTTGATTTAGTCATCGTAGTGGTCGATTCTGTATTCTTTCCGTCTACATTCGCGTAGAGTCATGATCATTCTAGGAGTCCTTTTTGTCTAAAAATGAAACTCACCTAATGCAAGCAAAAAAATCAATCTTTTCATTCATGTCTACCTCTTCAAAAAAATCATCTAAGGTTGAGTCTATCCAAAAAAGTGCATCTAGAAAAGTGATCATGGTAGAGTTAGAGTCGTCATGCATGTCTACCTCTTCCTAAATCTTACCTATCATCTATCCTATCATATTCCATCCTTTTAAAAAAAATTCCCTTTTTCAAAATCAATCCTACACCCTCTCCTACAGTATTTTTTCGAAAACATTTACTAATCATCATCATACTGCGTATTCAAAAATAATTTTGTCAAATTTAATCCATTATCTTTTCCCAATAAAAGATAAAAACAAGGGGCCCTTTTCCAAAACGAATTTCGAAAATTCTAAGCTCCCTCCAAATACCTCTAATCCAATCCAATCAACCCAATCTAATCCATTTACATTCATTTTTAGGGCCACGTGGATTAGAGTCCATTTTACATTCATCATAGGCCCATCTAAATTTGAGTCCATGCATTCGCTAGCATTAGAGTCGATCTTCGGCCCATATAAGTCTAGTTCATGTCAAAATCTAGGTCGACTTGCATTCATCTTAGGCCCAATCTAAGCCTCATCTGAGTCCTTCCAATCTAAGTCTAATTCTAATCCAATCCAAAGCTTAGGTCTATTTAGGATCAATTCATTCCCTAGGTCTAGTTTGCATCTCTATGTAAACCCTAGTCAAGTCTTCGGACTATAAAGGATTAATTCATTCCCTAGGTCTAGTTTGCATCTCTACGTAAACCTTAGTCAAGTCTTCGGACAATAAAAGTTCAACCCTAGGTCTAGTGCGCATCTCCATGCAAATCCTAGTCAAGTCTTTGGACTATAAAAGATCAATGCATTCCCTAGGTCTAGTTTGCATCTCTACGTAAACCCTAGTCAAATCTTCGGACTATAAAAGTTCAATCCTAGGTCTAGTTTACGTCTCGATATAAGCCCTAGTCAAGTCTTCGGACTATAAAAGCCAAGTTCATACCCTTAGGCCTAGCCTGCTTGATCTCCTGTAAGTTCAAAGTCTAGTTCAGTCTGCTTGTATAGTCATCCTGTCCAGTCCATATCTGCATATGCATATAGTTAGGCCCATGTCAGCATCATGGTCAAGCTCATACTAGTCCAAAACCCGTAATCATTTCTAATCCTCCATTTCAAAATCATATCCCATTTCGATTTCCCATTTTCATTTCCCATTTCAATTTTCGTTTTCATTTCTCATTTCTCATTTCCATTTCGTATTTCGAAAATCATTTCTTCAAACTTACAAGCAAGATCCACTCGATTATGTTCATGACCGGTCGACAGATTACAACTTAGGAATGCCTAAAGGAGGAACAAAATGTGAGCCTACTCTAAAGCTCATCAATCGCACTATCACCACCCCGACTTCATTTAGAGTCATGAAGATTAGCTTTTGACCGCCTTCACAATAGAGGCGCAATCACTTCCACAAGGTCTACTCCGAACCCTGCATTTAAAAATCCAAAAGGTGCAACCTACATTTCTACCGCGAATTCCAATGGATTAATTCCACCTGACATCTAGTGTCGAATACCATCAATGCGCTGCGAAACATGATCGATGACGATAGACTTCTAATACTTCCTACAGCGAGAATTAGCATCATCAACAATCCCTTAGGCAGTGCATCAACAATAGGCTAAGTCATTTATTTTCAGATTTCTAGATTGAGTTAGGGAGTTCTTACATTTAACCATTTATGTCTTTTCCCATCAAGTCTATATCACTTTAGTACTTTATCTATTATAGCCTTTCCATTTTCATATCATTTCATTTCATTTCATTTCATTTTATTTTTATTTTTCATTGGCCCTTCACCATCATTTATGCTTCGAGTTTGATGATGGAACTCAAATCAAATTATCCCTCATGACCTTGATTAATAAAATATTAAAAAAAGACAAAAAAATAAAAAAAAAATAAAAAATAAAAAATGAACATACTTAAGATTAGGAGTTATTCCCCTCTTCCTTCCACAAGCCATCATCCATAAACCATCCTCATCCATGCAATCCAAAAAAAAAAATCCCTTAAACCATCATCCTCCATGATCCTTAGCCATATAACTTTTCAAAATCAAAGCTTCATAAAATAACCTTCAAGCCTTCCAATATCCTAAATCAAAAGCTCGTGTGCAAGCATTACTACATAAAAAATATTCAATGGCAGGCAAAATAAAAAAGTGAACAAATTCGAAGTGCGAAAAAAAAAGCAAAAGCAAAAGAAAACGCACATGACAAAAATAAAAATTCCAAAAGAAAAAGCCAAAGGCAAAATAAAAGTCAAGCTAGGGGCTTGCACACAAGTTCTATCCCTCATACAATTTTTTCAATCAGTCAAAACCTTAACCCATATAATCCAAATCTATGATCCTACATAGCCCGACCAATTGAACCTTCTTCAAAACCTCAAGCCTTAAATCTTTCAACCTTTCACCAACCCTAACTCCTTTTTCAATGTATCTCCAAGCCCGGTAGGTTGAAAACCTGAAAGGGCGGCCAAGGTAAAAGTTAGGGCACAAAAAAAAAAAGAAGTTAAATCAGATCTAGAACTACGAATGGTCTGATTTCGCAAGGACATGTAGGAATCCTCATCTCAAGGTCCGACCGCTTCAATAGAATCGAGTCTGAACCTAGCCACGTCAAAGCCTTTTCCCACCTACATATATATATGAGTCACAAAATTTAAACCTTTTTATTTTTCAATCCCAAGCTCTACTTTTCCCTGAAGGACTCTCCGACAATTCCATGACTTTGCCTGTATCAACTCCCCAATGAAGAATTCCCAGTGAAGAACTCTAGATACTTAGTGCTCGTTTGGTTGACAGGAATTTATGTAGGCAATGAAAATTCCCATGATTTTCACATTTGGAAAGTTGTTTGGTTGAGAGGAAGTTGAGAAAATGGGTGCGATGGAAATTCCTTGGGAAATTGAAATTCCCACAAAATGTGGGAATTTAATTACCCACCCCCCCTTGGTCAATCAGAATTCCCACATGAATTATCACACAAAAATTACCATTTTATCCTTGTCAAAACACTAAGCGCCACATTAAAATTTCCTCCTGCTCTAGTTAGGGTCTGCTCCCCTTCCTTTCACCCCCAAAAAAAAAATTTGGGTTTGCTCTTCAACTGCATATGTTCTTCTCCATATCAACACTCCAGCGCCATCTCTAGATAATTGAGGTATGATTTTTTTTAAACCTTCATCTACTGACATCTTCATCTCCCTCTTCCTATTTCTAGCTCTGAATTGTTTTTCTATGATAATTGCAAGTCACGATTTCGGGTGAGTTTTTAGTAAGGATGATGATGATTTGATTCGAATGTTGTGTGGATTTGATGATTTGATTCGAATGAAACGAAGGTAGTGTGGATTTGATGATTTCATACTTGACAACCTCCGTTATTTTAGTGATAGTTAAATTGAAACATGTCACTGGTGGTTTAATTGCAATGTATTAGCTTCAACAGAGTTCTTGTCACAAGGATCGCAAGAGTGAAATAATGACTTGTGTCTGTCAATATTGTAGTTTATGCTGCTTTCCACATTTGCTATGTTTTTAAGGCCGGTCTTATGGAGTTATGGTAGTCTCTGCTTCATGGAAACATACTTGGTACTACTTTATGAGAAGGATACCTTTTAGTTGTGTGGATTTGATGATTTCATTTGAATAAATATAAATTCTAGTAAGGATGATGATGTTCATAATTATTGCTGTGATTTTTCTTAATCCTTTTGTGAGTGTGCTTTATGTTTCTGTCATTTGAGTAACTGAAGCTAGTGTAACGTAATTTATCACGCACATTTTTAAACCTGCATCTACTAGACCATAAAGCCGCTGATAATATCATGTGAAATAAAACATTATTTCCAAGAGAGAGAGAGGCAGAGAAAGAGATGGAAGGGACAATATGTAGGCTGACAACAACGCCATAGACTATATTACCCTGTGAAACGGCCTCCCTTTGTCGTTCTTTTTCCACGCACTACTTTTAGATTATTGTTGTGAATTTTTTCTAGAAAAAATTGATTATGATTTACTTATGTGTATCTTGACAGTTTTATACAGTTATGGCTCGTCTCCCATTAAGTAAACGGAAGAAGATTACATCAACATGTTTTACAATATATTGGCAGATGATCATCATGGTTATAGAGATAATAGTTGACCTCGTGCATGTTCTAACTAATATGAACATTCAAATTCCAAAGCCCATGACTTATACATTTGATAACTTTATTGAAGAAAGGTGTTATGCTAGATTATTAAATCTCATGCCAATGATCCAAGAGAGTGATGTAGCATGTTTATATAATCTTGGAATGGATAGAGCTTGTTTTTATAAGTTATGTGAGATGCTTAGGGATGTTGGTAAGTTGCAAGGAAATAAGAATACTAGTTTGGAAGAGATAGTTGCTTTGTTTCTTTTCATACTTTCGCACGGCACAAAAAATCGATGAACACAACTATACTTTAGAAGAAGTGGAGAGACCGTGTCAAGGCATTTCTACTTAGTTTTACAGGCACTTCTTAGATGTCACCATTGTCAACATGAGAAGTGGAAATGGTTTAAGGTAAATTTAATTTGATATCAATATTAGATTATTTTTTTGATAAAAAAGGTCAATAAATAAACGATTTTTTCACCAAATACCCCTGACAAATAAATTTATTCACCAAATACCCCCACTTTTTTCAAGATTCACCAAATAACCCTGACCTTTAAAAAAATTCACCAGATACCCCTATTATTAACGGACGTTAGTGCGCCGTTATGGTTAATTTACAAGTTTGCCCTTAATTTGTGGCGCCATTATGGTTATGTTGGTGAGATAACCTGATATAAAATTTCTTCCAAAAAAAACCACGCCCTTTGAACTCCCCTTTCTTGCTTTGTTGTTCATGCGTCTTGAAGCATCAAAGGATCCCAAAAAATCTACCGCAACCTTGAAGATTTGTTAACAAAAAGTTGCAAAATTTGAAGACAAAGAGGACTGCACAACATACTTGCAGTGGGTGTTCTTGAAAGGACCCAAAAAACGCGATTTTGAAATTTCAAAAAGAGGGTTGCAACGCCAAATCATCTCTACTCCCTTTGAAGGTAAGTAACTTCATTTAATGTTTCTTTGTCTTAAAACCTTTAACTGAACTGCAATTGTGTTCTATTAGGGTTAGTTCGTTGTAGGGTTTATTTTGATTTTGCGATAAACCTAGTTTTGATCATGGGAAAAATTTAATATTTATTGTTTTTGTGGAATGTGGTAGTTCAATTACTTAGGTTTTGTTGTGGTTGTTTGTTGTTTGTTTAGGATGGCCTCAATTTGGTTGCTTGTCCATTATAATGGCCATGATTTTGATGTAATGGTGGAGGACACAGACTTGTGCCATTTAATGGGATTATATGAAGATTTTTTTGAGGAATCTATTAAACAGAATGTATATCTCCCCAAATCCTTTAAGATATTGGTTCATAACCCTTGGACTAATAGGAAGATGGAGATAAGTACTGATGCTGATTTAGGGAAAGTATGGAGTTTTGGGAGGGCACACTAGAGGAAAAAAGCCCAAGGGCTGCGGTCAAAAAGGGCCCAAGGGCTGCGTTTTTTGACCGCGGCCATTAGACTAGCAGCCCTTGACATTTAGGAAGGGCTGCGGTTTTTAACCGCAGCCCTTAGCGCGTTAAGGGCTGCGGTCAAGGAAAAACCGCGACCCTTAGTGGGTTAAGGGTGCGGTTAAGGAGCAAAACCGCGGACCCTTGGTGAGTTAAGGGCTGCGGTTTTGGCCCTTAACCGCAGCCCTTAACCCACTAAGGGTCAGCGGTTTTTCCAAAAACCGACCCTTGTGACCCAAAAAAAATAAAAAAATTTTTTTTTTTTTTTTTGAATTTTTTTGTCCTAAATGTTCCCAAACAGTTATATATATATATAAGTATCATTTTTCATTATAAATTATGTTTTTTACACGAATATAGAGAAAATAATAACTAAATTACATTAGTTCGAGGCTGCCCTCGAATGTTCGAATTGCAATATATGAGCAGGATCACAACCATCAAAAAATAACCAACCAAAGAACAACCATGAAGACATTACAACAACTCCACCAAGATCGGCATCCGAATCCCTCAAAAGCAACTTTTCTAGAGATGATAGAACCCGGCAAATAAAACCAAAACCGCTATAATTTGGAGTTGAAACTATATCTATGCAAGTACTACAAAGCGAGAAGTCGGGACGCACCCACTCCACAAGAACAACTTTCAATTTGTTGATGTTGTAAGTACATGGCGACTTACAATACAACAACAAATGGCTAAACAAATGGCTAGCGAGGGGTTGCGGGGCAGGGCGGCGGGGGGGTGCTGCGAGGGTGGGGGGGCGAGGGGAGGGGAAGCGGGGGTGCTTGGGCGTGCTAGGGGGTGTAGCGGGGCGACGGGGGGGCAGCGGGGGCGCCGGGGTGGGGTGGGGGGGCTAGCGGGGGGTTGCAGGGCTGGGGGCGCGGGGGGGCTTGGCAGGGAGTCTTGGCGGGGGTGGGGCGGGGGGGAGGGGAAGCAGGGGGTGTTGGGCCGTGCTAGGGGTGTAGCAGGGGGGCAGGGGGGGTAGCGAGGGGCCGGGGTGGGGTGGGGTTTTGGCAGGGTGGTGGAGTGAAAGGTCTTGGAGGTGTAGGATATGGAGCAAGAGGAACTGGCATCCTTAGATTATCCTCTTTCTCCACCACCAAAGTAGCTATTAGGACCTTTAAGGCTATAACATGATTCTCACCATTGACAAAGAAACAACCACCAAATTATTACTAGTCAAGATTTTCTTTTAGTGATTCTTATATTGATTTTTTGCTATAAAATGATTACATCTAAGTTCAACTACCATACATACATTATATGATTCTAACATACATCCAAAGCAAGTAAACCTAATCATAAATAATAAATAATAAAAAATAAAGTTAAATGACTGTAATAGTTTGTAAACTAACTATTATTATCAAATGTATAATCAAATTATATTACATGATCCTAAATGCGTAAAATTTTTCCTATATAATCGAAAATGTCCTAAAACGGCCTTTTAATTACTCAAAATGTACTTAGAAACAAATAAATGATGTTATATAAGCCTAATTGTTTGTAAACTAATTATTATTGCCAAATATATGGCCAAATTACATTATATGATCCTAAATGTGTTAAAAGGTTCATAATGGTCGAAAATAGCCTAAAATGTTCTCTTCTTATCCCAAATGTAGTTAAAAATGAATCAACAAACTTAGATGATTATAATAGTTTGTCAAATTATATTTGATGACACTAAATGCATACAATTACATTATACCACCATGTTTTTGCATGAATCAATGGACAAAAAACCCATGAAAACATTCACTTAATTGCTTATTAGGCCAATAAATCACACAAATATCAAGCTATAACCACTTCATTATCCATGGATCAAGCAATTAAAGTCCATTAAAGCAAACAATCAAGGTCAAAACAATTCAATAAAACCAGCACCATGATCCCAAAGGGGCTACAATGCCCATACTAATTCCTCGAACAATCATCTTCAACTAAGGGGAAAAGGGGGATAAATAAGGTTCATCCTCGAACAATCAACTTCGGATAAAAGGGTTCTAATTTCTAAAACATAATCGGAAAAAGAATTCTAACCTTGTCTCCCTTTGGTTTCTTCACACCATCTCCAATAATAATATTAGCCATGGTATACTCGCATCGCAACGCACCCGAAAAGCATTATAACCATGTATCATGCTATTAACAAATGAACTTTCCACGTAAGAAAGATATATCCATTATCAACATATCGGCAATATAAATCAATGTATAAACTAAAAGTGTGATCTTTAAACATATCGAGCAATATAAATCAATGTCTTATGGCTATGTATAAACTCCTTACCTATAGTCAAGGCGAGCCACTATGATGTCTCTCTCTGCCAACTGAAATCCAAGAAGAAAACCCCATGCTTTGTACCTAAATCAAGAAGAACGGGAACTAAAAACATCAACATGGAGGGAAAAAAAACAATAGCATGGAGGTAAAAGGAGAGGCAACACAAAGAGAGTACAATGTTCCATGTCACCAATGGAGCTTGCATTAATGTATACATAGAATTCTTCTATCCTAATTCCTACAAATCCACCCAATTAAACGATATCACAATTCAGCTAATACAAGTCTACCATTCACATTTCGCAATAAATTGTCTGCATGTTCCTTCAAAAGTTCCCAACTGTGTGTTTGGAAAATAACGGTGGAGGGAAAGGGAACCGAAGGTCGAAGGAAAGCGAGAGAATGGGACTAAAGAGGAGATAAGGGAGAAGTGGTCTTGTGTACTCCCTCCTCTTTCCCCAATCCATCTCCAAAAGAACAAATATATTACTCTATCCTCCCTTCATTTCTCTTCAAATTCTCTATCTTAACACATTGTAAGGCAACATTTATCATCGTCGTACAATAGTTCCGCAAAAATGTCTTATAATTAACCAAACAAACCGAAAAAGAACTTGCACGAATCTAATAACTTAGAACAACATAATCACATAAGCACTTCTCCTAGTATCTCAAGTCCAATTACAGCTTTACAACTCCCAATATTACACATCAGAGCGAGATTACACTAAAACTTACCATCAAGAAAACACCAAGATTCACCACACTCCCAACATAATATCATACTATAACTCATTTTGCAAATTATTACATGCAAACATTATCACCGAAATAATCCAAAAGACATTAACATCATCCAATTCATCAACATGTATTCACATTTTCCAAATCAAAATGAAATCAAATTACAACATTAAAAAATAAGAATGAAGAAAATAAGAATGGGGGGTGTGTAGGGGTTGTGGGAGGGGGGTGCGAGGGGTGCAGGGGGGGCAGGGGGTTGTGGGAGGGGGTGTGTGTGTGCGGGCATTGGAGGGGGTGTGTGTGCAAGGGGCCGTGGGAGGGGGTGTGTGTGCAAGGGGCTGTGGGAGGGGGGTGTGTGCGGGGGCATGGGAGGGGTGTGTGTGCGGGGGTGGGAGGGGGGGTGTGTGTGCGGGGCCGTGGGAGGGGTGTGTGTGCGGGGGCGTGGGAGGGGGTGTGTGCAGGGGCGTGGGGAGGGGGGGTGTGTGCGGGGGCCATTGACATGAAGCATGGGTACTAGCATACTTGTGTGTGCAGGGGCGTTGGAGGGGGGTGTGTGTGCAAGGGGCTGGGAGGTGGGGAGTGTGCGGGGGGCGTGGGAGGGGGGGTGTGCGGGGGCCGTGGGAGGGGGGCATGGGTACTAGCATACTCGCCAAACTTTTACGATCTACACTCACTCCCTAATATATGTGAACTTGTTCTTGGAATGGAACATGAATCCAAGTTCCAGAGTGCTAGGTAAACTTCACTAAATTTGTAGGAGCATTGAAAGCTTAAAAGACAAAGCAAGCATTAATATATGGCAATGTGCTCCAGTTCATGTCACAAACTCAGAACAGTGAGATCACTAGAGAAAGTTTGCTCAATTATTTTGTAGTCACATTTATTATGCATAACGATTCCACGATAAATAGTTGGCACAGTAAGCAATCCTCTTATTTAGCACAAAATCCAAACATCCAATCCAAACTCTACTAATCATCACAATGAGCAATTACTTGGTAAATCAGCATGATCAACTGCTTAGCCGGCTTTAATTTGCAACATTTAGAGTTTCTTAGTGCTTTATAGTCATAGTTTGTCAATGTTAGTAATCCAACATCAAATTTCTTCATCTTTCCCAAGACTAAAACAGAATTAAACACTGAATTGTATAATCATAAATCATAACCACAAAATGGACTACAATATATACATTAATACAGAGAACCAAACCAAGGCTAGTGCAAACTTGAAAGAGAAAGAGAAACTCACATTGTGCATGAAATAAACGCTTGTTTCTTGCTACACAACTAGATCCAGCAGATCAACATTATGCATACAAGAAATTGTGAGCCAACTAACTAATACCTAACTCCATATAACTTCTCAAAAGCAGCAGAAGTCTTACATATAGGAACACCAGCATATACGAAACCTAAATCCTATTGTTACTTCACCATTCGCACCAAAAGAACTGGCATATCAAACAAACAGACGTATTGACTACATGAAGTTTGACATGGCAATGCTATTAGTGATTCCATATTATAAAAAAAGATCATTAAAAAAACGAGAAACAAGGGTGATGCAGGAAAGAAGGGTCGTTAGAAACTCCCGAGTCGCTAACCTAACCATCGGGACTACAAGAGGTTTGAAGGTGCAATAGCTACTCCTTTAACATTAGGAATCAACTGCCAAAGTGAGGATTTTGCAGAGGTAGCTTAGCAATTACATTGAGGAACGCATCAAACAAAATTCAACACCAAATTCAACAACCAAATATATTAAAATTCTACCATACCTCAGCCTCGGGAGACATAGCAACATCATCATGTCCATAATCAACAATGCTAGGCTTATCTCTCCTCTGTCTCAACGCATCCAAATCGACACAAAAAAATAGACATAACTCAAACTCAATCATACAAAATCGAATTCAATCAATAGAATCAGTAAAAAATAAAGCTAAAATTAAACATTGAATTGTATAATCATAAATCATGGTTAATTAATATAAAAAAGAAAAAGAGGAAATGAAGGACAAACTCGAGCAAGGCGACGACGAAAAAGATGGTGGAGAAGAGCGGAGGCGAGAGGAGAAGAGAGACGTTGCTGCTGTCAACTTCTTGAACCACCAAGCAGCAAGACCGGCGCACCACCAAGCAGCAAGACCGGCGCACCACCAAGCAGAGGTTGAGGCAGTAGTAACAAGACCGGCGCACCACCAGCAGAACAGGAGAGAGAAAACTTCTTGAACGACCAAGAGAGAGAATGTAGAAGAGCCCTCGCCGCAAAACACCAACGGTTAGGAACCCTCGCTAGGAGAAATGTTGTCGTCATCTTATCTTCGTTGCACTTGAATTTTCGCAAACCCTAGATAGAGATAGAGAGGGACTGGGGGACTGGGGGGAGATGGGAACCGCTCGGTGCTTGTTCGCAGGCGTCGCCGGAGATGGAAAGACTGAAGCGTCGCCGGTTGAGCGTCACTGGCACCGAAGAGGAGAGAGGAAGTGAGAGGTTAGAGACAGAGGGAGGGGTGAGACGGTGAGAGATTTAGAAATATAAGTTAGTCAATTTGTGCGTGGGAACAGATTGAATGAGTTTATTTCATATTTGGGCCCTCAAGGGTCATGTTAGCCCAAACCCGCACCCCTTTATCTAAAAGGGTGCTGGTTAGACCAAAAACCGCAGCCCTTTATCTTAAAGGGCTGCGGTTTTAGGGTTAACCGCAGCCCTTCACATTAAGGGCTGCGATTTTCAATAGACCGCAGCCCTTGCACCGCAGCCCTTGCTTTTTTTTCCACTAGTGGCAACTGACACCATAGAGATGTGGGTTGAGGAAACAGATAACCCAGGGAAAGTGTTTAGGGCATATGTACATCTAAGGGATCAGGCTGAGAGAGAGAAGGCTGAAAACATTAAGAGGGTGCAAGAGATATTGAGGAAAGAGAGGGAAGAGGAAGAAAGGAAACATAAAGAGGAAGAGGAGAGACTGAGGAAAGAAGAAGAAGAGGAGAGGGAAGCTGAGGAGGCTAGGAGATACCTAGTTTCAGTTGAGGTACCTGTACTCTCAGTGGATGATGTTACCATTTGTGAGTACATGAGGGTGTACCAATCACAAGAAGAGTTCTTCCCTGGAGATTCCCAACCTAATCCCCCTACCCAACAACAAACACCATCTGCCTCACCATTTAGGGAGCCTTCACCACCTCCTACATCCCCTGCCTCACCTGTTAGGGAGCCTGCACCACCTCCTACATCCCCTGCCTCACCTGTTAGGGAGCCTTCACCACCTCCTACATCCCCTGCCTCACCTATTAGGGAGCCTTCACCACCTCTTACATCCCCTGGTACATCCACTGCCTCACCAAGACTACCCACACCACCCCCTGAGCAACCAAGGGAACCCAGACCAACCCCTTTGCAACCAACACAAACCCCAACACAAACTTCCACTACAACCAAGCCTAAAAGACCCCCAAGAACAAGGCCAGTTGGGTTTAAAGTTCCTAAGAGCACAGCAAAAAAACTAGGGACTTATGTGCCTAAAGAGAGGGGCAGTTGTTCTAGGGGTAATAGCAGCAGTAGGTCAAGGGGTAATGGCACTGATTTTTCTAATGCGATGAGGGAAGAGAGGATGAGGAAGAGAGTGAGGCAGATGAAGATTTTGAGGTTGAGGAAAGTGAGAGTGACTCAGATGAAGATGCTATTTTCAGTTCTGAGTTTGTTGTTGAGGAAGAAATTGATTTCTATGATGATGAGCTTTATGAGCCTGGGTTTGAGGATTGTTTAGATGGTACTTCAAATAAGGATAAGATCTACAAGAATGGGAAAATATGGACTGAAGTTCCATATGGATCCATAAGATTGGAGCCTTGGTTGATTTTTACAAGCAAAGAGGAGTTTATGGATGTACTTAGGAACTTTTGTATACAAGAGGGGTTTGCCATTACTGTTGAGAAGGCAGACAGAAAGAGGTTTACAGGTTGCTGTGTAATGGAGGGTTGTGATTGGAGAATACATGCTGCTAGGTTGGCAGATAAGGTGAGTTGGGCAATTAAGACTTTGAAGGGGGAACACAAAACATGTGGGAGGTTAGAAGATAATCCCATGGTGTCCTCTAACTGGTTATGCAAGAATCTTTCTCAAGAGATTGCTGCAAACCAAGAAGTGCCAGTTGAAGCCCTACAGAAGGTGGCCATGGAGAGGTTTAGGATCAAGGTGAAGAAGAGGCTGCTTTATAAGGTGAAGAACATGGCTAAAAGGGAGATACATGGAGGGTATGATGAGTCATATGCTCTTCTTCCAAGGTATGCTGAAATGATCAAAAAAACAAACCCAGGATCATATGCCTTGGTTACATGGACAGGGAACACAGGGAATGTGGTTCCTAAATTCAAGGCATGTTTCTTTGTTTTTGCTGCAAATGTTAGGGGGTTTCTAAGTGGGTGCAGACCTCTAATAGGCATTGATGGGGCTCACCTTAGTGGCAACTACAAGGGCATACTTCTGTTAGCCCTAGGCATTGATGGCAACAATGAGATTTTTCTCATTGCATATTCCATTGTTGACACTGAGAGTACAACCAGCTGGACATACTTCTTCAGGAACCTGAGGATCTGCTTTGAGAAACTAGGATGCAACAGAGATGATTGGACATTCATTAGTGATAGAATGAGGGTAAGTTTTGGACATTTCTTACATTGCAATTTCTATTTTTTCTGCTATTATCACAGTACTCATTTCAGTTGCTATTCTCTTGTTTAGGGTGTTGACAGTGCTGTGAATAATGTATTCCCAAGAGCAACAAGGAGGGTTTGTTGTCAACACTTGTACATGAACTGCAAAAATGCGGTACAAAGGGGACGACCTTCCACAAGCTCTTACGGACGGCTACTTGATGCATACAATGAGTATGTCTTTAAGAAGTCAATGCAGAAGATTCATGCATACAACCCTGAGGCTGTGACTTATTTGGAGTCATGCACAAAGCAGTGGTCAAGGCATGCCTTTGATCCACTAGTTTGTTGTGATCATAACACAACAAATTTTGTGGAGAGCTTCAATGCCTGCACTAAACCATACAGGGACCTCCCTGTTTTCACTTTGCTTGAGGGTAAGTGAGTTGGGCTCATTTTTTTTCTTTGCCTTTGTTAAATTGATTAGATGTTAACATGTTTCCTTGTTTCTGCTGCCATAAGAAACTGGTCCATGAAGAGAATTGGGCCAAGGTTTGATAAGGCAATTGACATGGATGCAAACATGCTCACTGATTATGCAAACAAGGTCCTACAAACAAGGAGTGATGAATCTAGGTTTTGCTTTGCTACATCATGTGGGGGGTGAATTTGAGGTCAAAGATGGGAATGTGAATTTCCCCATTAGGCTAGCTGATGGGAGGTGTGGATGTGGAAAATGGCAAGGTTGTGGTATACCTTGTAAACATGCCCTGAGAGTAATTTTTGATGAGAGATTGGAGGCTGCTGATTTTGTATCCCCTTACTATAAGGGAGCAGCTTACAAGGCAACCTATGGGGAGCACATTCACCCCATGGCTGATCCATCTCACTGGCCTGATCATGACCCGCCCCTAATTTCTCCCCCTGATGTTAAGAGAGGTGCTGGGAGACCCCAAAAGCAAAGGAAGAGAGGTCCTAATGAAGCCAAGAAGGGCAAAAGGCACAAAGACCGTTAAGTGCAGCAAATGTAAAGAAGTGGGTCACAATGCAAGGACTTGTGGAGGTGGACCAACTGCACAAAGTAGGAAGGAGAAAGGGTCTACATCAGCTGCAAAAGGGACTGAGAAGAGAGGGAGAAAAAGGAAAGAAACAGATGCTGCAAGTGCCTCAACCAGCCAACCTAAAGCTAAGAAGACAAAGACCAACAAGAAGAAAGCCTGAACAGTGTTAGGATGGCTTAGCTTTTTTTGTGTTTTTTGTGATTATGTAGGGCCTATCATTTTGTTGATGCTACATTAGGAAGTGGTTGAAATGGTGATTTTTTGCTACATTAGGATGCCTGAAAAGTGTTAGGATGCCTTAGTTGATGCTACAACAGTTTTTTGCTAAACAACATTACATTGGTCTTTTGCACCAATTACAGTACTTCACTTAAATATTACAAATATTACAACTACAAACATCAGCACTCCTACTTTTATTGTTGCATTTACTAGTTTTTGTTGTTGCTTCAGTTTCTTCTTCAAGTGCTTTAGCTCTTCCTTCATCTTGTTCTTCTCTGAACTTTCTCCCTTATCTCTGCATATTGGAGAATCATGTTGGCTGCTCAGATTATGCTCCACACTCCCTTTGCACCATCTGAAATTGTTGCATGTATCACACTTGTAATACAGTCGCTGAGGATTTGTTGTTGTTTCAGAGCTTCGTATTGCAAATTTTCTTCTACAAGTACAATAGGAGTTAGGTACTCTTATGTATGAAGAATGTGTGGATGAACTGTTTGAGTAACTCATGGCAAACCTCTTTAGAATTGCAATAACAAAAGGGTGAGGAAAGGGTATTGGATCCATGTATTTATAAAGGCAAAGATTAATGTAACATAAAACTAACTGGCTAGTTTCTAAAAATCGAAAAATAGCCGTTACAAGTAATTCAAAAATAAGGGTATCTGGTGCATTACTATTTTACTTAGGGGTATATGGTGAATATGTATTTTTCACTAACAGATCACTAACGTCCGTTAGCCAAAAAGGGTATTTTGGGTATTTCTTGATATGTCAGGGGTATCTGGTGAATTTTTTTAAAGGTCGGGGGTATTTGGTGAATTTTGAAAAAAGTGGGGGTATTTGGTGAATAAACCGATAAATAAATGACAAGGTTTTTTTTTTGTAGAATTGCTTAGGTGCATTAGATGGAACTCACATCAAAGTTCGTGTTGGGGATAATGACAAGATTAGATTCAGAAATAGAAAAGGAGAACTCACCACTAACGTCTTAGCTGCCTACACGCCAGATTTGCATTTCATGTATGTGTTGCCTGGTTGGGAGGGTTCAGCACATGACAATAGAGTACTTCGTGATGCACTTTCTAAGAAAAATCCATTTAAAGTTCCCCAAGGTAATGGGAATATCTACTTTTTTCGTAGTAGCTAAATAAAAATATGTTATGAAAATCAATTAAATGATTAGTATTTTTTTTCTTCTTTTAGGTAACTACTACTTATGTGACGCTGGATCTATGAATTGTGAGGGACTTTTAACACCATTTAGGGGTCAAAGGTACCATCTAAAAGTTTGGAAAAGTGGTGCTCATCCATTATCAGCCGAGGAATATTTTAACATGAAGCATTCTCTAGCAAGGAATGTAATAGAGAGATGTTTTGGATTGCTAAAAATGAGGTGGGGTATTCTAAGAAACATAACTAGATATCATCGAAAGACAGTAAGTAGAATTATTTTGGCATGTGCTCTGGCACATAACTTCATTCGAACGTATATGACTGTTGACCCCTTGGAGTATTTGATCGAAGATTACACTCAAGAAGATGTTGATGAAAACAACATTGACTTTATGGAGACTAGCACAACATGGAATTTGTTTAGACAAGAGCTAGCAACTGAAATGCATACTACATGGTTGCATACAAGGCTTCAATAAATAGTATTTCGTTTAGGCTTAATTCTTTTAACCTTAGTGTTGCTAATGAACTTGTAAGTTGAAGGTTCAATTTATACTCGTTGGATCTTTAAAATATTTGTTGCCTTTTTGTGATACTTCTATGATAGAGTTGCGATGCCTTATTGTTGAACTTGTATTAATTATTATTTTCGCCATCATGCTACATATATGTTGTAGACATGTCTCAATCTATCACTCAAGGGACTGTAAGGCAAGGTGTTAATGCTTCCAACACAACTAGAAACTTATCACGATGGTCAAATTGTGAAGATCGTGCTCTTGTCAGTGCCTTGAATGATCTTCTTGATCTTGGTGGTTGGAAGACAGATAATGGTCAATTCAAAAATGGAGCTTATGCAAAGTTGGAAGCTCTAATGAAACAAAAAAATGCCCGAGTGTGAAAAAAAGGCCAAGACTCATATTGAGTCTAGTGCTGAGATGCTTAGCCCTAGTGCAAGTGGATTTGGGTGGAATGACAATGGAAAATTTGTTACATGTCCACAATCTAATTGGGATGAATGGATTAAGGTAATATTTGAGATTAGTATATATTTTTTTCATTTATATAGTTTTTCACTATCATAGTGCATGACAATTTCCAAATTTTTAATGGTTATGGCAGAGTCATAAAAATGCTACAGGATTGAGGAATAAACCTTTCCCATATTTTGATGAATTGGGAAAGAAATTTGGCAAAGATAGAGCTGTTGGGAATGAATCAACAAATGGTTTGATGTGCTTGATGAGGTGAATGAAGAAGATAGGGGTGAAGAACACGAAGGTTAACAACCTAATGTCGAGGAGATCAGTTCAGCACCTTCAAGTAATCCAACAAGGTCTTCACCACCAACAAACCCTTATATTAGTAGGACAAAGAAGGCAATGATAGAAACTATTGATGCTTTGAAAGAATAATTTTCTACCAAACTTGAAAAAATTAGTGATGTGATAGAAATGGCAACCGGGCACATAGGACGACTTGCTAATTGTTTTTAGCATGAGTATAATTCCCCTGAGAGAAGAATGAAGGTGACATATGCGGTCATGAAAATTGATGGATTAACTCCCAATGAAGTTATTACAATCTCAAAGAAGATTTCTCTTAATCCTTTGGAAATTGATTTCTTCTTCAGTCTTCTAGATCACTACAAATTTGCTTATGTTCAAGGTTTGTTGATCTCAGATTAATGGTGAAGGGGAACCGTAGAAATTTAAATTTATGAAGACATACATGATTTTTTTTAAAGCATGTTGCTTTGCCAATAAGGTTCAAGGATTGATCATTTTTTTTGTAAGACATGTTAATCTATTATTATAATTGTAGGATTGATGAGAAAGGCATGGTAAAATGGACTATGAAGTTGGAATATATGCTTATCCTATGCAATTTCTTATATTTATATAATTCTCACAATATTCTAATTTTGATTGCAACTTTTACATAAAAGAATTCCAAACAAGTCCAAGAATGCATGTTAATCCACCTAGGGGGAGGAGAGCCAAAAAAATGGAGGAAAATATTTTTTGTTGGTTGAAGTTCACAGAAACAATGGATATATATATACATATGTATATACATATGTGTACATATGTATATACATATGTGTACATATATATATGTATATATATAAAGTAGTTATAGTTGTTGAAATTCATGGGAATTTAAAAAAGTAAACCAAACAAAATACAGGAAATCAATTCATGGGAATTGCAAATTTCTTGATGTCAACCAACAAATTTAGGCCATTTCCTAGGAATTACATAAGGGAAGTAATTTCCTAGGAAATGAAACTTCCTACAGGAATTAAATTCTTATGTATACCAAACGAGCACTCAATATAGATCAAGGCTTAAAATGCATAATTCAAGACAAGCTTACCTAAAGTGGGGGCTTTCTATATACGTGGTGGTTCCTCTAAATCAAACTACCGAAAAGTTGTAATATGCGGATCTCACTTGCGGATCCCGATTTTTTACCAAAACAGTTTTCGAAAATCAATCTATCTATTTCTAATCATTCAATCTACATACCTATCCAAACCTCCTAATCTTGCATAACCCTGACCTTGCATGACGTTCCACCTTTCTATCCTTGCATAACCTTGACCTTGCATGACGTTCCATTTTCTTTAGCTTTGCATAACCTTAATCCTTGCAAAGCATGTCATGCATCCGTAGAGAGTCTAAGTTTGCATTTTTGCATCATTATGTGCATTATTATGTGAGTTGTTTGCACCTATCTGCTAACATCTTCTCCGGTAGGTAATAAGATTATTTGTAGTTATTGTCCTGCATACTAACTTTTTTTTTGGCAATTCAAAGTTTTTATTGAAAACTAAAAAAATGTTTGGAGTACAACCTAAAGCACCAAAGGAAAAAAGCTCATTAGTATTGGATCCCCCCACCTTCTAGGTTGGATTTGAGGAAAGGACACACAAGGCTTAAATCCATAACACTAGCTCTGAACAAGCTCAGAGGAACAACAACTCAACACAAGAAGCAATGAAACCTATATAGAAATCAATCAAACAATAAAAATCTTAAAGCAAAAGTCTTTGGTTTCAAGATTGATTGCCTCTACATGCAACACTAAACACAATATTTTTAAACACCATGGATGTGCTGACAGAAGCTTATCATCAAAAAATTTTTGGTTCCTCTAGATCCATATGTGATAAACACATTCAACAAACAACATGTTGTATACCCGAGCCTTTTCTCCAACTTTCCTGCTAAATTTGGTAGCTACTTCTATCTCTGTAGCTCCTTGATGTCTGATACTGTTGATGCCTATCTGTTGCAAGCAGAGCTTCCAAACTTCTTTATTGTGTGGGCAGCTGAAAAAGAGATGCTCTTGAGTTTCTCTATCACCATTACACAGCAAACAATTTTGATTGTCACCTAACCCCCATTGAGCTAATCTAGCTTTAGTAGTAAGTCTTCCATGAAGCATAAGCCAGGTTATAAAGAAGGATTTTGGACTAGCTTTACCCTTACAAATAATCCTCCTCCAAGGAGCTACTGGTGAATCACCCCTTAGATACCAATATAGTCTTTTGATGGAGAGTTTATCATTGTAAATGAACTGCTGACAAGTACCAGTATCACTCACCAATCTTCTAGCATCAATAATCTTCTTCATTGCCCATGAAAGCCTTTGAGGTATGGGCATGTTCCACACATCAGCACGATTAATGTAATAAGCATGCAGCCATCTAATCCATAACATATCTTTCTTGTTAGCCAAAGCCCAAATTTTTTTCGCAATTGCAGCTTGGGGCACCAGGTGAATTATTGAAAACGCGAGGGTATCAGGTGAATATTGTGAAACCTCAGGGGTACCTGGTGAAAAAACCGTTAAAAAAATAAAGGCAACATATCCATTGTTTCTTAAAACCCAGCACATTAATTTTAATCATATTTACATGTATAAAAGTGCGGTAATGATAAAAAAAAAAATCTAACTCGTAGTCAAAGCAAGGGTTTTTGCGAGTCTTTCATGTTACAATTCGTTAGTGATAATTGATAAACAATGTTAATTTGATTCAAATTACTTCTAAATGTTGACATATATGTTTTTTCATGTTTTGGTTTCCACCATTAAGTGTTCTGTATTAATGGGTGAAAAGGTTATGTTATTTGGACTATCGAATAAATTAAAACAATCTTATACACAGCCTCAACCAATCTTGAACACAGCTCATTAGTGGTTTAAGATAACCTAACAAAGCTAGAAGATAATAATTACTAATGTATATATTGTTTCATGATTATCAAATAGAATATAATACTTTTTTCAATACCCGTCCTAAACTACAATATTTTTAACAGCGACGGTATTAATTCGCACTTATGATTATATACTTTTTGCCATACCCTTTCTAAAGTACAATAACTAAATACCTACAAAAAATTAAAGAGAATCAAGGTTAGCTAGTGGATGTGAGATCCTCCTTCCACACAGGGGTTTGAGTTTCACCCCTTGCAAAAAGGATTCCCAATTTCTCCCCTATCTTGTAAAGGGGATTCTCCTTACTAAAAAAAACCTTTAAAAAATATACAAATACATCTAGCTGTCCTAACTTTTGTATTATAACTAGTTCATTGCTAGGGCGATGCCCCTAATAATTAATCAACATGAATTTGAAGTATTGAATCAAATACTTGAGAAAAGTGGAAAAAAAGAGTTATAGGCATTGGATTGTGCTTAGGAAGTGATCTTTCAGTATCTATTAAATTTTCTACATAATAAATTATAATATGAATAATTCATCAATATAACCTCGACTTCAAGAGAATACATATATATAATTATATAATTACTTATAAAAAATATAATACAATCTTTTTTTTAGATGAAGGTTAATGTGTAAGAATACAGCCGATGCGATGAAATGGTGTAGTAGTGTTACGGTGGTTATAAAAAATTGAAGAGTTTTTGTTTTTAATATAAGATTGCTGAAAGGTAGGACACGCTATTATTAACAATAGTTTAATGAATATTAATATATACATTTGTATTTAATTGTCTTAAAAATAGAAAATTATATTGTCTTTAAATATATATTTTTTCCCCATAAAGACCAATATGAGATAGTAGAGTAGTTGGTTAGTAGATTTGTATCTCAAATGCGAGGTTATGGGTTCAAGTCTTATAACACACATTTTTATTGTTTAATATTTCTCATTTAATTGTGTGGGGGAGGGAGAGTACATGTGGCAGCATGGCATATTTTTGCCTTGAGTTTTAGATATATATATAAATAAAACACTTTTGCCGATTATGTATATAGTTTGAAATTTTGCTGATTATCTCTATTATATAAGGCAACTATGGGGGGACACCAAAATATAATAAGTCCAATTTTACCCTCAGCAAATTAAGTAAATTACAACTAAAATGAAAAAAAAGGAAAAAAAAATACCAAAGATAAATGACTGTAAGAAACCGTTTAAGCACACAAATTTAAAATAAAGAAACTGCCTCAAAACTCAAATTCGAGTCTAATTTTACCATCTAAACTTCATCATTCTCTACAATCTTCTCTTTCTTTCTCTTTTTCTTTTCTCTTTCCTCCTCAACTGGATGTAAAATCCTGAATTCCTCCAAGTGCATGTAAAGCCCTCATATTTGATCTGTTTGTGAGAGAGAGAAAGAGCCGCCGGAGTACAGTAAAGGACTATCGTCACCGGTATCGCCGGAGTGTAAATCCAACTGCAAGTGTAAGTTTTTCTTTTCGTGAATGGGCTTTCGTCACCGGTGACTTCATCAGCCATTGCCGGAGTTCTCGCCACCGGCGAAATTGTGGTATTGGGTCCATTTTAATTTCCCTTTGATCTCTTTGGATGTTAGTTATTTTGTTGTTGCTCTGCTATATAAGAGAGATTTGCTTTCGAAGTGATGATTCCGAGTGATGATACATGGTCAGCATATATTTTCAATTAAATATTTTCTACCTCTGTTATACTTGGCTTTGTCATAACTCATACGGATGATATTGAGGAGTTTTTTTTTTTTTGGCTTTGTGATTATTATATGTTTCAGTGTTGAGATGTTGCAGGTGAGGACAAGGTATGTCTTAGGTCATGCATAAATCGTTTTCCTTTCAATCTGCTTTATGCTATGGGAATTTCAAATTTGTGAGGTGTAAGATGGTAAGTTAAAATTTTCTTTCAGTGCCTTTGTTATGCTTTTTTACTGCCAATGTCATGCAACATCTATCTTTGGTATATTGAGAAAGCAGATGTAATGGTCCTAGACTCCTAGGTAATCATTCACGACAAAGGGGTCTCAGACACGGGAGCAGAGTGAGCGACCGCTCAGGCCCTCAATTTTAAGGGCCCCACCTATATATTTTATTGCTATGAGTTTATTAGATGAAAAAAAGTTTCTACAATTGTTATTTCAAAATTTGCCCCTTATGTATTTACCTTTTTCATATAACATAGCTTATTTTAGTTTTATGTTTGGTATATATTTACTATTTTGTTATATCTAAGGTGTCTCCGGCCTCCCTAAAAATGATAATAACATTGAAGTATTTAAGAAAGTTGATAAATTTTTCAACCATTTTTAATTAAAATTTTAATTTAGTTATTAAAAATATGGGATTGTAGATCCTTTCTGTTGCCCCATAGGGCCTATGTTTAATGCCTGGCACAGGGCCCCGAAATTATCCCAGACGGCTCTGATTCACGAAAATTTGTAGAATTTATGATGAATTCTCCTAAATTTGAATTAGTCTAATTTTTTACCTTTGTGTAATTGAACAGCATATGAAGTGTATTTCTGCATTAAATTAGTTCTGTCCAACATCCTATAGTGTATGATTGTCGATAAGGTCTTACTGGTTAGGTAATAGTATATGTTACTTGAACTCTGGTACCCACATCGAATATTGGTATGCATCCGTGTGTTTCACTCAACTATTTAATAAAAAAGAGTTAATGATTTTAGCCTAAAATGAAGTGTCAAACTATCTATATCCATGACGAAATCCTAATGATTTGACCCAATTACTTGAGGTAAATGCAAAGTTCGAGTAACATAAGTAATCGTGCTACCCATATATTATGTGGAGAAGATTAGGATCATATGAAGACTGTCATACCTCTGTTATACACTCCAAAAACAAAAGAGAATTTATAAGTGATGTCATATTTTACTTTACTGGAATTTTATGAACAAATTGAGCTTCTTACTGGGCTTTGAGATGTATTCATTTAACTTAAAGTAGAATCCATCTTATACATTGATATGCACTTTACAAATTTGCCATATGGATGAGATTGTGAGGTATGTATAATAGATGTACTTAATTAATTTTTGTATTATCAATTTTTTTTTTCTTCGACGGAACTTTGAAAGTAATTTTTGTTATGAATTATTACTAGATGTACTTACTCAATTAATTTAACTTTGATATCCGCACGCATAGCGTGCATATAAAGGCTAGTGTATTACAATTGCAACTTAGAAAGAGAGAGCAATGTAGCTAAATACATCTAAGTTGAAATTATGTTTCTTAAGCATAGTAAAACACTCTCTCTCTTTTTCTCTCTTTCTCTTTCTCTTTCTCTTTCTATTCTTTAGAATGTAAACCCCATTATTTCCCTCAACTTCACTCTTACCTTCAATTCTATTTTTTTTCCAATTCATATTCTCCAAAATTCAGATGCTTTACTTTTCTCCCTCCTCTCAATCTACTATAATTATCCAAATCTATCCAAATTCTCCTTATTTTTCTGTGTTTCTTGACACTGCGAATCAATATTTTTCGAAATATTATCGCCTTTTCATCTCACCGGAAAGACTGTATATTCTCCAAAATTCAGATGCCTTACTTTTCTCTCTCCTCTCAATCTACTATAATTATCCAGATCTATCCAAATTCTCCTTATTTTTCTTTGTTTCTTGATACTACACATCAATATTTTTCGAAATATTATCGCCTTTTCATCTCACGGGAAAGACTGCCTTCACATCGGCGGAAATCATGCTCGTCATTTACATCTTCACCGAAACATTGACTTTGCTTGTTAGCTTCGCCGGAAATTTGATTGTCTACTCTTTTTAATTTTCCCCAGAAAGTCTGCTGCATAGGAAGCTCTGTTCTTATCTTTCGAAAATTAGTCTTCAATGGTGTTTATAAAATCCTAGATCTACACGATTTTGGGTTTCTGATTTGAAATCTTGTTGTTTTCTCCATTGCTATGTGAATTTGGGTTTTTTTTTCCACTGCCATGAGTCTTAATTGGATACTTGCGGCCACCACCATCACAAATTTTACCACCGCCAAAAGACTACTCGTTGTATATGTTTGAATGCCACTATTTCGTTTATTATATAAGTAGCTAAAATGTATTTTAGATATTTGATTGTAGCAATTTTAGGAAGGTGCTTATTTCATTCAACATTGCCGGTAATTGAGGCGCTTATCAAGGGAAATGATTTTATGATTGCTTTCCTCAAGGAAAATATTGCAAAACGTGAAATATTGCAAAATATCTGACATATTTTTTCTTATTTTATTAGTGTGTATATATATATATATATATATATATATATATATATATATATATAATGCCACGTGGACACCTTAATAGCATGTTATTAATTTTTGAAGCTCTAAGCTTGCTTGGTAAACATGAAGATGACACATAGAGGACTTTGCATTTTGCTTTAGATAATTATATAGATAGTATCTCTTAAAGAAACTATTTCACTTTGTTAATTGATTGACTTTTATAGTTTTAATGTAATACGGAATACTTGATTGTGTATTAATTGATAAAATATTTAACTGATATAATTTTCATATTTACTTTGTTAGTATGAATGCGTTACTACTTGTAGACAGTTGGTTTCATTTATGGTGGCTCTGTTATTATATAATTGTGTTCAACATTTTTGTTAATTTTTTTAACCTATATTAGAGTTTGGTTTTCTCTTTTTTTTTTTGGACAAAGTAGTTAATTTATTAATGAGGGTAGTAAAATAATTTTTTAGGGGACACCATAGCTCCCATTTACCCTTATATAAGACAGAACTATAGAGAAAAATCAAAATATATAGAAGAAAATATATAACCTTTTATATATCCAAGAGTCAAAAAATGAAGAGAAAAGAATCCAAGATATTAACTCAAGGTTATACCACTTGTAACCCCCAGATAAAGTGTATTAAATTAGAATAAGAAGGCATAATCACTTACTCCCTCCGTTTTTTTTTATTTGCTACATTTGTTTCCTTGGGAATGAAGCCACTACTTTGACCGATTATTTTGATTATTTTATAAGTAAAACTATAGTCATGTGTGATATTGTTAGATTCGTCTCGACGTGTAGATTCATAATATCAAATTTTTAAAATTTTTACTTTAGCGAAGTAAGAGATATTAAGAGTTAAATAATGCTTTAAAAACCGTGCACAACAAATGTAGCAAATAAAAAAAAGCAGAGGGAGTATTATTGATCAAGAATACTGGTTACAACTACAAAGAAAAGGAAACTAATGGACACCTTACTGTTGCATTCATAAAAGACATGAAGACAACCTGCTCCACACCCCTACCGCGGCAAGAAGTATGTCGCGACCTACCCATACAGTAGACTGATCAAGCGACGCAATATATCAAGCGATATACAAAAGATTGTCATTACACCAACATTTACCCTGGAAGAATACCAGTAATTATTTGCTAAGCTAGGCAATCTACTAAACAATGTAGTACAAACATCTTGTCTTTTGCGTTTTATTTCAGCTCTCGGAACTGTGTCATCTATTTCATCCGGCTAAAGTGTAGGGTTCACAACTGTCATGGACACATGCCAATACATCTTTGTAATCTCTAGAGATTGTGAAGGAGTCATAAACTTTACCATCACTACTTTTCAGATATTCAAACTCCAGATATGAATGATTATGTGCTGTCATCTTCACATATCCAAAATCAAAGTCTCTATAAATACTCCAAATAGTTTTGAGCGGGCTAAACTGATTTAAGTGAGATCCTCCGCCACCAGCAACGACATGAATGGTACCATTCACAACACCTGAGTAGTGAGAAGTTCCGTCTTTCACACATTGATTCTGTAGACACAAAGTTAACCATGTTAACAAAAAAAAATAGAAGGCAAATTCTTAGAAAAGACAGTATGATGATTAGACCTGGTAAACAGGGCAGGTTCTCTCATAATTATGAAGATGGCCCCAAAATGCAAGATCAACTTTGTACTTCTGCCATAGTTTTTGAAGGTCATCTCTGCCCATTGGCTCTTCAAATGACCCCTCCTCTCCAAACCATTTATTAGACGAATATCCGAGACGTCGATGACCAGCAAAAATTAACCAAGGTTGCTTGTGTCTATTTGCTGATGCAAGACATTCTTCAAGGAACTTGTATTGCTCACTACCTGCTCTCCAGTCATGCTCTGTATCTGCTATACAAAAATGGAACATTCCATAATCTGTTGAGTACCTGAACATTAAAATCTTGTGAGTTTTCTCAAGTTTAAATTTGTTATTATAGTGTTGAACTAAACTTAAAAACTTTTAAACGCAATTTTGCCTACCAAAACTTAGCTCGATTTTTGGCAGGAACGTAGAATGTTGTTTCAGCAGGGACACCGCATTCACCACCAGAATCATTATTTGCATAGAAAGATCCAGAATCTGGTACGTCACGCTCATGATTACCACTGAACGTACAATTTGGTCGTTAAGGTGAGTAGAAGATACACCTTAGATATACTACTGAATTCTTCTAATTTGAACTTAAATCGAAAAAAACCAGTAAGAACCAAAGGAGCACTAACCTTGCAACCATAAAGGGCACAACTGATGCAATGGGCTCTACTTGTGCTGTAAATTGGTCCCATTGTGAGATATATCCATTGGCATATGGTAAATCACCTATAAGAAAAACTGCATCAATGTTGTCTATATCTTTAACAAGTTGGTCTGTAGTATTCAGTGCTCCTGGTTGATAGTCAGCATACTCATTTGATCCATCACGTTCACCCTTCAATATAAGATAAGGAAACAAATTGTCATCGTGTTACTCAACGTACATCGGTACATGCACTGTAAAATCTACTACACAACATGAGATCAAAAAACTTTTTTAAGTATCAGAAACAGTAGTACCTTTCCCATATCACCAAATATAACAACACGTTGTAATGAGCTTTCTCCAGGAACTGGAGGTGATTTAAATTTATAGTTCTTGCTCCAAACATAGGAACCATTTGATAACTTATGACCCAATCTATAAGAGTATCTGGATAGTAACCAATAATGGGAAGTCAGGTATAATTATTGTTAAAAATCTTATAATAATTAATGAGGCCAGGTGTAAGACATTATAGTATTATACATACAATGTGTTTGGCCAGAGTTCTTTCAGAAAGCTAGTGTGTATAAATCCAGGATCCCGCCAACCAACTGTCTGCGCAGGTGAAGCTTCACAATAACCAAAAATTTCAGTTAGTCTGCAAATTTTGTTTTAGCACATCAAAGTTCTTGTTTTAGCAGAAGGCATGCAAAGCATACCACACATATGTTCGCGAGTATATGTAAAAGTTCCAGCAGGTGACTGAATGGTAGCTTCATCTAGCTAGACGCCCCCATTCAACAAAAGGACCAGCTTCACCTATGTTGTACCCACTTGTCCATGTCACTGTCATCTGTACAACCACAAAGTGCATATATATGGATTAGTATATCATAATTAATTGTTTGTGAAGTATCTTATTTCAAAGTCTTAAAGCATAATTCAAGATCCTCAACTTCCTTGTTTTTACTATTGTAAAGAACCTGAACTTTTAACGTTTATTGTTAAGGACTTGTTTTATAACAACTATGATTAACAAAAGGAATTTGAAAGCATATGTCCATAACAATGATTGTAGGATTATGCTCAAGTCCTCTTTCCTAAACAATACTATTCACAGGATTCTCTTTGGTTTGTAAGTGAAGAAAATAACACATCTTTTGTTTCTTTTTACTAGCAACGATTCTACTCCTCCATTACTCGTGTACTAACCATCAAAGTATTTTTTTATATATAAGCACAAATGGGAGCATGTACAATGTTGTTACGCTCATCTCCATATATATTTTCAAGATATCAACTTTTGTAGTATTTAATAATCGATAATTGAACATTATTGACAAAATGACATTTTCTGGTTTTTGCAAGGGCGGGAAACATTTTCAAATTTGTGAAACTTATCCAACTCTTCTCAAATCACCTAGTACATAGATATATAACTAGCAAAAACTTACCACATCCCAAGTTTCTCCCATAGCAAGTCGCGGATAAAGGGGGGCTTTCAGGTTTGGAAAAACAGATATTGGGTCTGAAACTGCCACCAAGTTTGGCTATGAATACACAGCAAACAGAAGCATTAGCACTAAATATATTTTGATAAAAGCAAATGAAAATGTGTATACTTCCGCTTGTTGATTGATCAACTCATTAGACAGGCCACCAGAAAATAACGCGAAGGCAAAATCTGCTCGTTGATTAATCAACTCGAACTTCAACTCAGCTTTCCCACTTTTGACGTAATTAGGATTTGAGTAGTTTGTATATTTGTACTGATCAAAGTCATCAAAACTCAAAAGATATTAGTATCTCGTACCATATCATGCATCATCAGAAGTTTGTTCTTGAATTTGTAAGTATTTTGAACCAAGCAAACCTTGATAGGAGCAGTGCATATAGTTGGGTTTTCAACATGCCAATTACCAGCTTCTTCACAGTCTGCAGATGCACTGACCAGTGACCACATTACCAAAGGGTTATTGTATTAAAAAGATGTGTAACCTCTTGATTAGTGTGAAAAAACAAACAAATAAGCTAACAAAAGAGCTCCTCAAAATCTTGGAGAAGTGCATGAAACTTTAAACTTTAAGATCTTGGATCCCCATTCCAACACCTGTTTGGCCTACCCATCTTCATAAAATGTATTGGTTAGCCTAACACAAGCCCATGCCGGAGGAGAGTTTGACCATATATAAGCTTAGCCGAGTTCCATCCTAAAATCAATTGGTTGTAGGTGGAGTAACCCACCAATCTCATATGTTAGTAATTTTGTCTCTAATTCAATATGGGAAAACTAGTCCCAACTCACATGTGGGTTATACTCTTAACATTATTTATTAAAGTGCACTAATGTAGACGAGTTTCGATCAAGGTGCCACCTCCACAAGACTTTACCAACTAAACGCAATGATTTCATAATTTTTATTTGTCAGCAATTAATGATATGTATCGTCAAACATATATGTTAGAGACCGTGCGAAAAAGATATGCGACGTTTTGAACAGATGAAGACTTTAATCAAAATGTGAAAAAAGAAAAGAAAAGCAAAGCTGCATAAGGATGTGAGTCAGAGACTGAAAACCATACATAAAGTTTGCTGGGGAGAAAACTCCGACCCAATCATCAGGCGATGAATTGTCAGACGTGAGAGATACGGTTACTGGCCGAACATAGTCATTGCCCTGTACAAAGCATCATATCTATTAACATTATCTATATATTTAGTTCACTATAACTCCCTGGATCAACTTGCTCACCATTTTAGCTTCATATAGAGACCTACTTATACCAAGTGGTCTTGAGTCCTCATTTTCCTGTACACAATTGTTTAAAATAGTTAATGATGAATCAAAAAGTAACCCAAAACGCTAAAAACAACCTCTAACACTTATAAAACTTACACTTGAAAAGTCTGAAACACTTACTACCTTTTATACTCTTTAATTCAGTCAAACAAACTCATTATGTCTATTTTTTTTGTTCAAAATTCATTCACAAAAAATTAATATTAAAAATCACTCACAACCTTTATTAGTTTTTTACATTAGCAAATTAATATATCTAAATTCATGTGACTATTAATATTTCACATTTCAAGTGTAATCATTTCTATAGTATGAATGGAGTATATAATAGAATAGCAAGTTTTGAAATTAACACACGCATCGCGTGCATATAACGATTGTTGATATAAAAAAGCACCTCCGACATCATGATCACCAAATTTTTTGGCCAATTTAATTATTTGTTACTCGATTTAACTTAAACTCGTACTTAAACCAAAACAAATTATTTTGAACCTCATTTTACTTTATTTTCCGTCTATATCTTCCTCACCTTTTTTTTTGAGTGGATCTTCCTCACCTAATTGGTCCCTACAAAATATTGGAATAAACGAAAACCATAATTAATTAAAAGGAAAACCCAACCCCACCTAACAATGGTTCCGATAACCTATCTACAAGTAATATAAGAATATTCTACCAACTAAGGGTATGTTCTCTTCGGCATAAAACAATTGAACTGTACTGAACTGAATTGAACAGAACTGAACTGAACAGAACTGAATTAAATTATAATTAATAGTAATGATAATAATTTAGCTATGATTATTTAATTATATAAATTAATAAATAAATAATAGTAATAACAATATTAATATAATATAATATAATATAATATAATATAATATAATACAATATTAATATAATATAATATAATATAATACAATATAATATAATATAATATAATACTCCCTCCGTTTTTTTAGATGTAACATTGGACTTTTCACATTTGTCGAGACACAACTTTGACCCATAATATCTCTAATTGTATAAAAGTAAAAATTATAAAAAGTATATATTTGGAAAGTGTATACCGTGACGAATCAAACAAGATTCCACATGACTATTGTTTAGTCTTCTTGGCTGGCAAGTAAACTATTTCCATCAAGATGTTCTTCAATTGGAGACTTGTGCAACAATGGCTGAGTTTGCTTTGTCTGAATCTGAGCTTCGTTCCCAAACCTGCAAAAAAAGGACCCACCTTGGAGGTTTGGGTGGTGGTTCCCCCCCTCCGAAGCTTAAGTCATGAATCAGGAGTTTGAAGGAAAAAGTAGAGATAGAGAGAGAAAGTGAGAGAGTATTTCCACAGAGTAAGTTTACACTGTTTGCACTCAATTACCTTTTTCCTGATTTCTGGAGTATTTATAGTGTTTGTAATATGACTGCTGCCCTTCTAGGTTACCCTAGAATAAGGGCGCCTGATTGGCTAGGCAATCAAGTCATGACACTTGGAAGACTATGATTGGGGATGGATCATCAACCAATCACCTGCAACCATTTTAGGGATTTGGGCTCTGAATAACCTTTGGGCCAAAAGGTGAGCTTTTTCTCCCATCTGAGTATAACCCAATGGTTCAACCACTTATCTTTAGTTCCTTAGATAGGACACGTGTATGGTCCTGATGGATCCATGTGTCTCCAAGAGAGCCGTTGATATTTTAGGCTACAACATTTGCCCCTAAAAGGGTTTTTACTGTTGGCCTCTAAGACGGTTAATGCTCTTTTACCCGAGGAAGTTACCTCAATTTCAAAAAGGAGCAAAGACGCGCCATTTTTTGGGCTTTACCGGTCATATTTAACCGGTTTAGAAGGTTTTTCACCCTCCCTATATATATGCTTCTTTGTCCTCCCTTCAATCATTTCACACCTTGAGAGAAATTTTGTAGAGAAAGAGGCTACGATTTTGAGCGCTCCTAAGAACCACTTCGCCGTCTACAAGCTGGCCTTGTCTTTGGACGATCTTCAAACTTAGTTAAGGAAAGGGTGAGTCTCATCCTTGTTCTTGGACGGCTTCCTTTGTCGTACCATCCTCGTCTGAAGTTTGATGAATGCCTTGGACGAGGTTGTCTTGAAGAAAGAAGTCGTCGATGATTGGACGGCTTCCTTCATTGATCAACCCTCGTCCTTGTCTTTGGACGATCTTCAAACTTAGTTAAGGAAAGGGTGAGTCTCATCCTTGTCTTTGGACGATCTTCAAACTTAGTTAAGGGAAGGGTGAGTCTCATCCTTGTCTTTGGACGATCTTCATACTTTCCTCAAAGAAGCTAAGTATAATTGTGGCTCGTCCTGATTTTTGGACGGCCTTCTAGCTAAGTTAAGGAAAGGGTGAGTCTCTGATGTGACCAAGTTATGTGCGATTATAGAGTGCTGAGAAGTCCATTTACTAAGGTTTAAGGTTTAAGAAGGAGAGTTTTACTCATCTATACCTTAGTGTGGAGAAGAGGGAGTTATGATGAATTTGCGCTATTTGAGGAGATTTAAGGATTTTGTGGTTATATGTGTTTATGATCATTTACAGGTGGATTTCCATCCCGTGTTTGCGATCCATTCAACATAAAAAGATCACAAAGTTCATTGGAATCTAGAGTTATATGGTGGAGGCATCCAAGTTCATCCTCTTTGTGGCTCTACGGCATTGTTTGCCCACCATGGGCGTTGAAGAGCCCACCTCGGGCGTTTGTGAAGAAGATATAATCATGAGCAGTTGCGAGTGCCCGAGCTGGGCACCATACACGCACGATCCGCGCACTTCAAGCGGAAGCAGGTGCTTGGAAGCGTCGAGTGCCCGACTCGCGCATCAGACACGCACGATCCGCGCACTTCGAGCGGAGGATGGAGTAGGCAGTAGCAAAGGCACGACTCGCGCGCAAGACATGCCCGAGTCGCGCATATCGAGCGAAGGCAAGCATTTCACAGCAGCGAAGGCCCGAGCCACGCGCTATAGCTGCCCGACTCGCGCACTTTGACGCGGCTACGACTCTTCGGTAGTTTTCAGCTTTCCTTAGGTTTTATTAATTAGAAAAAACGTTTGGTTGGAGGTCGGGTGATTTCTGAACCTAATTAGGGAGAGTAGAGAGGAAGAACCCTAATCCCTATCTTCCCTTTTTGAGTTTCGAATCATTAGTTTGAAGATTTCTTCGATGGATGCTATGTCGATCGTAGCCTAAATCTAGTCTTGAGAACGGTTAATCAAGCTTCGGTCTATTATTGTGAGGTTTCTCTTTGTTAACTTTTTCTTAATTATAATTGTGATTTCTTGATTTTAATCTATGATTGTGGTATGTATTGCTAGGAGTACTACTAGTTTATACATTCGATTTATCATTTGCTAGGATTTAGAATTGATGCCGATTCATCTGTTCTTCTTTCATGAGTAGCAATCTAGGGTTTGATTAATGAATCTGATTATTCTTGATTAATCACTAGAGAAATCACAAGTTCCAATTTGAATATGTTGTGCTAGCAATTTGTTTATTGGCTCATTGTTTCCTAGTTCGTTGATGTTCTATTGGTTTGAATTTAATCTCTGATTAGATTAGATTAATCTTTAGTTCAAGCTTTATGATCATCTGATTGTGATTGTTTAACGGTACTTTTGAGGGAAAGGAATTTGATTTCCAACTTTGAGTAATTAAGAGTAAAGTTACACATCTGAGAAACCAATGATCAATAGTACGAATCGAAGTGGCCATTAACCGAACTCAAGATTCTTCTCTTCTTGATTACATTACTATTTGATTGTTCTTTAGTTCTTCATATTTAGTTATTCAATTCTTTAATCCCAAAACCCCCATTTAATCTATTATAAGCACGAGTTAGTCCCCAAGTCTCTGTGGATTCGACCCTACTTGCCACTTACATTTATTTGTATTGGAAAGAAGGAAAATAAACTTTTATCTTTGGTAGCACGTACGACCGCGTCACACCAAATTTTGGCGCCGTTGCCGGGGACTTGGCAACTACTAAAACGTGTTTATTGTAGATTGTGTTTTGAAATTTTACTTTTTGATTAGTATATGGTTGGCACCCGTGCTACTAACCAAGATTGTGTGGATTACGATCCCGAGTTAGAATTGAATCTTTTCAGGTTGCGAAGGGAATTGAGAAGAAATTTTCAAGAACTTCCATTTTCATTGAATTTGGAAGAAGAAATGCCACCTAGGGTGGAGACTCGTACTACGAGGGAGCTCACCGCTCCTAATCTTGATCGGCAACCATTATGTATCACTTTCCCAACACCGAAGCAGGTACCACTTTCGAGCTCAAGTCAGGGCTCATTCATCTATTACCATCTTTTCATGGGCTCAGTGGTGAAGACCCTAACAAGTTCCTATCCGAGTTCCATGTTGTGTGCTCAAACATGAAACCGAGTAGTGCCACTGAAGAGCAGGTTAAGATGAGGGCGTTCCCATTTTCTCTAAAGGATACGGCCAAAGATTGTCTCTATTATCTTCCACCGGGGTGTATCTCCAGTTGGTCTGAAATGAAGAAGCGGTTCCTTGATAAATATTTTCCCGCTTCAAAGTCATCCACACTCAAGAAAGAGATCAAGAACATGAGAGCGAGCGATATGATGAACCTTTATATGAATATTGGGAGCGTTTTAAGAGGTTATGTGCAAGCTGTCCGTATCATGGATATAGTGAGGAAGATTTGATCTTATACTTCTATAATGGGCTTTCAGATGATGATGTGCGGATGATTAATGCAGCTAGTGGTGGATCGATCATAAATAAGACTCCGCCGAACGCCGAGCTTTGATAGAGGAGCTTTACGAAGGCTCCGGACATTTTAGTAGGCGATCCACCCAAAAGAAGGTGAATGTGAGTAGCTCAAATATGCAAAATCCGAAACTTGAAGAACAGGTTCAAGCTCTTATCTCACTAGTAAGAGAGCTCATTGTCAAGGGACACACACAACAAGTTAAGGCGTGTGGGATATGTGCTTCAGATCATCCCACTGATTATTGCCCACAGCTTCAAGAGGGATCAAGTGAGGAAGTCAAAGCTCTTGGTTTTCAAGGCTCAAGGAATCAAAGGAGATATGATCCTTATTCCAACACATACAATCCTGGTTGGAGAGATAATCCGAGGTTGAGGTATGGTAATGAGCAAGGTAACCAACAACCCAATCATCAACCGCAATAACAGTTCATGAGACCTCAAGCTCCAGTTCAGGGTCATCATCAGGGTCAGAATTCGGATATGAGGCAAAGTTCTACAATTTCTACTGAAGATATGCTCAATGCCTTAACCAAGAATGTGACCACCATGCAAGGGAATATGGTACAGTTTCAAGAGGAAACCCGCTCTAGTATAAGAAATTTGGAAACACGGATGAGCCGGGTTTCGAGTGCGGTGAGCGAGGCTAGAGGCTCGTGAATTGGGAAAATTACCCTCCCAAACAGTAAACCCAAAGAAGAATGTGAGTTCTATCATGAAAAGGGGTGATACACAAGACACGGAGGAGAAACGGTGGTGACAAGAAACAAGGAAGTTACTTTACTTCCAAAGCATCGACCTCCCCCACCTTTTCCAGAAGCTTTGCGGGCCGATAGAAGGTATGAACGCAACAAAGGTATATACGAGTCCATACACGAATGTGAGGTAAGTTCTCCTATTTTAACCAAAGTAGAGAACACTAGTGAGCATGTTTCTGCTATTTCTCATAATACACTTCCTCCCAAATATGATGACCCAGGCATGTTTATCATCCCTTGCACTATTAATGACGTTGGTATTCCTAAAGCTATGTTAGACTTAGGTGCTTCAATTAATGTGATTCCATTTTCACTATATGAGTCTTTAGCGCTTGGCCCTTTGCATGCAACGAACGTCATAGTGCAATTAGCTGACGGATCCCACTCTTATCCCAAGGGTAAGGTCGAGGATGTGTTAGTTCATGTTGGTAAACTTCAGTTTCCTACTGACTTTTATGTACTGGACATGGAGTCTGATTGTCATGTTTCTCCTGTTCTTTTAGGGAGACCGTTTTTGAAAACATCCAGTACAAAAATTGATGTTGGTGCGGGGTCATTAACTGTGGAATTTGGGGGACTTTTAGAAGCATTTGGTATTCATGAGTCTAAAAATTCCCTAGCGACTGAACATCCATCATGCTTTGTGGGTACTATTCAGTCCATAGTGTGTGATACATATGATACCAGTGAAGGACATGAGTCATTGGGGGTATTGAGGTTGCAAAAACATGAGAGACCACCTGATTTACTGCATAATTTTACACCATTATCACTAACGCTAGCTGTGCAGGAAGTTGAACCATCCCCAGACTGATTGTGGGAGGTATAAGGTCGAGCTAACGACTTTAAACTAGCGCTACTCGGGAGGCAACCCGAGCCCCTTTTTCTTTTCTTCTTTCTTTTTCTTTTCTATTTTTCTTCCTTTTCTTTTCCTTTATCCTCTTAAAACTCACCATTTTTAATACTCCATCACAACAAATTATCCTTCACCCACCATTCCTCCTCTTGTTTCCCGTGCTATAATTCAAAACACTTTTAGTCAATCATAATCCAACTTAAGCCAAAATACATCAAAAGACCTTTGAGAGGTATCCATTTGAGAGACGTTGGTGAAATTGGAGGGTCGAGATTGATGAAACAGTTGCGTAGGCAATGCTTATGAGCAATGATGCGCATTTGCATAATGGAGTTGGTTCTACTATAAGGTGCACATTCCGAAATTATATTCTCCCCATGAATTTAATTTTGGATTAGTCATTTACATGGGTGTTATAGAGAGTCGGGTTGTGAGATGGTGTGTGTGTTTGTCGTCATTGTGTTTTCTTATGTCACTTGGGTGTGATTTGTTTTTGATGGGTATTGTTGAGGGAGTGAGAATTTTTGTGAGAGTCGGTTTTTGAGTGTTCCCCTTCTCGTTTCTTGTGTTTTCTTGTACTTGCTCTCACATTGAGGACAATGTCTTGATTAAGTCGAGGGGAGGAAATTCTCATTGTTCTATTTGATGCTTATTTTATTTTTGAAAAAAAAAAAAAAAAACAAGAACAAAAGTGATGAAATGAAACCCGCTGAGTTGAAAACCCGCAAGGGCGGGCGACTTAGGCAAAAATGGGGGCCCGGATAGGTTGAAAACCCGAAAGGGCAATCTATGCAAAAAAGTGGCTAATTGGAGCGGGTGAGATGGTGAGCTCATAAATGAAAAAAAAAATTTGTGTGAAGCTAGGATGAAAACCCGAAAGGGCTCCTAGGCAAAATGAGAGATAAAAGAGAGAAAATTTGAAATCATTTGCCGGAGTTGGTGTCATAAGGAGGATTGGTGATATAAGGAGTGCCTCGGGTAGGTTTTTCATCTTGATGTTCGGAGTTAGAGGCGAATAGGTTAGAGCTCGCTCATCATTGGAGGAATAAGGAGTTTGGTGGTTGTGATTGTGTTTAGATGGTCCAAGTTCGAGTCCTTTGAGATTTGTCAGGATTCGAATTTGCTTTTGTCATTCATAACATGAGGAAGGTTGTGGTGTTGTGCAGATTGGAATGGCTTTGAATCCTTTGAGATCTTTCGGGGTTCAAAGTCATGTGTTTTTATTATCTTAGTGTTGAGTATAGTATGAGAATGCTATTTACATTATTTCAGGAGGGCTTTTAGCTCAAGTGTGGGGGTGACTCTTACCCTTAGACTTGGCTTTGAGCGAATCGGGGGAAATAGCAAACCTTTATCATACACTAGGATGGAGAGATAAGGGGAGTAGTGAAAGGTGAGCAATGGCTTGGAAGGGGTGCCTCTTTGACCTTTATTTTGAGTTTACTCGAGGTCGAGTAAAATTCAAGTGTGGGGGTATTTGATGTGACCAAGTTATGTGCGATTATAGAGTGCTGAGAAGTCCATTTTACTAAGGTTTAAGGTTTGAGAAGGAGAGTTTTACTCATCTATACCTTAGTGTGGAGAAGAGGGAGTTATGATGAATTTGCGATATTAGAGGAGATTTAAGGATTTTGTGGTTATATGTGTTTATGATCATTTACAGGTGGATTTCCATCCCGTGTTTGCGATCCATTCAACATAAAAAGATCACAAAGTTCATTGGAATCTAGAGTTATATGGTGGAGGCATCCAAGTTCATCCTCTTTGTGGCTCTACGGCATTGTTTGCCCACCATGGGCGTTGAAGAGCCCACCTCGGGCGTTTGTGAAGAAGATATAATCATGAGCAGTGGCGAGTGCCCGAGCTGGGCACCATACACGCACGATCCGCGCACTTCGAGCGGAAGCAGGTGCTTGGCAGCGTCGAGTGCCCGACTCGCACATCAGACACGCACGATACGCGCACTTCGAGCGGAGGATGGAGTAGGCAGTAGCAAAGGCACGACTCGCGTGCAAGACATGCACGAGTCGCACATATCGAGCGAAGGCAAGCATTTCACAGCAGCGAAGGCCCGAGCCGCGCGCTATAGCTGCCCGACTCGCGCACTTTGACGCCGCAACGACTCTTCGGCAGTTTTCAGCTTTCCTTAGGTTTTATTAATTAGAAAAAACATTTGGTTGGAGGTCGGGTGATTTCTGAACCTAATTAGGGAGAGTAGGGAGGAAGAACCCTAATCCCTATCTTCCCTTTTTGAGTTTCGAATCATTAGTTTGAAGATTTCTTCGATGGATGCTATGTCGATCGTAGCCTAAATCTAGTCTTGAGAACGGTTAATCAAGCTTCGGTCTATTATTGTGAGGTTTCTCTTTGTTAACTTTTTCTTAATTATAATTGTGATTTCTTGATTTTAATCTATGATTGTGGTATGTATTGCTAGGAGTACTACTAGTATATACATTCGATTTATCATTTGCTTGGATTTAGAATTGATGCCGATTCATCTGTTCTTCTTTCATGAGTAGCAATCTAGGGTTTGATTAATGAATCTGATTATTCTTGATTAATCACTAGAGAAATCACAAGTTCCAATTTGAATATGTTGTGCTAGCAATTTGTTAATTGGCTCATTGTTTCCTAGTTCGTTGATGTTCTATTGGTTTGAATTTAATCTCTGATTAGATTAGATTAATCTTTAGTTCAAGTTTTATTATCATCTGATTGTGATTGTTTAACGGTACTTTTGAGGGAAAGGAATTTGATTTCCAACTTTGAGTAATTAAGAGTAAAGTTACACATTTGAGAAACCAATGATCAATAGTACGAATCCAAGTGGCCATTAACCGAACTCAAGATTCTTCTCTTCATGATTACATTACTTTTTGATTGTTCATTAGTTCTTCATATTTTGTTATTCAATTCTTTAATCCCAAAACCCCCATTTGATCTATTATAAGCAAGAGTTAGTCCCCAAGTCTCTGTGGATTCGACCCTACTTGCCACTTACATTTATTTGTATTAGAAAGAGGGAAAATAAACTTTTATTTTTGGTAGCGCGTACGACCGCGTCACACCAGTCTCATCCTTGTCTTTGGATGGCTTCCTTCATCGCACCATGCTCGTCTGAAGTTTGATAAAGGCCTTAGACAAGGCCCTGGATGGCCCGTCCAAGGTGACTGATGATTCTTGGACGAGGGTCACTCCAGGAAGGAAGGCGTCCATGTTTGGACGGCTTCCTTCGTCGCACCATCCTCGACTAAAATTTGATGAATGCCTTGGACGAGGTTGTCTCCTAGAAAGAATTCGTCCATGCATGGACGACTTCCTTCATTGATCAACCCTCGTCCTTGTCTTTGGACGATCTTCAAACTTAGTAAAGGAAAGGGTGAGTCTCATCCTTGTCTTTGGACGGCTTCCTTCGTCGCACCATCCTCGTCTGAAGTTTGATGAATGCCTTGGACGAAGTTGTCTTGAAGAAATAAGTCATCCATGCTTGGACAGCTTCCTTCATTGATCAACCCTCGTCCTTGTCTTTGGACGATCTTCAATCTTAGTTAAGGAAAGGGTGAGTCTCATCCTTGTCTTTGGACGGCTTCCTTTGTCGCACCATCCTCGTCTGAAGTTTGATGAATGCCTTGGACGAGGTTGTCTTGAAGAAAGAAGTCGTCCATGATTGGACGGCTTCCTTCATTGATCAACCCTCGTCCTTGTCTTTGGACGATCTTCAAACTTAGTTAAGAAAAGGGTGAGTCTCATCCATGTCTTTGGACGATCTTCAAACTTAGTTAAGGGAAGGGTGAGTCTCATCCTTGTCTTTGGACGATCTTCATACTTTCCTCAAAGAAGCTAAGTATATTTGTGGCTCGTCCTGATTTTCGGACGGCCTTCTAGCTTAGTTAAGGAAAGGGTGAGTCTCATCCTTGTCTTTGGATGGTTTCCTTCATCGCACCATCCTCGTCTGAAGTTTGATAAAGGCCTTAGACAAGGCCCTGGATGGCCCGTCCAAGGTGACTGATGATTCTTGGACGAGGGTCACTCCAGGAAGGAAGGCGTCCATGTTTGGACGGCTTCCTTCGTCGCACCATCCTCGTCTAAAATTTGATGAATGCCTTGGATGAGGTTGTCTTCAAGAAAGAATTCGTCCATGCATGGAGGACTTCCTTCATTGATCAACCCTCGTCCTTGTCTTTGGACGATCTTCAAACTTAGTTAAGGAAAGGGTGAGTCTCATCCTTGTCTTTGGACGGCTTCCTTCGTCGCACTATCCTCGTCTGAAGTTTGATGAATGCCTTGGACGAAGTTGTCTTGAAGAAAGAAGTCGTCCATGCTTGGACGGCTTCCTTCATTGATCAACCCTCGTCCTTGTCTTTGGACGATCTTCAAACATAGTTAAGGAAAGGGTGAGTCTCATCCTTGTCTTTAGACGGCTTCCTTTTTCGCACCATCCTCGTCTGAAGTTTGATGAATGCCTTGGACAAGGTTGTCTTGAAGAAAGAAGTCGTCCATGATTGGACGGCTTCCTTCATTGATCAACCCTCGTCCTTGTCTTTGGACGATCTTCAAACTTAGTTAAGGAATGTGAGTCTCATCCATGTCTTTGGACGATCTTCAAACTTCGTTAAGTGAAGGGTGAGTCTCATCCTTGTCTTTGGACGATCTTCATACTTTCCTCAAAGAAGCTAAGTATAATTATGGCTCGTCCTGATTTTCGGACGACCTTCTAGCTTAGTTAAGGAAAGGGTGAGTCTCATCCTTGTCTTTGGACGACTTCCTTCATCGCACCATCCTCGTCTAAAGTTTTATCAAGGCCTTGGACAAGGCCCTGGATGGCCCGTCCAAGGTGATTGTTGATTCTTGGACGAGGGTCACTCGAGGAAGGATGGCGTCCATGTTTGGACGACTTCCTTCGTCGCACCATCCTCGTCTGAAGTTTGATGAATGTCTTGGACGAAGTTGTCTTGAAGAAATAAGTCGTCCATGCTTGAACGGCTTCCTTCATTGATCGACCCTCGTCCTTGTCTTTGGACGATCTTCAAACTTAGTTAAGAAAAGGGTGAGTCTCATCCTTGTCTTTGGACGGCTTCCTTCGTCGCACCATCCTCGTCTGAAGTTTGATGAATGCCTTGGACGAGGTTGTCTTGAAGAAAGAAGTCGTCCATGCATGGACGACTTCCTTCATTGATCAGCCCTCGTCCTTGTCATTGGACGATGTTCAATCTTAGTTTAGGAAAGGGTGAGTCTCATCCTTGTCTTTGGACGATCTTCAGACTTTCCTCAAAGAAGCTAAGTATATTTGTGGCTCGTCCTGATTTTCGGACGACCTTCAAGCTTAGTTAAGGAAAAGGTGAGTCTCATCCTTGTCTTTGGACGATCTTCACTTTCTTCAAAGAAGCTAAGTATAATTGTGGCTCGTCCTGGTTTTCGGACGATCTTCAAACTTAGTTAGGGGAAGGGTGAGTCTCATCCTTGTCTTTGGACGATCTTCCGACTTTCCTCAAAGAAGCTAAGTATATTTGTGGCTCGTCCTGATTTTCGGACGGCCTTCAAGCTTAGTTAAGGAAAGGGTGAGTCTCATCCTTGTCTTTGGACGATCTTCACTTTCCTCAAAGAATCTAAGTATAATTGTGGCTCGTCCTGGTTTTTGGACGATCTTCAAACTTAGTTAAGGGAAGGGTGAGTCTCATCCTTGTCTTTGGACGATCTTCATACTTTCCTTAAAGAAGCTAAGTATAATTGTGGCTCGTCCCTCAAACTTGACTCGTCCTAAAAGTTCCAAGGTTTTAGCTGTATCCCCCCCTGCTTGGGCTTAGCTCATCCTTGTATTCTGGATGAGCTTTGCACCAAGAAGGAGAGCGACCAACATTGGCCGAGCCAATGTAAATTCTTTCGTTTAGGACTAGCTTAGATACTTGTAGGCAATTTATATATTGATGTTTATGGACGAACGATGCTTTGGCCGACTTTTATTGAGGAAGCAACGCTCGTCTTGAAGTAGTGAACCCTTACTAGGGCCTTTACTACTTAGCTGACCTTGCATTTGAAAGTAAGATTCCTTTCCTAAGGCTTGCTTATTTCTTGTCGGCTTCCTTTTAGGGACCATGACGTTTCTCTTACTAGAGACTGTCATTATTTGATTAACCATATGTGCGATATACCTTTTAGGTTTATTACACCTTGGTCGGTCTCTTTAAGGAAGCAATGTGCGTCAGAGAAATGGTTATTCCCCGTTATCATGTCCTTTACTTTGGACGTTTTATTGTTCTTTGTAATTTTGTCTAAGTTAATGTCACTTTTAGACCACTAGACCAACTGGTGGTAAATATGCCCTGAAGTGAACAACTTAGTAAAAAATAAAGGAACAATATAGGGAGAAAGTAGGAATTGTATTATATGAATTTTGCTTGACTAAGTGTCAAGATACATGTATACAATTCTTTTTCTCTTTTTTGTGCCGTGACACTTATCTGGTTTTACAAACTACTATAGATTTCTTGCCGATTGACTGAGTTAGAGTGGTACTTTTTCAAGGTATCTGAGTTCCAGGTGCGTTGTATTGGTCGTCCATCCATGTCTTGGAGACGAAAAGTTCCGCTTCGCATTTCCTAGACTATCATACAGGGTCCTTCACAATCTCAGACGTTTTCCTTTCGCCAGCGACCTTCGTCTGGTCTTGCTTGTCTGCCTTCCATGATGATGGTTTCAGAGTAGTTAGGTAACATTTCCTAGCCGCCTGCTGGTCTTCATACAAGGAGCTAATTTGACCACCATCACATTCAAACTTCATGAGCATTAAGTGAGTCACTATCACAGCTTTAACATGATTAAGAGTTGGTCGTCCAAGGATGACATTGTAAGCCATCAAATCTCGGACAACCAAGAACTTGATGAACATAGTTCGCGAGGCGTCCTTCTCCCCAACTCGGACGGGCAGCGTGACTGTCCCCATAGGATGAATGATTCCTCCCCCAAACCCAATGATTGGGTGATGGACGGGGACCAAGTTATTCTCATCAAACCTCAGTCGAGATAGGCAGTCAACACTAATGATGTCCGTAGAGCTTCCAGTATCAATTAGAATCATCCTTACTCTCAGGTTAGCTATCTTCATCTCCACAACCAAGGGATCATCATGGGGGGTTCTCAGCTTCCCCCGATCTTGCTCGCTGACGACTACCTTGGGGAAGGGCTCAGCCTTTGTCTGATATGTCAACAAAACTTGGCCGAGCTCCCTAAGATAGTTCTTATGCCCCCTATTGGTTGGTCCTCCAGCAGCAAATCCTCCCGAGATAACAAGGACAACATCCTCGTCAGTGCTTTCACTTTCCTTCTTCTTGCTCTGACGGTCATCTCTCTTTTGAAACTTCTTTCCTCCTTGGGGTGTTTACATTCATTGGTCTCATGACCACATTCTTTGTTAAAATGGCAGTATTTGCTCTTATCCCTATTCCTATAAGGGGTCTTCATTTCAGCCGGAGCCTTTAGCTCATATTGATTATTTATCTCCATAAGAATGGAGTATTGATCCTTGCTAAATTCAATGGGATTAGCCGAAGATTCAGACTCTTTCCTCTTGCCTCTTCTGGACGAAGTGGTTGTGGAGGTTATAGCCCAAGTCTCAGCCTTTTTGGGGTTGCTCTTCTTTGGTTGAGCTACCTCTTCAGGCTTCTTGGACTCATGGTGCTTTGCCTCAGCACATACTTTAGTGGCGTGTATAAATGCTTCGGCTTCTTTTAAGACTTCGGCAAGAGTGGTGATTTTCTTCTTCATAAGATCTAACTTAAAACTTCCTGGCCTTAATCCCCTGATGAATGCGTCAAAGGCCACACCAGCATTGAGGTCTTGAATTTGAAGGGCTTCTAGATTGAATCTCTTAACAAAACTTCTGAGGGCTTCTTTTGGTCCTTGGACGACCATGCCCAAGTGCATGCTTGTTTTTTGCTCTTGTCGATTGGCAATAAAGTGACTAGTAAATAAGAGACTGAGTTCAGTGAAATTATTGACTGAATTGGGGGGAAGATTGTTAAACCACTTCTGAGCTACTCCCTTCAGAGTGGCCGGGTTGTTCTTACACCAAGTAGCATCATCTACTCCTTGGACGTACATCTGATGTTTGTAAGCGGATAGGTGATCGTCTGGATCGGTTGTTCCATCAAAAGGCTCTACGGTAGGGAGTTTTACCTTTGGGAAGGGGCGCCTCCATGATCCCGGCCGAGAATGGAGTAGGCCGGTTGATCCGGGAGGGCTCCCAGTGTCCCTCAATGGGTATGAACTCCTTACGGTATTCTTTCAACACGGGGTTAGATGAAGTGTTTGCGGGGGGCCGGACGCCTATAAACCATTGGGTTGAACCACCGTCTTCTCTTGTCTTGGATGAACAAGAGAAGGGCCCAAACTTCTTCCTTCCGTTCTAGATGGTATCCTCAAAGGAGGGTCTCTCAAGTACGGTGTAGACCCAGTGGCCGACCGTTGTAATGCAACAGCTTTCTTTACTTCTAGGTATTCCCTGGCATCTGTTTCCATTCTGTGCCCATTTGGACGAACATTATCATGGGTCCTAACCACCAGGTTCCAGTCTATCTTTCTTCGCTGCTCACTACCTTCTGGTTGCTTTTCTCTGGCTGTTCTCCTAGAGGGTCCCTGACGAACAGGTCGACTTGGACCTAGACGGTTCTCCTGGGAACGCCCCCCTAAGAGGAACTGGATTGTTAGCTGCTGGCTCCGGATTAATTTGGAAAAACAGCATGTTGTTCTTGATCTGTTCCTGGACGACTGCTGCAATCTTAGTCTGAAAGTCATTCAAGACATTCTCTAGATGTGCAGCAGTCACTGGACGTTCAAGATTCTCCTAAATAACAGGTTGTTGGCTTGTCCAGGGACATTGATGATGGACGGAGGTCTATCCCTTCCTCGAGGCGGTCTCTCGTGATCTAATGTATCTTCAACATTAATATGAAAGCTTTGATTCCTAGCCACGTTGGATGACTGACAGCAAGTCATTGTTGCGTATCCCCACAGACGGCGCCAAATGTTTAGTCTTCTTAGCTGGCAAGTAAACTATTTCCCTCAAGAAGTTCTTCAATTGGAGACTTGTGCAACAATGGCTTAGTTTGCTCTGTCCGAATCTGTGCTTAGCACCCAAACCTGCAAAAAAGGGACCCACCCCTGGAGGTTTGGGTGGTGGTTCCATCTCCGAAGCTTAAGTCAGGAATCAGGAGTTTGAAGGAAAAAGTAGAGATAGAGAGAGAAAGTGAGAGAGTATTTCCACAGAGTAAGGTTACACTGTTTGCATTCAATTACCTTTTTCCTAATTTCTGGGGTATTTATTGTGTTTGTGATATGACTGCTGCCCTTTTAGGTTCCCCTAGAATAAGGGCACCTGATTGGCTAGGCAATCAAGTCATGACACTTGGCAGGCTATGATTGGGGATGGATCATCAACAAATCACCTACAGCCATTTTAGGGACTTGGGCTCTGAATAACCTTTGGGCCAAAAGGTGAGCTTTTTCTCCCATCTGAGTATAACCCAATGGTTAAACCACTTTTCTTTACTTCCTCTGATGGGACACGTGTATGGTCCTGATGGATCCATGTGTCTCCAAGAGAGCCGTTGATATTTTAGGCTACAACAACTATATTTTTTCTTATGCATCAATAACAATTAATGGTCAAAGTGTATTGGATGAATAGTGCCCAAAGTCAATATGGTACATCTAAAAAAACGGAGGGAGTATAATATAATATAATATAATATAATATAATATAATATAATATAATATAATATAATATAATATAATATAATATAATATAATATAATATAATAGTAATAATAATAATATTATTATTATTATTATTATTATTATTATTATTATTAATGATAAAATAATCGTAATTGTAATAATAATAATAATAATAATAATAATAATTATCATTGTTTTGTTATCAGATAAATAAATTAGGAACTGAAATGAACTGAACTGAACTGATTGGAACTGAACTAAACTGAAAATAAGGTGGGAAGAACATGCCCTAATATTACATCTATTTTTACAAAATAATAATACACCAATATACCCAACAGGACTATCACGAATCCTTCTAAAACTATGTGCCCATATTAGTGTTACATTTATATTCGGATGGATGATGTTTAATAAAATTACCAACTATGTTCTATGTGCCCTCAATCTATATAATATCTTTCAATTAGGCTAGGTTATACAAAACACTACAGACTTTTTGTACCTAAGGCAATTAAATATTTAAATCCTTCTCATAATAAAGTTCTCATTTCCCCATTTATACAGCCACTCTCATTTTTCCCGAAAACCCACAAAGAACCGACCAATTCTATAATATGTGTGCACTGGAGAAATGTAAATGTATATGTAGGGGTGTAAGTGGATTGGATTGGATTGAACTTTGCCAAATCCAATTCAAAGTTTTTGGAACACAAGAGATTGAGTCCAAATTCGATCCATACTTTCTTGAATACAATCTAGTCCAGTCCGAAACTTTTTTCTTGAGTCTAAATTCATTCCAGTCCAGTTTAATTATTATATAATATATATTTTTTCCCAATTTAAGTTCACAATGTCTTTTCATAATTGAATCATTGAAATTTGAAAAATTGGACTCATTACATCCATTCAATAATGTAAGTTGCATACATATTTAAAGTCTAATAAAATGCAAATTGGAAAATACAAAAGGCGCCAAAAGGGTTAAATTAACTTTTGCCTTTCCAATTTTTACTTCTCATTTTGGACTTTTGGAGAGTAAGTGAAAATTTTGGCGTCATGTAAAACAATTTAGAGCCGGGATGCTAAAATTTGTTTGGACTGGATTGGACTTATTGGGTGAGGCCAAATCCAGTCCGAAAATATTTGGACTCGAGTATGAGTCTAGCTAGTCCAAATATTTTTTAGTCCAGTCTAGTCCAACAAGTTTGAACTAGACTAGATTGAACTCTGGACGTTTCACAGTCCACTTACACGCTTATGTATATGGGACAAGTGGAGTATTCTTGAATACATAATACATTTTTTTTTTGGAAAGAAGTGTTTAATTAATACATTGCCTTCTTCTAATAGTAGGAAATTGATATGACTTTCATAAATTCTTAATTTGATACCATGAAACTTAATTATTCGCAATTCTAGACTTGCCTACATATATCAAAACCGTTAGTAGTAGTAGTAGTTTCATAAAACTCTTCTTCTCAAATAAATGCCTCAACTACCGGTACTATTATTTCTCCAACTAATGCATTCCTTTCACAGGATGATAGCACACACTTAGAATTCTGAAACAAATACTCTATTCTCATTTGTCAATTGTCACTTTTTTCTCATTCCCTATACTTCTTTATAATGTTTCGAGTTGGAATCTATTTAACAGACAAAAAGAGTCAAACTAAGATTATAAAAGGGAAAGGGAACGAAGAGAGTACTAAAATAGTAAAGAACAAGAACGAAAACTAAAATATAAGTGATCTACAAAAGAAATAAAGATACAAAAAACCTGAAAATAGAAAATGACAAACATCATCTAATCCCTAATGCAAGAATTAGAAAAGGATATGAATTGTATAAAAAGAATGTATAATTGAAGTATTATATGCTTTATTACCTTAGTCGGCAGCAAAATGGTAGAAATTTGAATGGTCGCCTTGTTGTGAAGAGCTAGTTTTGTAGCTAAAATATTAATCTTGGAGAGTGCTTGCACACCATCATGTTTGTGAGCTGATATCTTCAAGATTAAGATCGTGTGCAGAAGAAGAAGAATTTGCAACGGCTGATAGTTGTTCTTCTTCCCCATGTTTTTTCCTTTTTGATCTACTGCTTATTGCCTATTGGTGGTCTCTCCTTAATCCTTATGTATGGGAAGGTTGTATATGCAGAGATAAAAAGGGCAATCATATGACTCCAACTACTTCTTTTTCTTCTTAATATCCCATATAGAAGAAAAAAAAAACTACCTTTGTAAACAAATATATGGCCTGAACTTTTATGATTATGGACAGATTGATTACAAAAATAATTTCAATAATTCTGACGGGGCTCTTGTCCAGAATAATAGATATGAAAATATCGTGGCCTCTTAGGAGTGCATAAAGTCTTTGTCCTTTGCTGTCACGTGAACCACATGATTCAGGAGAGGGCCAATCAGCTCATAATCTAGATGTATTAGTAAACATTTTCAAACCAATATTAAATTATACTCATCTTTTTATCTTTTTTACTTGAAATCTATACATAATGTGCAATTAGAAAAAATCTTCTAAATTTTTCTCAATATATAAGAAAAACTATAGTTATATAGGGTCTTATTCAATTCGTCTCATGAGTACTATATTAATATGTAATGAAATATATTTAAGGTAAGGGAAAATAAGTACATTGGCAAACACGCACAATCAAAACATGAAATATTATGTAGAGAAGTTTTCATATTGCTGAGACAAGATTTTCATCCTCAACTGGATCCCAAACTCTCTTAGCATTACAATTTATATCTGGATTAAATTGGATTGTTGATTGAGTGGGTGGTGGGTGGTGGCTGTGAGAGAGGTGTTCATATATAGTAATTGTGAAAAAGATTGAGTTGGCTGGACAAACTCACCATAATCATCATCATCTTCTGGGTATTGAACATCTTCATCGTACCATCAACCTCATGGTATGGAGATGGATCTTCTTGGTAATGAGAAAATCCATAATCAGAATTAGATTTACAATATTGAGATGGATTTTATGGTGTTGAGACTATGAAAGGTTATCATATTGAGGAGAATAATTTTTAGAATTTCCACCCCTTGGATACATCGGTATATGAGGACTCTAGTTATTATGATGAATATTTTGAGATGGTGGGCAATAATTTGAGTAATTTTGAGGAATATTTTGAAGATTTTGTTGTCTAGTGTTAGGACTGTTGGAATTAAAGCCTCAAAGTTAGTCATAGTTATGGAGTATTTCTTTGTTTGCATTTGTTCATGAAATACCCAAGTCCCACATGGAAAGAATATAAAGGTCATACCTTGTTTATATACTATTATGTTTCTTTTAGCTTTGTTGAGCAATGGGCTAGAAGAATGACAAACCACACACGCGCGCGCCACACCGGGCCGGGCTCGGGCTCGTGGCGGGCGTGGGCGCGGGCTGTGGGTTTGCGGTCCGTTTTATGATCAGCTTTATTTTTGGGACTGGTTTGTTCCGATATTTCTTTTGCGAGATTCACGCAATCATATTGTAACGGCAAATCAATTCTTGCCGTTTTTGTCGCAGCTATTACTCCTTAATCTTCTCCTAGAATATTTTATTGCCGGTTTTTCTTTACTTCTCTATTCTATATAAATCCTCTTCCTCTGGTTAAGAGTATACATATTATTATTCTGTCTTCCTCTCTACACAAAAATGTTCTCCTAAATTTCGGGTTAAGTTATGTCACTCCATCCGTCTGCTTGTGAGTGCACACAATTGGGCGGCGCTGTGTTAATCCTGGAGGGTGGTCGTCGGGAGGAAGTTTGCACCCGTGCTGCGGCAAAATCACCTTTAAGGACAGTGGATCTCTCCACGTCACAACATTCTTATCCTCTCGTTTCTCATATTCAAGTAAGATCGTTCTAACTATTTCTCTGTGTACTGTTTCCTTGCGTGTTAGTTGCAACAATCTTAAAGGTGATTTTGTATTATTCTGTTGCTATGGCATCTCGTCTGTCCATTCCTGATATGTCTAAGATTGAGTCTCTTGAGGGGGAAAACTATAAACGTTGGGCTGTCAGGGTTAGGTTTTACCTTGAACAAATTGATGTGGCTTACGTGCTTGATGATCCTGTTATTCCTTCTGATGAGACTGAGAAACTGGCATATGAGACCAAATTGCTAACGATGACAGAACTTGTAAGGGGATGTTACTACACTATATGTCCAATGCACTGCTTGATATTTACATGACTTATAACCATGCTAAGGACATTTGGGATACCCTAGAAAGGAAATATGGTGTTGATGATGCTGGATCAAAACGCTACTGTATTAGTCAGTGGCTTAACTTTATGATAGATGATGAGAAACCCATTATCAACCAGGTTCATGACTATGAAACTGTTTGCACTAATATTGCTGCTGAGGGTCTTGTTATTTGTGAGTACACCCAAGCTATCGTTTTTATTGAGAAACTGCCCCCTTCTTGGAAGGACTATAGGAACCAACTTATGCACAAAAAGAGAGACCATACACTTGAAGAACTTGTTGGTCATCTAAAAATTGAGGAAGAAAACCGTCTTAAGGATAAATCCTCTATTCATGCTGTTTCCCTAAAGCTATTCTTGTGGAGTCCAAACACTCCAATTATGACAGGAACAAACAGAAGGCAAAAGGTTATCACAAGGGAGAGAATAGTCTCAAACCTCATGGAAGTCTCAAACCGTCATGAGTGTGGCAAACCTGGACACAAAGCCGCAAATTGCTGGAACAAAAAGAAGAACCAAGCAAACTTGGTGGAAGCAGTGGATAACTTTGTTGCTGTTGTATCCGAGATCAACCTTGCTGGAGATACTTCTGAATGGATCGTTGACACAGGAGCAATGTGGCACATCTGCACCAACCGAGCCATGTTCGATCAATATGAAAAGATGGAAGGTGAGAACGTGTTCATGGGCAACTCTGCTTCAGCAAAAGTCAGCGGCAAAGGGAAGATTACTCTTAAACTCACTTCTGGAAAATTACTTACTCTTACAAATGTACTTCATGTTCCTGAAATGCTTAGGAATCTGATTTCTGGAAGTTTGTTAATTAGGGCTGGTTTGAGGTTGTCCTTTGATTCTGATAGACTTGTTATCACCCATAATGGGGAATTTGTGGGGAAGGCATATTGTAATGGGGGGCTCTTTGCTATTGATGCTACTGTTGAACTCATGAATAAATCTGCTTCTACTTGTTCTGCTTATATTGCCGAGTCTATTGATTTATGGCATTCAAGGTTAGGTCATCTGAATGCAGCCTCCATAAAAAGGCTAAAACATTTGAATTTGATACCTAGCTTCTCTAATTCTGATTTGCCTAAATGTGAAATTTGTGTTGAAGCTAAATTTGCTAGGAAGCCTTTTAAATCAGTTGATAGGCAATCTGAATTTCTTGAACTCATTCACTCAGACGTAGGAGACGTTAAGAACCATGAAAGTCGGGGAGGGAAAAAGTATTACATAACCTTTGTAGATGATTTTTCCCGTTACACTGTAGTATACCTTCTGAAATCTAAGGATGAGGCAGAAGGAATGTTTTTAAAGTACAAAGCTGAGGTTGAAAACTAATTGGATAGGAAAATTAAGAGACTTAGAAGTGATAGGGGAGGAGAGTATGATCCTACTTCCCTTAAGACCTTTTGTGAACAAAATGGGATTATTCATGAGTTGACTGCCCCTTATACCCCCGAACAAAATGTTATAGCTGAAAGGAAGAATAGAACCCTTAAGAACATGATGAATGCTATGTTGATTAGTTCTGGACTTCCTGATAACATGTGGGGAGACGCTATTTTATCTGCTTGTCATGTCTTGAACCGTGTGCCACATAAGAAGTTAGACAAAACCCCATATGAGATGTGGAAAGGTCATATCCCTAACCTCAAATACCTGAAAGTGTGGGGGTGTCTTGCTAAGGTTGCCATAGCTTCTTTTAAGAGGGACAAGATAGGACCAAAGACTTGTGATTCAATTTTCATTGGTTATGCTTTTCACAGTGCTGCTTATCGCTTTCTTATTAAGGATGCTAGAGGCTCTTATGCTTGTGGTTCTATTGTTGAATCAAGAGATGCTGAATTCTTTGAACATGTGTTTCCTTTGAAATGTTCTTCTACTGCTTCAAGTTTTTCTTCTGCTGATCATGCTTTGTATGTGCCTAGTCCTCAAGTGACTTTACCTGTAGAAGAAGAACCTAGGAGGAGTAAAAGACCTAGGAAAGAGAACAGTTTTGGTTATGATTTTGTCACCTCCTTCCTTACTGAAAGTTATGTCCTAAATGAGAGTCTAGTGTCTATCTTTATCTTAGAAGAAGACCCTAAGACCTATGTCGAGGCTATGAAATCTGTTGATGCTGTTTTTTGGAAAGAGGCCATTGATAGTGAGCTAGAGTCCATCATGAGTAACAACACTTGGGAATTAGCAGACCTTCCTAGGGGTTGTAAGCCTATCTCTAGCAAATGGATCTTTAAAAACAAGTTAAAGCCTGATGGTTCAATTGACAAGTATAAGGCAAGATTAGTTGTGAGGGGTTTCACTCAAAAGGAGGGAATTGACTATTTTGACACCTATTCCCCAGTGACTAAGATTGCTACCATTAGGACTCTGTTTGCCTTAGCTGCTTTACATGGCCTTGTAGTGCATCAAATGGATGTTAAGCCTGCTTTCCTAAATGGTGACCTTAAAGAAGAAATCTATATGGATCAACCTAAAGGATGTGTAGTTTCGGGTCAAGAACACAAGGTGTGTAAGCTAGTAAAATCCTTTTATGGTTTAAAACAAGCCCCTAAACAATGGAACCAAAAGTTTGAGAATACCATAACCAGTTTTGGGTTTCTTGTAAATGAGAGCGATACTTGTGTCTATTCTAAAACTGACTCTCGAGGTTGTGTGATCATCTGTTTATATGTTGATGATATGCTGATTTTTGGAACTAGCTTAGATCTTGTGAATGAAGTGAAAGAAATCTTAAGTACTAAGTTTGAAATGAAAGATATGGGTGAGGCTGACCTTATTTTAGGAGTTAAAATTTCTAGATCTCCTCATGGTTTCAGTTTGAGTCAGGCCCATTATGTTGAAAAGGTACTTAGGAAGTTCAATTCCATTGATGTTGATCCAGTCAGGACCCCTTATGACTCTAGTATCCATTTGGTGAAAAATAAGGGAGACCCTGTGAGCCAATCTGAGTATGCCAAAGTAATTGGTAGCATTATGTATTTGATGAATTGCACTAGACCTGATGTTGCATATGCTATTAGTAGACTTAGTAGGTACACTCATAATCCCAGCAAGGATCATTGGGGTGCTTTGTGTCGTTTGCTTAGATACCTTAAAGGAACCATGGATTGGGGCATTCACTTTTCTTCTTCTCCTGCTGTTTTAGAAGGTTATTGTGATGCTAATTGGGTATCTGGAAATGATGAGATTAACTCTACTAGCAGTTTTGTTTTTACCTTGGGTGGTGGTGCTATTTCATGGAAATCTTGTAAACAATCTTGCACTGCAATGTCAACAATGGAATCTAAGTTTGTTACACTTGAGTTGGCAGGAAATGAGGGAGAATGGCTTAGAACACTACAAGAAAAAGTCGATTTAGCGACCGACAAGATCAGTCGCTAAAACAGAAAAATCAGTCGCTAAAATAGTTTTGCGACTGTTGGAGACCAAAATTCAGTTGGTCGCCAAAACACTAGTCGCAATTTTGTTTTGGCGACTGAAACTTGATTAGTAGCAATTTTTGCGACTAAATTGCGACTGACTAGCGACTGTTTTTCGGAGACTAAGTAACTGGATGGAGACTAAAATTGGCGACTGCTCATATGTTTTAGCAACTGACTTAGCGGTCGCTATTTTGATTAAGAAATATTAAAAAAAAGAAATCAGCAACTAAAAATAGTTGCTAATTTCTTTATCGAACTAGCAATTTCTGATGGTGCTACTCAAGTAAAAAAAATCAGAATAACTAGATGGAATTGCATGGCCAAAAATTACCTAACACAAAACCAATATTTATAATCTTTACATATTACATGCGAAGTACAATATTTACAATAGGATGACTAAAGGACAAAATTTGGCTAAAAGCTTGATTTAAAAGAATGATTGAAGAAAAAAAAATGACTGAAGAAAATCTCCGCCATCTCTTGTTCTACCATTACAAAGCACTATACGTATAATACATCTGAATCACCTTGAAATTGACAGAAAGAGAAAATGTTAGCAAAAATTTGAAAAACTAGTCACTTTAAAAAATTAATAATTCATTTTAGATCTAGATTATTGTATAGGAATTAAACCACAAAAGTAGGAATCCAGACCCATACCCAGAATTTCATCCCACTATCAAGCAGCAAGAAATCCAAAATACTAACAAATGAAAAAAAAAACACATCAACCCAGCAGGTCTCCAAAATATTAACAAATGAAAAGGGTATTTGTTCGTCATTAAAGACGAGTTTGGCAAAAGCAGTTTTCCCTATCCCTGCCATTCCCGCAATTGACAATACTAACAAATGAAACGTGAGAGTCAGAATGAAAGTGGGATGATAACACGAGCACCATTTTTACAATTAAGTTAAGGCAAAATAAATCCTCATCAACCCAATGATCTTCAGAATTGTCATTTTGAGCACCACGAATTTGTGATCTAAAAATCACATCAATTAAGTTAAAATTATGAAACATGACTTACAATTAAGTTAAAACACCAAATCAAAAATAAAAACTTACTTACCACTTCCAAAATAATCCAAAACTAGCAGCATATCTAGTAAATGAAATGGGTATTGAAAAGCATAAGAAAAACACAAAGAAGTTGGGAAGTGAGAGAAAATTAAAAAGGGTTATTGAGAAAAAAGAAATGAAGATTCATACCTTGCCTAGATCTGGCGAATGAAAGGGAGTTTCGTTACATAGTGTGATCTGGCGAAAAAGTGTGAGAGGAATTGAAGAGAAAGAAAGAACTGATAAGTGAGAGAGGAAGTGAATCGAGAGACTAAGGAGGAAAGAGGCGGATGGGGTTTGAAAGAATACTAGGGTTATGAGTTTGGCCGGTTGGTATAAAAGATTTATTTAGAAAAATTGTAAATAAATCTCAACGACTGCCTTTTAGTCGCCAACTGTTCAAGGTAGTCGCAAATTCGCGACTATTTAGCGACTACCCCAAAACCAGTCGCAAGTTTTGCGTCTACTAGTGCCCATCAGTCGCTAACCTTCATTTTAGCGACTACAATAATGTTAGTCGCTAAATCCAGTCGCTAAAAGACCTTTTTCTTGTAGTGGAAACTTGCTGAATGATGTTCCATTGTGGAGGAAACCTGCTCCTTCGGTTGCACTGCATTGTGACTCTCAGGCAGCTATTGCAGTGGCAAAGAACAATGTCTACAATGGAAAGAAAAGGCACATTCGTCTCAGACACAAGGTTGTTAAAGATTTGATAAGCAGTGGAGTGATATCACTGGACTATGTAAAGTCCGAAAAGAACTTAGCGTATCCGTTTACTAAAGGCCTTTCTAGAAATGTAATTGTGGATGCATCCAGAGGGATGGGATTGAGACCCATTTGAAATGTAATAATGAAACCCTACTCTATGCAAATAGAGTTCAAGGGGCAACATTAGTAATACAGGCACTTGTTTGTTTCTATCCCTCTTGTGAAAAATTGTGCTGAAAAGTGCTTACCACTAGTGATTGAGGATGAGCAAAGGGCTCTTAATGAACCCATATCCACAATTGTGTGGTGGTGTGTGGTGGTACACACTTGATGGGATTCACCTACTTAGATGTGGAAGTGGGGCCGCTTCCTATGAGAAAATGTGGGTCATTTCTCTAGAGCATCTATGAGCATCCAGGTAGGCGTATGGCCAGTATAGGCACCACATTGATCGCGGAGTGACCACATTGATCCCAGAACGGTGATGCACAGTCGGCACCGACTCCCAGCACTTCCACGAGGGCATCGTGGAACCGAGACACCCAAACCAGAATTCCCAACCAATTATCAACCATGATCCTACCGGCAGATGCGCGCGCACCAGGTGACTGCAGGCCGCGGCACTGGTGGTGCCTCGATGACCCGTGCGACAAACACCAGCAACGCTGGTCCGAGCGGTGCGAGTGGGGGTCTGATGCTCCGCCGCCTCGTGACGTTGTGTCTGCAGGTTTAGCATGCCTTACTACCGAACAATGGAACAATCTTTTGGATTTGTTAACTCATCCTTAACCCAAAGATCGATTACATGGAAAATCTTTGTGGATTCTAGACACGGGTGCCACTCATCATGTCACAGGCACTTTCTCACATTTATGTGATTCGCGGAAAATTCATGGTTTTCTAGTTGGATTGCCTGATGGTAGCTCTGCAGAGGCTACCCATGAGGGAGATTTGATTCTTCCTAAAAACTTGAAAATTACTAATGTTCTATTTGTGCCTAATCTTGATTGTAACTTGGTTTCTATTCCTCAATTGTTGGATTCTGCAAATTGTGTTGTCCAATTATCTAAAACATTATGTGTCTTACAGGACCACAGGACGAGGACACTGATTGGCGTGGGTCAACGAGAAGATGGACTTTTCTTTTTCCGGGGTGTTCCAAAGGTAAAGATCATGGTTGTTGATGCCATGGCATCGATGGATATATGGCATAAGAGTTTGGGTCATCCTTCGGAGAAAGTTCTGCTACATTTACCTTGTGTGAGTCCTTCTAACATTATTAGTTGCAATAAAGATGGGTGTGATGTCGGTTTCCGTGCCCATCAACCGAGAACTAGTTTTCCTAGGAGTGATAGTAGAGCTAGTAGAATTTTTGAATTAATACATTTTGATTTATGGGGGCTATATAGAACTAAGTATGTCTGTGGTGCTTCATATTTTTTAACAATAGCTGATGATTTTTCCCGCACGGTTTGGTCTTGTTTATTATATAATAAATTGGAGGTTGAAATTATGTTTCTGCATTTTGTGGTATTGGTAGAAAGACAATTTAATCAAATAATTAAACGTGTTAAGAGTGATAATGGCACGGAGTTTAATTGTCTGCGCCCCTATTTTGTGAAACAAGGGATAATTTTTGAAACTTCCTGTGTTAAAACCCCACAACAGAATGGAAGGATTGAACGGAAACAACAACATATATTAAATGTCGTACGTGCATTGCGATTTCCAGCTAATCTACCTTTGCCGTTTTGGGGGGATTGTGTTCAGGCGGCCTGTCATTTAATAAATCGAACCCCCTCTGTAGTACTTGATTATAAAACCCCCTATGCGTGTTGATATGGAAAACCTTCTGTGATGACAGATATAAGGATTTTTGGATGTTTGTGTTATGTATATAATTTATCTTATGGTGGTGATAAATTTGCCAGTAGGAGTCGAAAATGTGTCTTAGTTGGTTATTCTTTCACCCAAAAAGGATGGAAATTATTTGACTTGGAAACAAAACAATATTTTGTCTCCCGTGATGTGAAGTTTATTGAACATGACTTCCCTTTCGCCTTGTTTGAACCATTGAAAGACTCGAATGCGGGGGAGATGGTAGGTGATGTTGAATATTGTGATGCGGAAATTCCCCTTGTTGCGGTTCCTGTGGGGGTTGAAGGGGAACCCGGTGCAAGGAGGGGTGTGACGCACGAGGGGATTGAACCCGTGTGTGAAAAAGAGGCACCGCAAGGTGCTGCCGGGGTCCATCAGCCTCTCATGGAGGATGATTATGGTCGTGTGACCAACTATCTGCGTGAGCCTCGTATAGAGGCACCAATAGTAACTGGAGGGGGTGGGGAGGATGGTACTGAGGTCATGGGGAGGGGTAGACGAACAAAAATTCCAAACAAGAAATTGTAGGATTATGTGACTCATACTGTAGAGAAAAAGAAAAGTTCATCTACTCGGACATCTGTTTCATCAAAGTCCTCAGGTACTCCCTATCCTATTACACATTATGTTAGTTGTGATAAGGTTTCTGACAAACATCGCAGATATCTAGCAGGGAACCCTCCCAAGTCTTTTAAAGAGGCTATGAAGCATAAAGGATGGCGAAATGCCATGGGTGCATAAATTAAAGCTTTGGAGGATCATAGCACTTGGGAATTACAACCTCTTCCTCCTGGTAAAAAGGCCTTGGGGAGTAAGAGGGTGTATACAAAAAATATGATGAGCAAGGCAAGCTACAGAGATTGAAGGCCAGATTAGTTATATTTGGTCATCATCAGGTTGAAGGCATTGATTATAATGAAACTTTTGCTCCTGTGGCAAAAATGACGACAATTCGTACTTTCTTAGCTATTGCAGCAGTAAAAAGATGGGAGATTCATCAGATGGATGTTCATAATGCGTTTCTCCATGGTGATCTGGAGGAAGAAGTATATATGAAAATTCCTCCTGGTTTCAAGAAAAGAATACTAATCTAGTTTGCAGGATGAAAAAATCGTTGTATGGATTAAAGCAGGCACCCAGATGTTGGTTTGCAAAATAAGCTACTGCTCTCAAAGCCTATGGCTTTAGGCAGTCTTATTCTATTTATTCCTTGTTCACTTTGACCAGAAAAAAAGTTTATCTGAATGTGCTCATATATGTAGATGATATGATTATTGCAGGAAATGACCAGGAAGCTTTACTGAACTTGAAAACTTACCTTGGCAAATGTTTTAAGATGAAGGATTTGGGTGTTATGAAATACTTCCTAGGCTTGGAAGTTGCCACGGGTCCTGAGGGAATATTTATGAGTCAACGAAAATATGCCTTGGATATTATTTTTGAGTCTGGACTACTTGGTGCAAAACCCACGGATTTTCCCATGGAGCAGCATCATCAGCTTGCCGCCGCTGATGGTCCTTTATTAGATGATGTAGAGAAATATCGTCATTTAATGGGAAGATTGATTTATCTTGCCGTTACTAGACCTGATTTGGCATACTATGTTCATATTTTGTCACAGTTTATGCAGGCACCGAAAGTAGTGCATTGAAATCTTAACATCTAAGCATTTTTTTTGAGCGGTTTTGGATTGGATTTTGCCCATAATTAGGATTATTATAATCCATCATTATAATAATTTTTAACAAATAAAAATGGCAGAGGATTGATATTAATGAAACAAATAGAGGAAATTAGTAAAGATATGTAGAGAAAATTAATTGCATCCAGAATATTGCAAAATGGGTCTCTTTTTGTAGAGGTCGAAAAAATATAATTGTATTTCTTTTACTTTGTATTTTTAAAAATATAACTGTTGCAATATTTGCAACTGTTATATATATGGCCAATAATTATATGACACATGGTACCCTGTGATAAGTGCGTTTCTAACGTACTTCATGAGCTCTTATTGGTTTGGTTTGATCCTCTTTATACCCTTTTCTTCCTCAATTCTCTCTCTATTTCCTTCACTTGATCATTGTTGATCATTATGACATTTCGCTAGATTTTCGGTCAATTTTGACTGGATTTCTAGTACATTTGCTTTCACCCTGTTTTCCCGTGCTTTGATTGCAGGTACGATCTTTTATAAGGTCAAGAGTTGGGAGATACGGTAATAGGCGGGAGTTTCTAGGAGTTTGCACGCACGGAAATGGAATAAAGGAAACTTGAGTTGAGCTCCATGGTGTGCCCGCACCCCCTAAGCACTGCCCGCACACACTAGTGCGCCCGCACCGCCCGACATATTGGGCATCCTGATTATCAGTCAGTTAGGTGCGCCCGCACCAGCTCTGAGGTGCGCCGCACCAAGTTGGTGCGCCCGCACCTTTCCAGCGAAGATTGGCCACCTGAATCAGTGGCCTTGGTGCGCCCGCAACACCTATTTCCGCGAAGAAATTGTAATTCTGGTGAGCACTAAAAAGATGAGATGTTATTAATTTTAAAAATTCATGCTTTATTCTAGAGTTTTAGAGAGTTTATTAGGGTTCATATTAGAGAGATAAACACTTTGTTTTTGATCAAGATTTGAGATTCGTAGATTATAGTTTGTGATTTCTACAACATTGAAGGTACTTTTATTCGATTTAATTTCAAAGTTTCAGTTTTTATTATCTCTTTTCATTACTATTATTTGTTCTTCCCTTTTATTAGATCTACTTTATTATAGTTTCATAGTTGTTACTTTCATTAGATTAATTATCTCTTAATCATGTTTAGCCCTAGATTAGTCATAGATTTCATTTTTATTGCTTAGAATCCATGATTAGTGAGTAGTTACCCATCTGGGGTTAGGGTAAAAGTATGGATTAGGGTTTAGATCATGTATTGTTAATGTGATTGTGATGATTTAAAGACGTTTATGCATTAATCTTGGTGTTTTGAGGCCTTAGGATAGATATTGATCACATTTGTGCTTTGGTATTTTGATTTCAAATGTTCTTAATTGAATTATGAATTCTTTTATCATCCCCATGAATCAACTTAATTTCTAGACCAAGATATTGGGTAGAAATTAAGGGGATCCTATATTAGGGGTTATCCAAATTCATTGGATCTCTTAATCAATTGACTAAAGACCATTCGAGAGAGGATTTAGTTAATTGATTAAGTGATCATTCTCGAGGACCATTCGAGAGAGGACTCGAGTATTTTAGAGGAAAACTAAACCTTGCGTAATCGGTGCCTTTGATTCACAATTGCATTAACAATCGTTGTCCACTTTGATCCATACTAGTAACCTTAACTCTAGTGTCTTCCTTATTCATATTTTTATCACATATTATTTGCTAGTTCTTTGATATTAGTTAGTCGTAGTTCTTCTAAAAATCACTTAAAAACCCCAAAAACCCTTCAATTAGGTAATCTAAACTTGCTAGACTTTAATTAATCCCATTTTCCCTGTGGATCGACCCTTGACTTGCCTTTACTACGTTCTTAGTAATTAATCGTTAGGTTTTATAAATATTGTTTGAAAAGCGATTTTTGGTGCCTTAACGACACACTAAAAACCTCTTATTACCCTGCATCTAGCGTCGACATGCGTGTCAGTCGCCAACTGCAGTTAATTTTTTTTTCCAACTCTCCCAGCCAAAAAAGATTATTTTTTTATGACTAGCCTCTTTGGACCCCACCCCATGGCTGATCGGGTTTCTGATCGTGCCATGCCTTGAGACCAACTCAAAGACCCAACAATCTTTTTCTCAATCATTATTAAGTGGCCAAATATTATAGGTTGGCATCACCAACTTATGTTCCAACCATCAATGCTCTAACTGCAGTGGTCGAAAAAACAAACTGAGATTTTCTTAAGATAGATTTCTCATGATCACACTAAAAACCTCTTATCAAAATGGCGCCGTTGCCGTGGAAAATTGTGCTATTAATTTAAAGTTTATTTTAGTTTAGTTTTGCTTAGTTGATTTTTCTTTTATTCTCTTTTTTACTGTGGTTGTTATTTGCTAATCCTCTACTTAGCTTTGTTGTGTTACATGAGAAAAAGAGCTCACGGTTCACCCACCTTTCCTTTAGATACAGAAATTGACCGTACCTTGCCAAAGCTTCGGAAAAATTTGGAAGATTTGTCTTTGGGTTCCGAACCATCTTCACCAGCCTCAAGTACAACAAGTGAAGTTGAGTCAGACATGGGTGAAGCAAATCCACCACTCTTTAGGGATTTCGGAAGTCCGGGTTCCTATGTTCTTCAAGGTGGTATTCGACTCCCCACCACTACTACAAATTTCAGCATTCATCCTCAGTTCACTCGGATGGTTAAGGCAGAACAATTTTGTGGGGGGTCGGATGAAGATCCTCTTGACCATCTTGACAGGTTTCTTGAGATCTATGCCATGATAACCACAAATGTCGTCTCTCCAGACTACATCAAGATGCATTTGTTCCGGTCTTCTCTTACCGGAAAAGCAAAATCATGGCTCAAGAGCTTACCTGCTAATTCCCTCACTACATGGGAGGAAGTCACAATGGCCTTTTTGAATAAATACTTCCCAGAGTGGAAGACGGCAGACATAAGGAGGAAGATCTCCTCATTTGAGCAAGAGAACGATGAGACACTTGCAGAAGCTTGGGAGCGGTTCAAGGAGATGATCCGTTCATGCCCTCACCATGAGTTCACCAAGAATTTACTCATGTGATTCTTCTATGATGGCCTTGATCCTATATCACGTGTCAACCTTGATGCTGGAGCGGGAGGTCAACTTTCTAAGATCCCACAAGATCAACTTGAGTCCACCATTGAAGAAGTAATTAAGAACTATTCATGGGGTGGATGTCGAAGAGGTGTTCAACCTAAGAAGAGTGGGAAGTTTGAATTAGATCCCATGGATCAAATTCAAGCTAAGATGGATCAACTTGACAAGAAGCTCTCCATGATCAACCTCGCATCATCTAATCCATCACAGGTAAGTTCTTTTTCTTGTGATATTTGTGGAGGTACTAATCATGATACATCTTATTGTGGAAGTACAAATTCTGAGCATGTGGCGGCAATAAACTCATGAGGAGATGGTTACCAAGGAAACCAAGGGTATAGAGGCAATCAACGAGGAGGTTGGAAACAACCCCAACAAAACTACAATCAAGGCTTCAACCAATCTCAACAAGGATGGAATCAACCACAACAAGGGTACAACCAAGCTCAACACCAAGGGTATGTGCAAGGTATAAGCCAAACTATAATCAAGGTGGTTCATCCTCACAAGGGTCTCAAGTCTACCAAGCTCCACATCAAAGAGCCAATGCCCCAAAACCTCCATCTAACCCTCCGTTCCCCAAACAAAATTCCGAACCCACTCCATCACCCGATCCCACCTCTCTCCAAATTCTCCAACAACTTCAATCCATGAACCAAATTCTCCAAAACCATGAGCAAAGGTTTCAAGAGCTACAAGCTCATAACAAAATGCTTGAAACCCAAATTGCCCAAGTAGCCGAGAAACACCCCTCTACTCCCACAAATCAACTTCCGGGCCAACCCATTCCTAACCCCAACCCCCACCAAGCCAAAGCCATCCATTTGAGGTCGGGAACAAGTTATAAGCGTCCCAAGATGCCTACTGAGGAGGTAGAGAAGGAAGAAGAAGTTGAGGTCATTGAGAGAGAAGTTGAGGTTGAGGAGGGTGATAAAGGAGAGAATGTGGAAACAGATGAGTCACAAGTCCAAGTTGGTGATAAAGCTCCAATGCCATCATCTCCACCAACTAAGACTTGTGTGCCTCCGGTTCCCTATCCTCAGCGGTTGGTGGAGAGAAAATTGAGTGACAAGTTCACAAAATTTCTCAATGTGATGAAGAGTCTTCAATTCAACATTCCATTCCTTGAGGCGATGTCTCAAATGCCGGCCTATGCTAAATTTTTGAAGGAGATCCTCTCCAACAAACGGAAGCTTGAAGATGAGCTTATTACTTTGCCCTACCAAGTGAATGCTCTTGTGCAACGTACTATGCCTAAGAAGCAAAGAGACCCCGGGAGTTTCACCTTGCCGGTGAAGATAGGTGATCTAGTGTAATAGCCTCACTTTTTAAGATAGAATTATTTGGATAAAAAAGGATTATTAATGTTATTAACGTACTTAGTACGTAATCTGTTGTGGCTTTCGGTAGTATAATTTTTTTTTTAGAATAGCCTCATATGTGAATTTTTGCTGGTGATGTGAATATTGTGTGTTAAATCATGTGATAACTTATGTGAGTTATAAAGTCAAATAAGTCATTTATAAATTACGTTAAGAACGTGAGTATCGTTCGGGAATTACGAGATTTTAAGTTATTAACAGCATGGTGTTTGAGACACTCTTTGATTATGAATTAAGGGCTAACTAGGCCTAAATGTCTTCAATAAGGTATGATAAAATATTTTGGGGAGTTATTCTAAGCATGATTAAGGATTAGAGTCTAATTAAGGGAGGAATTAAGATCCTAAATAAGACCACAAAATTCTAGATTGTTCCTATGTAGTGAAATGATCAAAATACCCTTACTAATTAGGTTAAATTACAAATCTAACTATCACCCATTCTTCTATAAATACCCATAAGAAGGTTCTCTTAGTTCTTCAGCAAAATGATCCCAAAACACACTTACTCAAACACGTCTATCCTCTCCTCTCTTTCACGCCAAAACGGCGAGAGCCTCCTTGGCTCTTCTTCTCTAAATTTTCTTATTGATTCTCTTATGGGTTCTGCATGCAAGCCTTTCCCTAGGTTTCCCAATTCATCCTTGAAAATGGGCAGGTGTTAGATTAAGTTTTAAAGAAGGAAACAACAAGGGAATTCAAGAAAGGTAAAATAGTGCAACCGGTTTGTAAACCGGGTTAATTTGGGTATTTTCTTTAAATATTTGGGGATGATTTTTGATTTATAGTTCCATTCATATGTGTTTAAGGTTATGGAAGCTCATTCAAGGGAAGTTAAGATTTTGGTGGAGAGAATCTTAAGTTTTAAGCATCTGTTTAAGCTACACAAGCTCCACCACCTAAACTTTGTTTCTAGCTTTGATCATGAAATTTGTTTGTGGAATTTTAAATACTTGGATTATGTTTGAATGTGTATAAAAATTGATTTGCATGTGTTTTATTATGAAAGATATTGTGTTAAAAATCTCTTGCATGTCAAGTTCCCTAAGACTCTCGAAATAATTGAGTAAGAAAGTGATTATCCATTCTCTTGAGCTATGCTGCCGTGACTTTCCCTGTCAAATATCTTTCTTTTGCACTCTGTTTTTCGCCTTGTAGTCTCTTGGAAGTGGTTGATCTTGAAAAGTTATTGAATTTCGACCCAAAAAGCACTCCATTTGGAGTTTTACATCAAAAGTTATGATGTCCGGAAGTTGTTGTATGCATAACAAGTTCCCTCAAAAATTTATCAATCCTTGCTATATCTCAATTGCGTTTTGATTAAAGATCTTGTTGTGGCTAAACTTTCATGATATTTCCTTGGACCATTTATGTCTTGATTATCAAATAAACCTTTGCTTCATTTACCTCATTAAACACGCAACCTCAATTCATGGAGTAAAAGAACACCTAAAACTCTATTTTTGCCTAGTTATTTTTCGGGTTAAATAACCATGTTTCTTTGGTTTATTAATTACCTTTAAATGTTGAATACCTACTGAATGTATCCATTTATTTGTTTATCTACCTAAACCTTAGCCAAGCATAAAAGTTTCGATACAAATTTACACCTAAACCCCATATTTTGATATTAACCTCAAAACTATGAAATTGATCATTTGAGTACTTGTGTGGCGTCGTCTTTTCATATATTTAAGAACCTCTTTGTGAAACCTATTCAGGCTACCATATAATGTCGACTACCTCATTAATGACTTTGGATAACCATGAAGTCGTTGGTGAAACCTTGTTATTAAGTCACTTCTCCAAAAATAGTGGAACTTGGCATAGCAAGCTTGTTTTACGAAACTGATTTTGATAAGTTAAGTTTGTTATGATGGTTGAAATAATGATTATGCATAAGTTTTTAAGCAAGTTATTTGAGTATAATTATTAAGGTATAAGTATTTCAGCATAAGTATTTAATTATATGTATTTGAGTATAAGTATTTAAGCACAAGTGTTTAGTATAACTAAATTTGTATGATGATAAGTTTGTTTTATAAGGGGAAGTGAACAATATGCGTAGAGCAGGTTTGCTCAATATGTATTTAGAGCGGGTATTGGTCCGGAGCGGGTATTGCTCCGTCATGTGGGGTCATGACCTAGAAGTCTTGCAAGCAGAAATAAGAAAGGTGGGGAGACGTCCCTCAAATGTGTGGAGTGGTGGCTTAGCCTCCATTCATGTTCCTTCCCTGGAGTTATGTTATGTTTTGTGATAAGTTTTAAGAGTAATGTTGTTCTAAGTATTGAGAATGATATGTGATATTTTGAGATAATTCTTGAAGAATTTCTCCCGCATATGCAATGTAATTTTTATGGAAGTTAAAAGAAAGAATCAACGTATTTATGAGCAAGTATAAACGTATTTCCGAATAAGAACAAAAACCATCTCGATGCATTAATGAAAATCTGAGCAAAAAGAAAATGAAGCTATGATTGTTATAAGTTTATGTTTTGAGTATAAAAAATGATTGAATAGTTTCAGCCACCTTAATTTTTTGTAATTGGTGGGACTTGTGTACCAGCGTAAGCTGACCTGTTTTGTTCATTGAACCTGTCCTGGTGGGGGCAGATTCAACTGTTTTGCAGGATTAGAGGGAATGTTCGAGTTAGCTCTTGTGTATGTGTTTAATCCGTGGCTATGAGATGAATCGTATTATATAATGATTTTGCAAGTTAAACATATATTTGATTTGTAATCTAAGTACTCCAAAACATATTGTAATAACTATTTTATTATAACTTATTTTCGTATTATGCTTGGATACTATGAGACTTCCTACCTTCCCTAGGGGAAGGAAGGTGTGGTAGTCCGCCCTAACAGTCTCTCTAATTAGCAGCTTAACTTCGTAATTAGTAGGATTAGGCCTTAATTAAGCTGCTATTTGGAGCGGGCTGTTACAAGTGGTATCAGAGCCAAGGCTTTCGAAATCCAAAATTAAGTATTTCTAATTTACAAGTTTTGAAAACAATAAGTAAAGGGTATATATAAGTATTTTCTTAAGAAAGGAAAATTCAAACTAATTTCATATATACGTAAAAAAAAAATTGTAAACACGTGTGTGTGATTATGGTTGTGCTATGTGAATTTATGTGTATGAATGTGTATGTGAATGTAATAAGATTTTGGTGTAGATGGTTTCGAGTAGATTCCGTGAAAGTGTAAGCGAGAACATGCTTATATAAATAGGACGCAACACTTATTCAGCTGTCGATAAATATAAGATGATGCGATGGATCACACTGGTTTGGCACTAGGTCACAGTTTGGAATAGAAAGTGGCTATGGATGCTTGTAGGAGCCACGAAAGGCGACCCAGGACTTAAGCCGATGTGATTTGTGAGCCATGGCCTAGTTTCGTCAAGTTTAATGGAGTATGTTCAAATTATATAGGACTATTGAAGTGGTTTAAGGTTATGATGCAATTATGGACAATAAGGATAAAAGTTTATTAAGGTTGAAAGTGTTGTGGAAGAAATAGAAGCGAGATGAATAACACTCTGGAGCGCTAGAGGTAGGGTTAGCCATACCAGACAATCCTCACTAGGGAACGATTTATGAGAATATAACTCGTGGAAAGGAAGACGAAGTGGAAAGAAAATTGGTTGTGCTAAATTTTTTTTTTAGTATTTCTTTTATGCAAGTAACTGTAAATAAATTTGTTGCGAAATTATAAGGACAACCAGGGAAAAATAGTGTATATATGCGGATGTAAACTCAAAATAGTTACGTTGGTATTATTTAAGTAAGCTTTGTTTCTACATTAATCTAGTGGCGCAAATGAAGAGTTAGGGATTTAGTGCAGGGAGTTTATAAAGGAACGAGTATGGAGTTAGGAGTGATATGGCATTAAGTTCAAACTTTGAGAAGTAATACTATAAGTTATAGATTTGAGATTAACATGGATAATGAGTGTAAGTATTTGGAGTATAAATAATTCCAGGTAGATAATTGAATCGTGGTATATTGATGTATAGTAGGGTAATATGGAATAGGATTTATTAACCTACAATAATATTATCGTTGAATTGTTAGGATGTAGTATGGTTATAAATGTATAAGGTATGATGACAGTAATTCCGAAAATGTGGATATCATTTTGGTAATATATGGATCAGTATAATTGTGATTGGGAATTTTATTAGATAGAATTTTGGAGTCTATATGTCAGTTACATGTACTTCGTGATTTGCTTATGAATAACTTGAATATCTATAAGAATATGTGTTCTACTTTGGCAACATTACGAGTTCCGACTGGGAAATTAACTGAATTCGAATAAGTTCTATGTTTCTCTTACATGGTTTGAAGTAAGGAAATCGTTTTGAATTTTGGATATTACTAATTAGATTGGAATCTGTATATAATGGATTTGGTATATAATTTCCTCAAATTTGTAAGTAAAATATTGTCATAAAAAAAAAAAATAGGTGGAAGTTAGGCGTTGCTTTGAGGAACTGAAACTTAAGTGACTTGAGTCTTATTCAACCTTGGTGGAGTCATATGATTGTGCTCTAGGGTAAGTGCGTAGGAAATTAAAAAAAATTTTAAGAAAAGGATGAATAGTTTACGAAAGGGAAAATTAAGAAGCGAAGATGGAAACGCCAAGAGGGGAAGTCGAAGATACACCAGAGTTGCAGGAGAGATTCCAAGAGATGTGGTTTCAGGAAAAAAAAAGAAAATCAATATTAAGTCGTAGCTAATGTGTTGTTGTTTGGGGACTTCGCGTTTATGTGTCTCCAACGCGTTTTGTTAAACTTCAGTACGATAACTTGTATGTCTGATAGAGGATCAAGCTGTTGTAAATGATTATTTAGAGATTATATAATTGAGATAGCAAGAGTCAAAGTTGCAGGTGGATTTAATGTTTTTTCGATTTGGAGTATTATAATATAATTTTGAGGATGTCTTGGATGAGCAAGAACTGAGCAATCATCAAATGTTATTAGGTGAAATCACCAAGGAAAGATAGTATTAATTAGCAGGGTGTGTCATCAAGCTCGGAAGAACAGAGCAAAGAGATAAATGAAGATGTGTATCGAAAGATAATGGTTACATAATTCAGATAGTAGAGAATCATAAGGAAGTAATGGAGGATGGAAAGAACTTCGGTAATTGATTAGTCTCCAGATGTATTATCCAAGGATTGCCAACATTGCGACTATAGAAGGTGGTTGATTTTTATATATATAGATGCCAGGGACCATGCCTGCCTTTAGAGCTGAGATGGCCAGTTAATGAAGCAGTTAGAGGGATTATTGCAGGAAATTTATATGCGACCCAATGATTCACTCTGAGGAGTTGGATTAATGAAATTATGTAAAAGTTCATCAGCCGACCGATAACATTACAGTAGGAATAGGAATTTGTTATCTCCAATAGATTATTTATTCGATTTGTTAAAAGGAGTTGGGGTGTTTGAAAGTAAATTTGGGATCGTGATATTACTAGATGCATGCACGCAGTAAGTGAAGGTATTTCAAAGATTACATTTAGGATGAGTTATGGTCACTATGAGTTTTTGAAAACACCGACCGAGCTTAGTAATGCACCAGTAGCGTACGTAAATACAATGTAGGGTTATTTTAGACTCTGTTAGAGCGAATTATCACAATTTTAATAGATGATATTTTAGTATGTCTAAGAATCAGAAAGCGCGTCTTAAAGAACTATAAAAGAAAGAACTAAGTTCTTGTGTTCAGGATATTGCGAAAAAGCTTTTCAGGAATTGAAGAAAAGGTTAATCAATGCCCTAATTCTAGATTTGCCTTTGAGGACAGAAGAATTTAAAGTATATAGTTATGTTTCTCGGAAAAGTTTGGGATGTGTATTGATGTAGCAATAGCGAGTTAGAACTTATGCATCTAGGTAGCTAAAACCCATAAGAAAACTTATCATATGCCTCATCTGGAGTGGGAGCTGAAACATTTGCTTAAAAAAATAATAATAATTTTTCAACACCTTATTAAATTAGATAACTTGAAAGATTTATATTGATAAAAAAAAAAAAACTTACAGTAAATCTTTGTTTAAGAAAAATATGAAAGTGAGATAGCAAAGGTGGCTAGTATTGCTCAATGGTTATGATGTAGACATTTAGTACCGCCCTAGAAAGGCGGATAAGGTAGTAGATGCCTTGAACTGGATATCCCGTTGGAAGGGTGATTCCATCATTTCTATACCAGAAGAATTATGTAAGGAGCGTATGAAAGTGGAGTTGAATGTGATTAAGAAAGGAGATTTGGAAGGAGGAATAAATGTTATGACTTAACCATTCCTGTAAGGACATTTGAGCTAAGTAAGTACAATCTGAGTTTATCAAGGAACTTAGGTTAAAAATAGAGAAAAAGAAATAAGATAATGGGTTTCTAAGTATATGCTTGTGGAAGCATACCAATAAATGGGAATCGGGTGTACTGATGATTCAGAGCCGAAGAATGGAATTTTGAGGGAGGCGCTTAGCAGTATGTACTCAGTTCATCATTAAAGGGGAAAGATGATTTAGGATATAAAGAGGTACACTTGATAAAAAGGGTTGAAGCGAGATGTACCGCAATATGTTACAAAATAATTAAATTGCCAAGAAGAGAAGATTGAGGGGAAAAGTGGTATGAGCAAACAGGGTGGTTATTCAGATATGTCGCAAGCTTGCGTATTGGTGTTATAGGTTCAAGGGGAAATGAGATAGTGTTTTTGTTTAATGAAATTATCCTATAACAATATCGGGTATTAGTGTGATTCCTTATAAAGCTCTGTATGGACGTAAATGACAAATTCCTATTTGTTGGAATGACATAAGCCTGGGATTCCGGTAGGGTCTGAGTTTGAGTTAGTACATGAAACTATAAGAGAAAGTACGAATAATTTGGGAAAAAGGTTTAAATTGATTCAAGACCAATAAGACAGATATGTTGAACTGAGGAAAAAAAAAAGGAGAGCGAAACTTGAGGATGGAGAAAAAGGTTTCTTATTGCTTCACCCATGAGACGGTGACAATATTTGGACAACGCGAGAAGTTAAAGTCCTATGTTATAAGAACTATTAATTTTCCGAAGAGACGACGATGTAACTTGTGAGTTAGCACTACGTGTAGAAGTCATTGAAGATGTACAACGTTTTCCACAATCTCAATAAAGAAGGTATGTGCGTCATTTTCCTCGCATGTTATCTTATGAACCGGTGAGTCCTTAAGGAATGAGGAAAAACCCTTGAGAATTTTCACTCGAGAGGAAAAGTTGAGAAATAAAATGATACCCTTAGTTAAGTTACTCTGTATTAGTTGCGGAATAAAAGAGGCAACGTGAGAAAAATAATCAGAGATGCGAAAGTGTTATCCTCAGTTGTTCTAAGTGTTTGTTTCAAAGTTTCGAGACGAAACTTCTTTAAGGGAGGTAGAGTGTAATGGCCTCACTTTGTAAGATAGAATTATTTGGATAAAAAAGGATTATTAATGTTATTAACGTACTTAGTATGTAATCTGTTGTGGCTTTCGGTAGTATAAATATTTTTTAGAATAGCCTCATATGTGAATTTTTGCTGGTGATGTGAATATTGTGTGCTAAATCATGTGTTAACTTATGTGAGTTATGAAATCAAATAAGTCATTTATAAATTACGTTAAGAACGTGAGTATCGTTCGGGAATTACGAGATTTTAAGTTATTAACAGTATGGTGTTTGAGATACTCTTTTATTATGAATTAAGGGCTAACTAGGCCTAAATGTCTTCAATAAGGTATGATAAAATATGTTGGGGTTATTATAAGCATGATTAAGGATTAGAGTCTAATTAAGGGAGTAATTAAGATCCTAAAGAAGACCACAAAATTCTAGATTGTTCCTATGTAGTGAAATGACCAAAATATCCTTACTAATTAGGTTAAATTACAAATCTAACTATCACCCATTCTTCTATAAATACCCATAAGAAGGTTCTCTTAGTTCTTCAGCAAAATGATCCCAAAACACACTCACTCACACACATCTTTCCTCTCCTCTCTTTCACGCCAAAACGGCGAGAGCCTCCTTAGCTCTTCTTCTCTAAATTTTCTTGTTGATTCTCTAATGGGTTCTGCATGCAAGCCTTTCCCTAGGTTTACCAATTCATCCTTGATAATGGGCAGGTGTTAGATTAAGTTTTAAAGAAGGAAACAACAAGGGAATTCAAGAAAGGTAAAATAGTGCAACCGATTTGTAAAACGGGTTAATTTGGGTATTTTCTTTAAATATTTGGGGATGATTTTTGATTTATAGTTCCATTCATATGTGTTTAAGGTTATGGAAGCTCATTCAAGGGAAGTTAAGATTTTGGTGGAGAGATTCTTAAGTTTTATGCATCTGTTTAAGGAACACAAGCTCCACCACCTAAACTTTATTTCTAGCTTTGATCATGAAATTTGTTTGTGGAATTTTGAATACTTGAATTATGTTTGAATGTTGATTTGCATGTGTTTTATTATGAAATATATTGTGTTAAAAATCTCCTGCATGTCAAGTTCCCTAAGACTCTCGAAATAATTGAGTAAGAAAGTGATTATCCATTCTCTTGAGCTATGCTGCCGTGACTTTTCCTGTCAAATATCTTTCTTTTGCACTCTGTTTTTCGCCTTGTTGTCTCTTGAAAAGTTATTGAATTTCGACCCAAAAATCACTCCATTTGGAGTTATACATCAAAAGTTATGTTGTCCGGAAGTTGTTGTATGCATAACAAGTTCCCTCAAAATTTATCAATCCTTGCTATATCTCGATTACGTTTTGATTAAAGATCTTGTTGTGGCTAAACTTTCATGATATTTCCTTGGAACATTTATGGCTTGATTATCAAATAAACCTTTGCTTCATTTACCTCATTAAACACGCACCTCAATTCATGGAGCAAAAGAACACCTAAAACTCTATTTTTGCCTAGTTGTTTTTCGGGTTAAATAACCATGTTTCTTTGGTTTATTAATTACCTTTAAATGTTGAATACCTACTGAATATATCCATTTATTTGTTTATCTACCTAAACCTTAGCCAAGCATAAAAGTTTCGATATAAATTTACACCTAAACCCCATATTTTGATATTAACCTCGCAACTATGAAATTGATCATTTGAGTACTTGTGTGGCGTCGCCTTATCATATATTTAAGAACCTATTTGTGAAACCTATTCAGGCTGCCATATAATGTCGACTACCTCATTAATCACTTTGGATAACCATGAAGTCGTTTGCGAAACCTTGTTATTAAGTCACTTCTCCAAACATTGTGGAACTTGACATAACAAGCTTGTTTTACGAAACTGATTTTGATAAGTTAAGTTTGTTATGATGGTTGAAATAATGATTATGCATAAGTTTTTAAGTAAGTTATTTGAGTATAATTATAAAGGTATAAGTATTTCAGCATAAGTATTTAATTATAAGTATTTGAGTATATGTATTTAAGCACAAGTGTTTAGTATAACTAAATTTGTATGATGATAAGCTTGTTTTATAAGGGGAAGTGAACAATATGTGTAGAGCAGGTTTGCTCAATATGTATTTTGAGCGGGTATTGCTCCGTTATGTGGGGTCATGACCTAGAAGTCTTGCAAGCAGAAATAAGAAAGGTGGGGAGACGTCCCTCAAATGCGTGGAGTGGTGGCTTAGCCTCCATTCATGTTCCTTCCCTGGAGTTATGTTATGTTTTGTGATAAGTTTTAAGAGTAATGTTGTTCTAAGTATTGAGAATGATATGTGATATTTTGAGATAATTCTTGAAGAATTTCTCCCGCATATGCAATGTAATTTTTATGGACGTTAAAAGAAAGAATCAACGTATTTATGAGCAAGTATAAACGTATTTCCGAATAAGAACAAAAACCATCTCGATGCATTAATGAATTTCTGAGCAAAAAGAAAATGAAGCTATGATTGTTATAAGTTTATGTTTTGAGTATAAGAAACGATTGAATAGTTTCAGCCACCTTAATATTTTGTAATTGGTGGGACTTGTGTACCAGCGTAAGCTGACCTGTTTTGTTCTTTGAACCTGTCCTAGTGGGGGCAGATTCAACTGTTTTGCAGGATTAGAGGGAATGTTCGAGTTAGCTCTTGTGTATGTGTTTAATCCGCGGCTAGGAGATGAATCGTATTATATAATGATTTTGCAAGTTAAACATGTATTTGAGTTGTAATCTAAGTACTCCAAAACATATTGTAATAACTATTTTATTATAACTTATTTTCGTATTATGCTTGGATACTATGAGACTTCCTACCTTCCCTAGGGGAAGGAAGGTGTGGTAGTCCGCCCTAACAGTCTCTCTAATTAGCAGCTTAACTTCGTAATTAGTAGGATTAGGCCTTAATTAAGCTGCTATTTGGAGCGGGCTGTTACATCTAGAGCCTAAGGGTGCATTGGCCGACTTAGGAGCAAGTGTGAGTTTGATGCCACTGTCCATTGCTAAGCACCTAAATTTTCCTCTTCATCCGACACGGAAAACTATTCAATTGGCAGACCGCACTGTGAGAGTCCCCCATGTTGAGTTGGAGGATGTACCAATTCAAGTTGGGCATGTATTTGTGCCTTGTGATTTTGTGGTCATGGATATGGAGGAAGATCCGGAGACTCCTCTTATTCTTGGAGGAGAAGCTCTAAAGACATTGGGAGCCGTGATCAATTGCAAAAATGATACTATCACGGTTGAGGTAGCCAATGAGCGGGTTGTATTTGAGTTCTCTAAGACTTTGAAGAGGCCCATGATAGAGAGAATTTGCCGGGCAACCTAGTGGAGAATGAGATAGAGGATGTTGCGAGTGTGGTTCACACCGGGGATGAGTTGTATGCTTCTCTTACCGAAGCCCCGAGATTGGACATGGAAGAGGTGAAAGAATTCTCCATGTTTCTTGACACTGCCATTGAGGAGACAAAAGATGAAGCATCTGAGGTTCTCGCTACATCCATTGACAAAGAGGAGTGTTCTAAGCCTCCTCCCAAGGTAGAGTTTAAACCCTTTCCCTCTTCTCTTAAATATGTTTTTCTTGATGATGCATGTACTTATCCAGTTATTGTCAATTCGAGTCTTGATGACATCTCTATATCAAAATTGATTGAGATACTACAAAAATATAAAGATGTCATTGGGTACTCGATAGATGACCTTAAGGGGATAAGCCCTTCTCTTGCTATGCATCGTATCCATCTCATCGATAGTAATGCCTCATCCATAGAGCATCAAAGAAGGCTCAATCCTAACCTCAAAGAGGTTGTAACAAAAGAGATTATGAAATTGCGTGACGCGGGAATCATCTACGCTATTCAGATAGCAAGTGGGTGAGCCCGATTCACGTGGTTCCAAAAAAAGGAGGCACGACTATTGTTGAGAACTAGAAAGGAGAAACTATCTCAACTAGAATTGTTACCGGGTGGAGGGTTTGTATTGATTATAGGAAGTTAAACAAATCCACCCGCAAGGACCATTTCCCTCTCCCCTTCATTGACCAAATGTTGGAGAGGCTTGCTCGTCATTCACACTTTTGTTTTCTCGATGGTTATTCTGGATTCTTTCAAATCCCTATTCATCCGGATGACCAAGAGAAAACCACTTCATTCGCATATCGAAGGATGCCCTTTGGTTTGTGTAATGCCCTATCTACTTTCCAAAGGTGTATGACAGCAATCTTCTCTGACATGCTAGAAGATTCTATTGAGGTGTTCATGGACGATTTTAGTGTGTGTGGTTCGTCTTTTGACACATGTCTGGTTAATCTTGAGTGTGTATTGAAAAGATGTCAAGAGACGAACCTCATCCTGAATTGGGAGAAGTATCACTTTGTGGTCGAGGAAGGCATTGTCCTTGGGCATAAAGTGTCAAAGAAGGGCATTGAAGTAGATCCGGCAAAGGTTTCAGTTATTGAGAAGCTTCCGCCACCGAACTCGGTGAGGGGAGTTCGTGCTTTCCTTGGACATGCGGGTTTTTACCGGCGTTTCATCAAGGATTTTTCTCAGATAGCCAAACCATTGACGAATCTACTTCAAAAGGATGTAGATTTTGAGTTTGATGAGTCTTGTATTAAGGCTTTTGAAACTTTGAAAAAGGCCCTCACTTCTGCCCCCATTGTGCAAGCTCCGGATTGGAGCTTGCCTTTTGAACTGATGTGCGATACTAGTGACCTTGCAGTGGGCGTTGTTCTTGGGCAACGGAAGGAAGGAAGCCTACATGTCATAGCCTATGCAAGTAGGACCTTGGATGATGCTCAACGGAATTATGCAACTACGGAGAAGGAAATGTTAGCCGTAGTTTTTGCATTTGACAAATTCCGGTCTTACTTAACCTGCAATAAGGCTATTGTGTATACGGATCATTTTGCTGTCCGTTATTTGATGAGTAAGAATGATGCAAAGCCTCGGCTCATTAGGTGGGTACCGCTTCTTCAAGAGTTTGATTTTGAGATGAAGGAGAAAAAGGGGACGGAGAATGTGGTAGCTGATCACCTTTCTCGTCTCCCTCTTGATGAGAAGGTCTTGGATCCTGACGAGACCCCTATTGAAGAAGATTTGAGAGAAGAAGCACTATTCGCCATTCTGAATAATGAGATTCCATGGTTCGCAGACTATGCGAACTACTTGGCTTGTGGGATTGAACCTCATGGTTTCAATTCTCAACAAAGGAAGCGCTTTTTCAAGGAGCCTTCAAGGTTCTATTGGGATGACCCTCTCTTGTTTAAGAAGTGTGCCGATGGTGTTTTTAGATGGTGTGTGCCCAATCATGAGATCAATTCGGTGTTGAATCATTGCCATACCTTGGCGTGTGGAGGGCATGGTGGAGCAAGCAAAACTGTTGCTAAGGTGCTCCAATGTGGTATGTTTTGGCCATCATTGCAAAAAGATGCCCGTGTGTTTATTTTGAGCTGTGATAGGTGTCAAAGGAGTGGCGGCATCACGAAGAGACATGAGATGCCTCAACAAAATATTCTGGAGGTTGAGCCCTTTGATGTACGGGGAGTTGACTTCATGGGCCCTTTTGTCCCTTCTTTGGGCAACATGTACATCATTGTTGCGGTTGACTATGTAACTAAGTGAGTTGAAGCCATTGCCTCCCCCACCAATGACCACAAGGTTGTAACTAAACTCAAGAAGATCATCTTCCCAAGATTTGGGGTACCACGAGTATTGATAAGTGATGGCGGTTCACACTTCCCCAAGAAGCAACTAGATGCCCTCTTGAAGAAGTACGGGGTGAATCACAAAGTCGGACTTCCCTATCATCCCCAAACTCAAGGCCAAGTTGAAGTTTCCAACCAAGAAGTGAAGAATGTCCTTGAGAGAGTGGTAAATAAAACAAGGAAGGATTGGTCTTTGAAGCTAGATGATGCTCTTTGGGCTCTTCGCACGGCTTTCAAGACGCCTATAGGAACAACTCCCTACCGCCTCGTGTATGGCAAGGGTTGTCATTTGCCGGTTGAACTCGAGCACAAAGCTTGGTGGGCAATCAAAGAGCTTAACATGGATCTTCACTTAGTGGGAGATGCTCGGAAAGAAAAGCTTGTTGAGCTTGAAGAACTCCGGTTCGATGCATATGAGAGCTCGAGACTATACAAGGAGCAAACAAAGAAATGGCACGATCACCGGATCAGCAAAGAGACTTTCGGGTTGGAGACAAAGTCTTGTTGTTTAACTCCAGGCTAAAGGTCTTCCCTGGAAAATTAAAGTCCAAGTAGTCGGGACCCTTCCAAGTGTTGAAGACCACACCATATGGAGCCTATGAGATTTTGGGCGAGAATGGTCCGTTTTTGCTGAACGGTCAAAGATTGAAGATCTACCACGATAATCAAGCCATCGGTTCTGATGGTTGCTTGATCCTTCGCTCGCCCGAGCGCTCTTCTTGAAGAACATATCCTTTTAGTCAAGCTAATGACATAAAACAAGCCCTACACAGGAGGCAACCCGTTTCTCATCTTCTTTTCCTTTTTTTATTTTTATTTTTACTCTAGATTTTTGTTTCCCGGCTAACCATGAGCATTGAATTGCGGTTGTAACACCCCAATAATTCTCTCTTTTCTAAAATACCTCTTTAAATATAAATAGTAGAGAATTATCAAAGCATTATCGCCCGTGTGATAATGTATCGGCTTATTCAGAATTTTGCAGCGGAAAACGAACATAACTAAACTTCATACTTTAAATATAATAAATAACAAAGTACTTAAAACCAACACTCTAAAGATTGTTTACTCCAAAACCAACTTAACATAATATGTTTCTACTAAAGCAACAGATAAACTAATTTGTTACACAAGCTCTCCATTCCCAGACTTCCCAATGATGCAAATCTACACACCTGTAGATGTCAATGCTCTAAAGAATCTGCTCACCAAAATGGGTCATCACATGATCAATAAGGCAAAGCCATGATCAACACATACAAACAAAGCACGTAATCAGCAAAGCTGAGTTCTACATAATAATACATAAACATTCCTAACATGTTACTAAGAAATAATAAATAGGAATAAATAATAATAATACAACAGTATAACATTCTGCAGATAACTTTTACTGAACTAAACTTTAATCATCTTTTTATTACTTTAAATGGAATAGTTATGGGACTGAGTTGTCTAACTAAAAACCAGCCTTCCCTAGGAAGACGAAATACGGGCGCGACTCCATATTCCATAATGACCTGCGATATCGAGGAACCTTTGAAGAAAAATAGGAACGGTGATCAATCCAATTCCCAGAAAAAGCCATGGCACGCTCACCATGTACCCCAACTCCTGATTGTCCAACTTCAGACGTGCACCAGTCTTAAGTTTATTACTATCCAAGTTACACTTAACGTGATTTACAAGTTATTACTTATTATGACACACAAGTAATATAGAAATCTCAAATCAGACATTCACAACTGAACTTCTTTTATCTTAGGATCAAAATAAGTGATCATACAACTTACAATCCAAGAATAATCCTATTTATTCCAATCCTTCTTATTTGTTGAACCTAGCCAACAATCAACTTACCTTTCAAAGGCATAAATAATCAACTTACCAAATAAGGCCCACAGTCCTCATAGAGTAGTGAAAATAATAATATAAGGGAACACATGATTTAAACATGATCCAACTCACTAAATATATTAATTCCTAATGTGAATTAATAAATAAAGTTCTCAATCCAATTAACATGCTTGCATTAATATTCCATACAAACATGATATTCAACTCATAATCAAATCTTATAATCAACATGTTTGCACACAGGCGTAAAACATGTAAAATCCAATCATAATAAAATCATATATGAACTTACAAGTTCCTATACATGATACTACAACTTTTCCTTCCTAAAACCATGATACTACTCACATAACACATAGGTATGTATGTACCTTGTATAAACAAACTGATAGGCCACTTTTAATCACGTTAAAAATCGCCTACTGAAAATTCTCCGCCTAAGACAATCAATATAATTTAAAGTCAATACTTTAATTAAATTTCAGCAACTTTAAAATACTTTAAATCCTCTATAAAAATATTTAAAAGTTGTTTTTAACATTAAAACTTCAAATACTAGTACTTCCTAGCATAGTATTACTATACTAGTCGTTAAAATCCAACAAACTCCCTTAATACATCTTTTCTAAAAATTCCAGCTGCATATAGTTTACTAAAACCCTCTTTAAACACACTTAAACATGCTTAAATTCATAAATTAAATCAATTTCATAGTTTATAACATGCTACTATGATTTTCCAATATTTTACACCCTAAAAATTCATGCTTTGATAATTAAAAACTCAATCTAAACATAATAATCAAATCTGAAATTTTATTCTTTTAGTACTCAATATATATAATTCATGATTAATCATCAAAACAGTAAATTAATGTTATTAATCATGATTAGTACTAAAAAAAACATAAAAACATAATCTTTAATCAAAACTTGAGGAGGAAGAAAGAATTAAACCAAAATAAGAAGGAAGTAAAGGACGAAGGCAGCCGACAAATCAGTGATGGCCGGAACGACCGCTTCAGGCGGTCGGTGATGGTGGTGTTTCGGATGGTGGCTGGCTGGAACAAGGTGGAAGACCGAGGGTGCAAAACCGAGCAAGAAGAAAAACGCAAGGAGAGAGAGAGAGATAGTCACGTAAATTTTGTAGGAGGAAGGAGGAAAGAGAAAATTATGTGGGTAAAATATTGGGGGTTTATGGGTATTTATAGTTTTCCTCTTGTGGGCTTAGGAACAATAGAATTGGGATTCAAATAGAGTTTGGTGATGAATAGGATTGATGATTTAAACTCCTAACATCACTAGGATTAGTATTTTGGGTTCCTCAAGCCCATTTAAACTCTTTTTCAAATCCACTAAGTGTTTCAATCATTTTTCAAAGCATGCCTAACAAAACATTTTAACTTTCTTAAATCCTTAAAATATTTTCCTTGACTTTCAAAATGGTCAACCTTTGAAATATGAAATAATTAAAATGCTAATATATCTTAAAATATAAATAACTATATATTAAAATATATTTATAAAATTCATAAAAATACTGGTGTTTCGTCTAATTGTCCAACAAGTAAGCTGTAGGCTTAGCTTCCTTGTCGAGCAAGTAAATGAGTATCTTGAGTGTTCTTCAGTTGGAGACTTGTGCAACAGATGTCTGAATCAACTTTGTCCAAGCCTGAGCTTCACTCCCGAACTTGCAAAAAGGGACCCACCTTGGAGGTTTGGGTGGTGGTTCCCCCTCCGAAGCTTAAGTCAGGTATCAGGAGTTGTAAGAGAAAAGTAGAGATAGAGAGAGAAAGTGAGAGAGTAGTTTTACAGAGTAACTTTGCACTGTTTGCATTGAATGAGCTTTCTCCTGATTTCAGGGGTATTTATAGTGATAGCAAGATGACAGCTAACCTTAAAATCTGACCTAGAATAGTGGATTCTGATTGGCTGAAGAATCAGATCATGACACGTGGCAGGCCATGGTTTGTGAAGATTAACGTTTCTCCTGTAGCCACCTTACAGGGCTGGGTTCTGACCGTTGGGCCAGAAGAAAAAGCCTTTTAACCATACTGAGTCTAGCCCAGGGATTAAGTCTTCTTTCAATATTAATTTGGGGGAGGACACATGTACGGTTTAGAGAAGCCCAAGTGTCCTCAAAGGGACCGTAGATTTTAGGCTACAACATTTGCCCCTAAAAGGGTTTTCACTGTTGGCCCATCTGACGGTTAAGGCCCTTTTACTCAGGGTAGTTTCTATAGGCCCATGTGACGGTTAAGACCCTTTTACCCAAGGCAGTGTTATTTGAAATGAAGGAAATGCTGCGCCTTTTCTTGGGTTTTTCCGGTCATAATCGACCATTTTAGCCTCCTTTCGGTCATCCTTGACCTGCTCCCCCGGTTTCTTACCCCGCCAATAAATTACATTGGGGTGAGAACATTAAATCATTTCATACTTTGAGCGAATTTTTCTAGAGAAAGAAGCTCTGCCCATTTTTCTAGAGAGAGAGTGATTTGTCCGTCCTCGGCTTTCTTCACCAACTCGTCCAGACGCTCAAGCAGGTATCTTTTCTTTGTTCTCTTTACTCTTCTTTATTCTTTGTTCTTTCTTAGAAAATCAATAAAATAGAATCATCTTCGTCAAATAATCCTGGCCGTCCAAGAGCTTGTCTTGACCCTAGAACCGATACTTCTTCTTCGGCGCATTCTAGAGTTGGGCCTCTTTTGGCAAAGTATATATTTTTTTATGGTTTTGGCCGAGAAAGTCAGACGACCCAGTCTTTACCTGTGCAGGGTAATCTGGCGCACGTCAAGCAAACGGCCCGTCTAAGACGAAAGGTAATAATTCCGTCAAATAGTTCGGATATGGAGGAATCTACTGGACGAGTTCCAGATCAGACGAGGGAGGTCCAAAGTGCTGGGCCTTTAGGCGAACCCCTTTCCCCTAGCCGCAGCTTTGAGGAGACCCAAATAAACCCTGAAGCCAGTCCTTCTGGCCAGGACACTGAGATGAAGGAAACTGGTGAAGACGATAACAGCAGGGATTCTGCCGCTGCCGATGAGTCAGACGAAGACTCTACTACTTCGTCTGAGATTAGAAAACGATTAGGTCCTCTCTCTGACCACGCATTTATTTTAGCCAATCACAATTGGTTAAAGAAAATAGGGTCGGACCCTAGCTATTTATCCAACTATATGCCCATGCCGGGCCTTTCCTTCATCATCCCTATTAGGGAGGCCACTATTTTGAGCACTCCTAGAAATCATTTTGCTGTCTACAAGCTGGCTCTGGACGCGGGGTTAAGGTTCCCCCTCCATGAGTTTATAGAGCAAGTGCTTCGTTATTACAATATTGGCCACAACCAACTGGCTCCCAACGCCTGGCATAACGTCTTGACGTTTATAGCCGTCTGCGAGTTGCGTGGCTTGGCTCTCTCTCTTCAAGCCTTTACCCACGTTCATTACGCGGCCAAAATTCCTGGTGCCGTGGACGGAACATGGCTCAGCATCTGCAACCGTCCTGGCTTTCTAACAGCCTGGGGCAAACCGTCAAAGATGCATGAATGGAAGGCCGACTTTATATATCTAAGGGCGGCTAATGACTCGGCCACGGAGAGCTATCGTTTCAATAACCGAGCCGTCACAAACACTGGACGAAAGCATTCTTGGCTGGAGCTGGAGGACAAGTACGACGAGGAGGTAGTGGAGTACTTTAGAGTAAAGAAGTACTCTAGGCCCGGCCAGAAATCCTTTAAAGGGCCAGCTAACTGGATACCCTTTAAGGAAATGTTTTATAATGACGACTTCTTGGTTGTCGCCGGCTTGTGGTTAGCCGAGGATAAAGGTATACATTCAAAATTCTCCCAAGTAAAACTCTTCGTCCATAATTCATTAGACTAACCAATTTTTTGTCTTTTTGCTGCAGACTCGGCCAGATTACGTCTCAAGGCTTCTTGGACGGGCGACATAAGTATGTCAAAATTCACAGACAACTTGTGGAAGGAATATGCCAAAAGCAGCGCCGAAAAGAGGGCGGAGACATTATTAAGTTTTTTTTTTTTTTTTTTTTTGGACGAGAATCATTGCGGCTCGTCTGGAATTTGCATCCTATCTTTGGGCGAGAACAACTCAAAGAAGGAAAACGTCCAAGCATGGACGTTCATCTTTGGGACATTCCGACTCGTCCAAGTATTCGAACCTTTAGCTGGACGAGGATAGCCCGAAGAAGGAAAGCGTCCATGCAAGGACGGTCACCTTCTTGGGGCCATACTCGTCCAACAGAGATTTTTATAGTCCTTGGACGAGTACCATTTGGACTCGTCCAAGTTATTGTGCCTTTCGTTGGACGAGGATAGCCCGAAGAAGGAAAGCGTCCATGCAAGGACGGCCACCTTCTTGGGGCCATACTCGGCTGACAGAGGTTTTTATAGTCCTTGGACGAGTACCATTTGGACTCGTCCAAGTTATTATGCCTTTCGTTGGACGAGGATAGCCCGAAGAAGGAAAGCGTCCATGCAAGGACGGCCACCTTCTTGGGGCCATACTCGTCTGACAGAGGTTTTTATAGTCCTTGGACGAGTACCATTTGGACTCGTCCAAGTTATTGTGCCTTTCGTTGGACGAGGATAGCCCGAAGAAGAAAAGCGTCCATGCTAGGACGGCCACCTTCTTGGGGCCATACTCATCTGAGAGAGGTTTTATAGTCCTTGGACGGCCACCTTCTTGGTATCAACCTCGTCTGTATTCAGAAATTTGCTTGGACGAGATTCCCTTAGGGAAGGAGGTGTTCGTTTTAAGACGCCTTTCTTCTTGTTGTGACTTTCGTCTTAAGCATTGATAATGTTTCTTAGAACTTTGGCCGTTTGGCCGACTAGTATGATAACTTGCATATTTGTTTGCAGAAAAATGCTCCTACAAACAAACTTCCACCTGGGAAGTCGTCCTCGTCCAAAAAGAGGCCAACCACGGCAGCTGACCAGCCTTCAGCGAAGAAGCCTAAGGGATTTACAAGGAAGAGGGCTGAGAAGACGACTCCTGCTGGTGAGGCTGGGGAGAAAAACATGCCTCCCCTAAAAGACAAGGCCCTTAAAAAGGCGCCTTCAACCGCCTGCCCTCGCGAGGGAGAAGAGAGTGCGGATCCTGCTGTTCCACTGGACGCTATGACGGCTAACTCTGCTGAGATCAACCCAGAGTCCGCCTTAGCTTTGGTTGTCCCAGAATCTGAGACTGCTGCCGAGAACTATCCGGGGTTCAGCGGCTCGGTGGCCAAGCTGGTGCCTCAAATGCCGTTAGCTGTTAGGACGGCATCTATTTCGTCTTGTGAGTCGTATTATCCGTATATTGTTAGGATGGTGCGGGTCGGTGGACAGTCTATGAGTCCGTCCAATAGACAAGCTATCGTTTATCCCATCAAGATTACTGACTCTCCCCCTCTTTCAGATAAGGGCAAAGGCCCAGCCATACCCTCAACTCTTCCTACCGTAGACTCTGACAAAGAGTCTTCACCTGCTTTCGCCAAAATGTCCAAGGCTGAAAAAGATAGGCTTAAGCAGGAGCTCTTAAAGTGTTACCCAGAATCCTATATCAAAGGATTAAGGGGAGCATCAGCCGGGCATGTGGGCTACATGTCTCAACTTGCTGCTGAGGTATATCTTACTGCCGCCTTTGTTTTATACTTTATACAACTTCTCATTTTTCTTGAAACTCGTCTAATGATTTGTTTTGCTTTCATTGCCCCAGCTTTTTGCTCGCAGCATGCTTACTGAAGATTGGGCCAGAGAGCTGAGAAAAGAGAATAAGAGGCTCATCCACTTGGCTACAACGGCAGGCGACAAGGCCATCCATGACATTGAGATGGCCAACACTCTTCATCGTCAATCTCTGGAGGCTTTGGAGAAGAGATCAGCCCTCCTTGAATCTGAAAACAAGAATTATCTTGTTACCATCAACGATCTGTACAAGGAGTTGGATCGTCTGAAGATGATTATTAATGCTGTCTCTGATGATCTGAAGGGTGAGAGTGATGTTGCCCTCCTTGCCGCCGTTGAGCTGAGAAGGGAGAATATTCTCCTAAGGGCGAAGACTGCCCGTCTGGAAAGGGAGGCAGCCCAGGCTTTTGACGATGCCAAGGAAGGATTGGCTCAAGTTGTTGAAACGTCTAAGGGTTGGGTCATCAAAGCCTTTGAGATGTTAGCTGAGGAAGCTGAGGTCCCCAGCTTCGTTCGTCGTCTGGAGTACCAACAGAGCGTCCATCAGGCTATGGTATGTGCCGAGGAACCTCCAGAGTTTTCGGAGTCAGACGACGAAGCTGCGGCTGAGGAGGAGAACCCAGAAGACGACCAAGAAACTCATGCTGAAGACGAAGCCTAATTTTAGGTTTATTTTCATGTTTCTTGGCTTGTTTGCCGCTGTACCTTTAACTCTTCAGCTCCTAGGTTGTAATTCTTGATCAATCATATATGAAGGAGAATTTTTGTCAATTGCTTGTCTTTTATCTTTCTGAATTCCAATTTGACTAAGTATTGAATGAGCTTCGTCCTGAATGTTGGACGATCATCACAGATGTTTAAGGAAATAACAACGTGCTTGCCTTTAGATGACCGAAAATCTTTCCAAAAAGCATCCAAAATAAGTGACTCGTCCTTACCTATTTTGGACGATCTACGATATTTAATTGAACTGCGCTTGCCACTTCCGATCCTTGCCCTCGGACGATTATAAATTTCTCAAAAAGTGCCCAAGTGCTTATAGAGGATCGTCCTGAAACTCTAGATGGTCTTCTCCTTTTAAACGAGCCACACTTTAGCCGTTTTTCTTGAGTTGGTAATACTCGTCCTGCAGTATCAAAATATTACAAAGACATTTCTAGTTTGTCCTGGTTTTAGACGACCTTCTCTCTTTAGCTCGTCCTATAGGCTTGTCTCATCCCCCCTTCTTGGGCTAAGCTCATCCATTGGACGAGCCATAGTCCAAGAAGAAGAGCGGCCATCCTTGGCCAAGCCGGCTGAATTTGCTAAGGACGAGCTTTAGAGACGGTCTAACAATTTCCTTGCCGCCTTCCTTGAGTGAGCAATACTCATCCGAAAGTAGTGATCCCTTACTAGAGTCTTTACTACTTAGCTGCCCGTGTATTTGAAAATAAGTATCCTTTACTAAGGGCTTATTTCTGGTCAGCTTTCTCTTAGAGACTTTGACGTTTCTCTTACTAGAGATTTTGTCAATTTGGTAGCCAATTTGTGCTGTCAACCTTTAAGTTGTTGCTCTTTTGGCCGGTCTCCTCGAGGGAGTGATGTTCGGCATAGAAGGGAGTATTTTTGTGCCAAGTTATTGTCACTTTTAGACTAGTAACTAATTTAATGCCCCAAAGTGAACTAACTTGGTGAAAATAAACATGAAAATAAAGACGATAACATAGTAGGAATTGTATTATATGAATTTTGCTTGACTAAGTGCCAAGATACATGTATACAATTCTTTTTTCTAGTCTGTGTCGTGGCACTTTGGACTTACTACAACTTTCAGCTGGATTCCTGACGATGATTGAGTTAAACATGATACTTCTTCAGATTATCTGAGTTTCAAGTGCGTTGTATAATCCGTCCATCCAGATCTTGGAGACGAAAGGTGCCATTGCTCAGCGCTTCTATAATCAAATAAGGTCCTTCCCAATTTGGAGTTAGCTTTCCCATCTCCTTGGCTCGTCCAACAGCCTCCATCTTCCTAAGAACAAGATCGCCCACCTTGAGCTGTCGTCTAACAACTCTTTTGTTAAACTCCCGAACCATTCTCAACTTGTACAATTGCATTCTCAGTAAGGCATTGCCCCTGATCTCTGGTACTTGGTCCAAAGCCGTGCGTAATGCAGCCCAGTTGGCATCTTTTGTGTACAACATGACTCGCAAGGTGGGTTCATCAATCTCAATGGGCAAGACGGCTTCAGTGCCATAGACTAACATGAAAGGCGTCTCGCCTGTTGAATTCTTAGCGGTTGTTCTAATGGACCATAACACTAGTTGCAACTCTTCAACCCATTGTCCCTTGGCGCTTTCCAGCTTCCTCTTGATTCCGTTTGATAGAATCTTGTTAAAGGACTCGACTTGTCCATTGGCTTGTGGGTGGGCGACTGCAGCAAAGTGAGCTTTGATTTCTCTTTCTGACAACCAATCTTTCAATTTAGGCGTTTCAAACTGTGGACCATTATCAAAGACTGGACTGGGGCATGCCAAAACGAGTTATAATGTTTTTCCAGATGAAGCCCTTGACGTCGTTTGTTGTTATTCCTCGCATGGCTTCAGCCTCTATCCATTTAGTGAAATAGTCAACTGCTACTAACACAAACTTCTTTTGCCCCGCGGCCATGGGGAAAGGTCTTAGAATATCCATGCCCCATTTGGCAAAAGGCAGAGGAAACAAGATAGGAGTTAGATAGTTGGACGGCTTCTGATGCAGGTTCCAATGCTTCTGGCAACTATCACGCTTTTTTGCATAGACGAGGGCGTCTTCCTTCAAAGTAGGCCAGTAGTACCCCGTCCTTAAAGCCTTTTCTCCTAATGCTCTTCCCCCAATGTGCGATGCACAAGCTCCCTCATGGAGTTCTTTCAAAACTTCCAGGCCATCTTCTCTAGTGATGCACTTGAGGAGAGGACGGTTGAATGATTTCTTATAAAGGGTCTTATCCCATAGTTCAAACCACTTGTCCCTAGCCTTCACATACTTGGCCTCTACGAGATCCGAAGGTAATCGCCCCGTCTTCTTGTATTCTATGATCGGCTCCATCCAGACCCCTCCTCGGCTAAGAAACAAAATCTGCTCTTGGTCAATGCTCTTTTTGGGTTTGACTTCCAAAAAACCGTTCTTGGCACATCTCCTTCATCCGAGCTGGCCAATTTAGAGAGAGCATCAGCTTGATGATTTTCAGAACTTGGTACTTGGTCGAGAACAAATCGCTTTAATGGCTCAATCTCATCCTTAATCAGTCGCATGAATTTGCTCATTGATGCTTCTTTGCATTCAAAATCTCCATTGACCTGACTGACGACTAAGAGAGAGTCCGATTTGGCCTCAATCTCTACAGCTCCAGCCACCTTGCACATTTTGATTCCAGCCAAGAGTGCTTCATATTCAGCTTCGTTATTGGATGCTTTGAATTGGAATCTTAATGCATACTCAAACTTGTCCCCTTCGGGAGATTGGCAAATGATTCCTGCCCCACATCCATTGACTGTGGACGACCCATCGACCATGAGCGTCCAATGCTTCCTTCCTTCAGCTGGATCTGATATTAGCTCTATATTTGGCCGAGTAAGCTCAACAATAAAATCTGCCAAGGCTTGCCCCTTAATGGCTTTCCTTAGTTCAAACGATATATCAAACATGTTGAGCTTAACTGCCCACTTTAGCATTCGTCCAGCGGCCTCCATCTTCTGCAGAACTTGCTTCAAGGGTTGATCAGTATAGACGAGTATACTGTGCGCCAAGAAATAGGGCCTTAACTTTATGCTGGCCATAACTAGAGCCAATCCAAACTTCTCAACGGGAGTGTACCTATTTTCCGCATCTTTGAGTACGTGACTGACGAAGTATATTGGGACTTGGACGGATTCTCTTTCAAATGCAGAACAAAGACTCACGACTTGAGCGGACACGCCCAAATATACAAACAACTTTTCCCCCTCGGCTGGGCTGACCAACCTAGGCAGCTGTCGAAGGTGGTCCTTGACTTGCTGCAGTGCCTGCTCCGCCTCATCTGTCCACTCAAACTTAGCTTTCTTCTTAATAGTGGCGAAGAAGTGATGGCACTTGTCGCCTGACTTAGACAAGAAACGTCCAAGGGCAGCCAGGCAACCCGTCAGTCTCTGAACTTCCTTCACCTTTGACGGAGACTTCGTGCCTAAAATAGCTTGTATCTTCTCGGGATTTGCTTCTATTCCCCTCTAGTCTACCAAGAAGCCTAGGAACTTCCCTGACAAAACCCCAAAAACACACTTGCTGGGATTCAGCTTTAACTTGTATTTCCTGAGAGTTTCAAAAGTTTCTCTCAAATCACCCACATGACTTTCTTCTTGACGACTCTTGACTATCATATCGTCAATATACGCTTCCATGTTCCTTCCCAACTGCGGCTGAAAAACAACATTGATCAATCTTTGAAATGTGGCCGGAGCATTACGCAGACCAAAAGACATTCTCAGCCACCCATACAGTCCTTTTTCAGTAATGAAGGACGTTTTGTCCTGATCCTCTGGCCACATGGGAATTTGATGGAAAGCTGAATAGGCGTCCATGAAGCTTAGTAAAGCGTGGCCGGCTGTAGAGTCTACTAGACGATCCAACTTAGGCAGCGGGAAGCTGTTCTTGGGACAAGCCTTGTTGAGATCGGTGTAGTCTACACACATCCTCCAGGTGCCATTGGGCTTGGGCACCATGACCACATTTGCTATCCATTCTGGATAATAAGTCTCTTTGATGAATTTTGACTCCAACAACTTCTGAACTTCCTGGTCGACCGCTTGATTCCTAGCCGGCCCCAAATGCCTTTTCTTCTGACGGACGGGCTTTAATGATGGATCAACATTTAGCCGGTGGACGGCTACCTCTGGATCAATTCCAGGCATTTCTTCAACACAGTAAGCAAACACGTCTTGAAATTCTTTCAGCAAGCTAATTATGAGGCTCCTCAAGCCCAAAGAGAGTGAAGAACCAATTTTGAAGGTTCGTTCTGGACGAGCCTCATCCAGACAAACATCCTCTGGAGCCTCGACTGGTTCCGGACGCTCTATCGCTAGTCCCATGATGGCCATCACTTCTTCAGGCAAGGGAGGCTCTTCCTTGATGATCTCATATTTTCTCTTTTTGCTGGGAAGATGCTCAGACGCCTTCCTTGAGGGAGCGAGAGGCGTCTGAGGGCTCTCAATGGCTGTCTTCAATGAGGCCACTTGGTCCTTGATTAACCCGGACGTTTTCCTCTCGCTAACCACCTTCATCTTATCTTTCTCTATTTCGGACGTTTTCCTTTCACCAGCAACCTTCGTCTGATCTTCAGGGCATATCTTCCATGATGACGGCTTGAGGGTAGTCAGATAACATTCCCTAGCCACCTGCTGGTCTCCATATAAGGAGCCAATCTTGCCATCATCACATTCATACTTCATCACCATTAGGTGAGTTACAATTACTGCTTTGACATGATTCAGAGTTGGTCGCCCAAGAATGACGTTGTAGGCTGTCAATTCTCGGACCACCAAGAACTTGATAAACAGAGTTCTCGCGGCATCATTTTCTCCCACTCGAACGGGCAAAGTAACAGTTCCCATTGGGTGGATGACGCCTCCCCCAAACCCTATGATGGGATGGTGAACGGGAACTAAGTTCTTCTCATCAAATTTTAATCTGGACAAGCAGTGGGCACTGATGATATCCGTCGAGCTTCCAGTGTCGATCAGAATTCTTCTTACTCTCAAGTTTGCTATCTTCATTTCTACAACCAAAGGATCATCATGGGGAGTCCTCAACCTTCCCCAATCTTTCTCACTAACTACCACCCTTGGGAAGGGCTCAGCCTTTGTCTGATCAGCTAACAAAACTTTAAGGTAGTGTTTGTGTCCTCTATTGGTTGGTCCTCCGGCAGCAAACCCTCCAGAAATTACGAGAACAACATCTTCGTCTGTGCTCTCACTCTCTTTCTTCTTAGTCTGCCAATTGTCTTTCCTTTGAAACTTCCTTCCCCCTTGAGGCATATAGGAGGTCATCTTTCCCTTTCGAGCTAGCTCCTCCAAAGCCTTCTTGAGGTGCTTACATTCATTAGTTTCGTGACCGCAATCCTTGTGGAAGTGGCAATACTTGCTCTTATCCCTATTTCTATAAGGAGTTTTCATCTCATCTGGGGCCTTCAACTCATATTGATCCTTAATCTCCATGAGAATGGAGTATTGGTCTTTGTTAAATTCAATAGGATTGGATGAGGATGGCTCAGCCTCTTTTCTCTTGCTCCTTCTGGACGAAGTGGTGGTGGAGGTTATAGCCCAAGTCTCAGCCTTCTTGGGGTTGCTCTTATTTGGCTGAGCAACCTCTTTAGGCTTCTTAGACTCGGGATGCTTTGCCTCGGCACACACTTCGGTAGCGTGAATAAACGCTTCAGCTTCCCTTAAGGCTTCGGCAAGAGTGGAGATTTTCTTTTTAACAAGATTAAACTTAAAGCTTCCTGGCCTTAGACCCCTAATGAAGGCGTCAAAGGCCACTCCAGCATTAAGATCTTGGATCTGAAGGGCTTCTAAGTTGAATCTCTTAACGAAACTTCTAAGAGCTTCCTTAGGTCCCTCGACGACCTTGCCTAGGTGCATGCTTGTTTTTTGCTCTTGCTTGTTGGCAACAAAGTGACTAGTGAATAAGAAACCGAGTTACGTGAAATTATTGATCGAATTAGGTGGAAGATTGTTAAACCACTTCGAGCTACTCCCTTCGAGTTGCTGGGGAAGTTCTTACACCAGGTAGCATCATCTACTCCTTGGACGTACATCTGATGTTTGTAAGCAGATAAGTGTTCATCGGGATCTGTTGTTCCATCAAAAGGTTCTATAGTAGGGAGTTTAACCTTTGGGAAGGGGGGCGCCTCCATTATCCATGCCGAGAATGGAGTGGGCCAGTCAATCAGGAGGGCTCCAATCTGTCCCTCAATGGGTATGTACTCCTTACGATATTCCTTTAACACCGGATCAGACGACGTGTTTGCAGGCAATGGACGCCTATAGACCATGGGCTGAGCCACCGTCTTCTCCTGCCGTGGATGAACAAGAGAGTGACTTAAACTTCGTCCCTCCCCTCTGGACGACAACCTCAATGGAGGGTCTCTCAGGTATGATGTAGAACCTGTCGCTGATCGTTGTATTGCAGCAGCTCTCTTTGCTTGTAGATATTCCCTGGCATCTGTTTCCATTCGATGCCCACTTGGACGAACATGGTCCTAGGTCCTTACCACCGTGTTCCATCCATCTTTCTTCGCCGATCCTTATCCTCTTGTTGCTTTCCTCTTGCCGTTCTCCTAGAAGGTTCCTGACGAACATGCCGGCTAGGGCCTGGACGATCCTCTTGGGAACGTCCCCTAGGAGGAGGTGGATTGTTAACAGCTGGCTCAGGGTTAAGCCGGAAAAATAGCATATTGCTCTTGATGCATTCTCGGACGATCGAGCCATCTTTGCCCGGAAATCATTCAAGGCGTTCTCTAGATGGGCGGCAGTCACTGGACGTTCAAGATTCTCTTGAATGACCAGTTGCTGGCTTGGTCCAGTAACTTGGACGACGGACGGGGGCCTATCCCTTCCTCGATGCGGTCTCTCGTGTTCTACTGTGTCTTCGACATTAACCTGAAGACTTCGGTTTCTGGCAAGGTTGGACGATTGACAATCAGTCATCGTTGCGTCTCCCCACAGGCGGCGCCAAATGTTTCGTCTAATTGTCCAACAAGTAAGCTGTAGGCTTAGCTTCCTTGTCGAGCAAGTAAATGAGTATCTTGAGTGTTCTTCGCTTGGAGACTTGTGCAACGTATGTCCGAATCAACTTTGTCCAAGCCTGAGCTTCACTTCCGAACCTGCAAAAAGGGACCCACCTTGGAGGTTTGGGTGGTGGTTCCCCCTCCGAAGCTTAAGTCAGGTATCAGGAGTTGTAAGAGAAAAGTAGAGATAGAGAGAGAAAATGAGAGAGTAGTTTAACAGAGTAACTTTGCACTGTTTGCATTGAATGAGCTTTCTCCTGATTTCTGGGGTATTTATAGTGATAGCAAGATGACAGCTAACCTTAAAATCTGACCTAGAATAGTGGATTCTGATTGGCTGAAGAATCAGATCATGACACGTGGCGTGCCATGGTTTGTGAAGATTAACCTTTCTCCTCGTAGCCACCTTACAGTGGCCGGTTCCGACCGTTCGGCCGGAAAGAAAAAGCCTTTTAACCCTACCGAGTCTAGCCCGTGGATTAAGTCTTCTTTCAATATTAATTTGGGGGAGGACACATGTACGGTTTAGAGAAGCCCAAGTGTCCTCAAAGGGACCGTAGATTTTAGGCTACAACATTTGCCCCTAAAAGGGTTTTCACTGTTGGCCCATCTGACGGTTAAGGCCCTTTTACTCAGGGTAGTTTCTATAGGCCCATGTGACGGTTAAGACCCTTTTACCCAAGGCATCGTTATTTGAAATGAAGGAAATGCCGCGCCTTTTCTTGGGTTTTTTCCGGTCATAATCGACCATTTTAGACACGTAAATCGCCATAATAAGCATAAAATGGCATAAAAATCCTATTAAAATAGGTAAAAAGCGCGAAATTCTATCGCATTCTACCCCCCTTAAAGAAAACAAGTTACGCCCTCGTAACTCACCTCAAGGAATAAATCTGGATACTTCTTCTTCATTTCAGCTTCAGCTTCCCACGTTGCCTCCTCGGATTCATGGTTCGACCAAAGCACTTTCACGATACTGACATCCTTATTGCGTGTACTACGCACCTTCTTATCAAGAATTTTCACAGGCCTTTCCTCATACGTGAGGCTACTATCAATCTGGATCCTCTCAGGCTCCATGACATAACGTTCCTCAGGGATATAACGCTTGAGTTGGGAAATATGAAATACAACATGCATCTTCTCAAACTCCATTGGCAAAGCCAACCTATAAGCTACTTTCCCAATTCTTTGTAAAATCTCATATGGACCTACATATTTGGCACTCAATTTGCTCTTTTTCCCAAATCTCATCACACCCTTAGTTGGTGATACTTTCAAAAACACTTTATCACCCACTTCGAACTCAGCTTCCCTTCGCTTGATCGGCATAACTCTTTTTGCCTATCTTGAGCGACTTGAATTCTAGCTCCGAACCAACTTCACATTCTTCACAGTTTCCTCAATGAACTCTGTCCCCAATACTATGTTCTCACTAAAATCATTCCAGCAAATGGGACTCCTACACTTTCTTCCATATAATGCCTCAAAAGGTGCCATCTTAATACTCGCATGATAGCTATTGTTGTATGAAAACTCAATCAAATCTAATTGGTCTTCCCAACTACCCTGAAGATCAATAGCACAGGCTCTCAACATATCTTCCATAGTCTGGTTAGCCCTCTCTGTCTGGCCATTAGTCGCAGGGTGAAAGGCAGTACTCATTTTCAACGTTGTCCCAAGATTTAACTGGACCTTTTGCCAAAATTTCGAGAGGAATCTCGAATCACGATCTGAAATAATATCAGTTGGAACCCCATGCAATCTCACCGCATGCTTAACATACGTCTTCGCAAGTTGCTTCATCTTCCATGTCTCTTTGATCGGTATGAACACGGCCGACTTCGTCAAACGATCCACAATAACCCAAATAGTATCATTGTCATTCCTTGTTCTAGGCAAAGCAGTCACAAAATCCATCGATATGGAATTCGACTTCCATCCCGGAACCTCTAAGGATTGAACCTTCCCCATGGGTCTCTTATGATCTATCTTGACTTTCTGACAGGTTAGACATTTAGACACGAACTCGGCAACCTCACGCTTCATGTTTGGCCACCAATAGATTTGCTTAAGGTCCTTATACAGCATGTCACCCCAGGGTGCACGGAGTACGGTGTATTATGGCCCTCATCCATAAGACATCTCTTAAGCTCTTCACATTTTTGTGGTACACACCACCTCCCCTTGAACCTCAGACTACCATCATCATGGATCTTAAAATCACCTTCCTTACCTTAGCCCATCTTCTCCTTAATCTTCTCTAGGTGCTCATCCCCAACTTGACCCTCTTTGATATCGTCGAAAATTGACAATCCCAATGACAAAGCACTCAATCTTGCCTCGATCTCCCCAGGATTTAGGATTTCTAGGTTAAGTCTTTGCATAACTCGACACAACTCCTCAGGAACTATCAAGGCGTTCATGCTATGACTCGTCTTTCTACTCAACGCATCAGCGACTACATTTGCCTTCCCCTCATGATATTGGACGTCTAAGTCATAATCCATTATCAACTCTAGCCATCTCCTCTGCCTCATATTGAGGTCTTTCTGGGTAAAGATGTACTTCAAACTCTTATGGTCGGTAAAGATCTTACAGGTTACCCCATACAAGTAGTGTCTCCAAATCTTCAAAGCGAACACAATAGCAGCTAACTCTAAATCATGGGTAGGGTAATTAGCCTCATAAGGTTTCAACTGACACGACGCATACGCAATCACCTTCCCATTCTGTTGTAACACACATCCCAAACCATTCTTCAAAGCATCACTATACACCTCAAATCCCTCATTCCCATCAGGCAGGGTTAAAACAGGCGCGGAGGTCAAACGTTCTTTTAAAATTTGAAAAGCTTCCTCACACTTCTCACTCCACTCGAATTTTGACTCGTTTTTCATCAAGTTGGTCATAGGTCTTGCTATCTTTGAGAAATCTCTCATAAATCTTCTGTAATAGCCAGCTAGACCAAGGAAACTTCGAATATCAGACACATTCTTCGGAGTTAGCCACTTACTCACAGCTTGAATCTTAGCAGGATCTACAGAGACTCCTTCCTTAGACACATAGTGACCCAAAAACGCTACCTTCTCCAAACGAAACTCACACTTAGAGAACTTGGCATACAATTGGTTCTTCCTAAGCGTCTCCAATATGATCCTCAAGTACTCATCATGCTCTTTTTCATTCCTCGAATAGATCAGAATATCATCAATGAATACAACCACGAACTTATCTAAGAACTCACGGAAAATCCTATTCATTAAGTCCGTAAATATGGCAGGTGCATTGGTTAACCCAAAAGGCATTACAGTGTACTCATAATGACCATAACGAGTCCTAAATGCAGTCTTAGGTATATCCTTATCAGCTACTCTCAACTGGTGATACCCCGAACGCAAATCAATCTTTGAGAATACGCTCGCTCCATTCAATTGATCGAATAAGTCATCTATCCTAGGCAAAGGATACTTGTTCTTGATGGTTACATTATTCAATTCCCTATAATCGATACACGACCTCATACTCCCATCTTTCTTCTTAACAAACAACACAGGAGCTCCCCAAGGTGATGCACTAGGTCTAATATAACCCTTATCGAACAATTCTTGCAACTTCGTCTTCAGCTCACTCATCTCCGGAGGTGCCATTCTATAGGGTGCTTTAGATATAGGTGCAGTTCTAGGAACTAAGTCTATGGTGAACTCAACAGCTCTAACAGGCGGCATACCCGAAATCTCATTCGAAAACACATCCATAAACTCATTCACAATTGGAACATCTTCAATATTTACCCCAGCTTCTTTACTCACATCTTGCACACTCCAGAAATATAACTCACACCCCTTCTTCATCAACTTCTTTACTTGCATTGCGGTGATAACTCCAAAGTTCTTGGATTTCCCAAAACGTCTATACGAAGTCAGCTTACCCAAAGGATTCCTTAAAACTACTTTCTGAACTTCACAATCTATCTTGGCCTTATATAAACTTAGCCAATCCATCCCCAGAATTACGTCTAGGTGTCCAAGATTAAATTCTATCAAGTTAGAAGGAAAAACACAGTCTCTTATCTTCAGAGGCAAGTTTTTGAACAACTTGGTACACCTTATGGTCTCACCAGTAGGTATACTAACAGGCAAATCAATCACCTCAAAATCTAATAACTCCAGACTTTTAATAACAGACGACGAAACAAAGAATAAGTCGCCCCCGAATCAAATAATGCTTTAACTAGCACGGAGTTAATAGAAAAAGTACCAGACACTACGTCGGCAGATCGTTCAGCTTTATTGCGACTCATCACGAACAGTTTTCCCGGAGCCTTGTTCTGGTTGTTCTCACTAGCAGGCTTGTTATAGCTCCCTTGATTGTTCTGTGCCCCTGCAGGCTTCGAACCCTGATTTCCTGGCTGGTTAAATCCAGACCTCACTTGGTTACTACCCCCATTGCCATTTTGTTCTTTCTTTTGCTTAGCAAAGCACTCGTACTCCCTATGGTCCTTCTTTTGACAGTAGTTACAAGTCACTGGGTCCTCCTTACAGTCTCTACCAGGGTGGTTGTTGCTACACTTCTTGTAGTGATACACTCTTTCAGGTCGACCCCTATTGCGGTTATCCTGGTTATTGATTCCATGGAAATTCCCATTACCATTCTTGTTTTTCTTGAAATTCCCCTGGTTTTCCCCAGCATTAAAGTCCTTCCTTTTCTCACCTACCACAATATTCTTCTTATCCCGCCTCTACTGGAGTCCATAAATGTGGGCGGCTCTCCCATACACAATATCAAGGGATGTGAAGGTCTCACCTCCTAACCCCAGCTGTATCTCATCAGTCAACCCTTGCTCAAACCTTTGAGCCTTCAACTCCTCAGTAGCTACAACCTCAGGTGCAAACCTCGACAGTGCTATGAATTTACTGTAGTACTCAGAGATGGTCATACTACCCATCCTAAGGTTAATGAATTCCTGGGCCTTTTGCTTCCTCATAAACGCAGGGTAAAACTTCCCTCTCAAGGCAATCACAAAAGCATCCTAATTGAATCCTTCTACAACACTCAGTCTAGCTCCATTCTCCCTCCACCATAAATCAGCCTCATCCTTAAAGTACAGCACAGCCTGACCCACTCTCAAGTTCTCAGAACAGTTCACAGTCCCAAAAAGTTTCTCAAATTCCCTAATCCAGTTTTCTAAAAAGGTAGGGTCAGCTTATCCCTTATAGTATGGTGGCTTAACCTTAGCTAGCCTTTCAAACATATCCCCAGCAGTCTGACGACGCTCAGCTCTCTCCTGAGTTAATTTTTCCGCCAAGAGGCGAATAGCATCAGCTAAGTCGTTGTTGTTAACCATCCTACTTCGCGTCCTGAAAGTAATATAACTCTACTTTAGGTTTCAATATAGCTTATGTGTCAATCTAAGAAGGCAACATTTGATTTGATCAACTAAGATCGCATCAACAAATTATTTCTCAAACAGTTCCAAGTACAACATAAATGTTCTCTAGTAACCACATAATCATCCATGAAGAAAATATTCACATCACATCACATAAGTATAACCAACAAGAATTCAATCACATAATAAAAATTTAAATAATAAAAAGATTCCCAACACGTGCCCAGAATAAATTCTTGCTCACTCGTATAAATAAATAAATAACTTTTATTCCTCCAAAAGGGTATTATTAAATAATTGCTACTATAACATTTTTTTTTTCTAAACAATGGTACTATAAAACAATTCTAGTCACTGTTGGCCAACTATCCAACATTATTATATATATATATTGTTTTCTCTAATCGCAGATATATAAATAGTAACCTAAGGTACCACATTATCATTTTTGTCCTCAGATTCCTTGGATTGTTCAGGCACGAAGATCTCATATTCAAACCCATCTATGCCCTCATCATAATACTCGACATATCTCCTTTGTCTTTTTGATCTCTTTGTAGGTTGAGGCTCTTCATCCTCTGACTCTGAATCAGTTTCAAACCTGAAAGATGCACGGTAAATGTCCAATCTGGTCTGACCCCTAGCACGATCGAACTCCACAATGAGCTCATCATCACTGGTCACCTCTTTCCTTAATATTGTACGCAAAGTCCAATCTAGACTGGTATAGTTATTTTCATCACCTTCATCATCACTTAATACAATGGGATTTTGGTAACTTCCTATTCTGGCAGACATGATTAAGGATCTACAACAAATAAATATATTCAATAATATGTTTAGCACTCTCCCTGTACGCAATTCCCAATAATAACAATAAAAAGTTGCCATTAACATCATAGGCACAAGAATGTAACAATCAGCAGGGAAGAAAGATATAAACAGTTAGCAGGGAAGAAAAATAATAACATGCTGAACTAACTAATCAATGCAGGCATATAATATTTCTATCCTATATGCCCTTCCTATACTACCCATTCTCACAATACAACAAATAAATCTTTAAAGGTAATAAAATAATGTCGACACAAAATATAATTTTCAGATAACAAAATAATAAAAAGTGTCAAACTAAAAAAAAAATCAGACATATTAAATTAAATATTTCGAACCATAAAAAAATTTCGGATCTCCAAAAAAAATTTCGGAACTTTTAAAAAGTTCAAACAATATACTCTTATTCCCAATTTAAGGTAATAACATTTTTCAAAACGAATAAGTAGGAGCAATTCTAAGAGTTTATCCAAATCACTAGTAAGTTAGTTAGGCGCCTAAAAGTTTTGAAAATAACCTTAAGCTCTGATACCACTTTGTAACACCCCAATAATTCTCTCTTTTCTAAAATACCTCTTCAAATATAAATAGTAGAGAATTATCAAAGCATTATTGCCCGTGTGATAACGTATCGACTTATTCAGAATTTTGCAGCGGAAAACAAGCATAACTAAACTTCATACTTTAAATATATTAAATAACAAAGTACTTAAAAACCAACACTCTAAAAATTGTTTACTCCAAAACCAACTTAACATAATATGTTTCTACTAAAGCAACAGATAAACTAATTTGTTACACAAGCTCTCCATTCCCAGACTTCCCAATGATGCAAATATGCACACCTGTAGATGTCAATGCTCTAAAGAATCTGCTCACCAAAATGGGTCATCACGGGATCAATAAGGCAAAGTCATGATCAACACACACAAACAAGGCACGTAATCAGCAAAGCTGAGTACTACATAACAATACATAAACATTCCTAACATGTTACTAAGAAATAATAAACAGGAATAAATAATAATAATACAACAGTATAACATTCTACAGATAACTTTTACTGAACTAAACTTTAATCATCTTTTTATTACTTTAAATGGAATAGTTATCGGACCAAGTTGTCTAACTAAAAACCAGCCTTCCCTAGGAAGACGAAATACGGGCGCGACTCCGTATTCCATAATGACCAGCGATATCGAGGAACCTTTGAAGAAAAATAGGAACGGTGATCAATCCAATTCCCAGAAAAAGCCATGGCACGCTCACCATGTACCCCAACTCCTGATTGTCCAACTTCAGACGTGCACCAGTCTAAAGTTTATTACTATCCAAGTTACACTTTACGTGATTTACAAGTTATTACTTATTATGACACACAAGTAATACAGAAATCTCAAATCAGACATTCACAACTGAACTTCTTTTATCTTAGGATCAAAATAAGTGATCATACAACTTACAATCCAAGATTAATCCTTTTTATTCCAATCCTTCTTATTTGTTGAACCTAGCCAACAATCAACTTACCTTTCAAAGACATAAATAATCAACTTACCAAATAAGGCCCACAGTCCTCAGAGTAGTGAAAATAATAATATAAGCTAAGGGAACACATGATTTAAACATGATCCAATTCACTAAATATATTAATTCCTCCATGTGAATTAATAAATAAAGTTCCCAATCCAATTAACATGCTTGCATCAATATTTCATACAAACATAATATTCAACTCATAATCAAATCTTATAATCAACATGTTTGCACACAGGCGTAAAACATGTAAAATCCAATCATAATAAAATCATATATGAACTTACAAGTTCCTATACATGATACTACAACTTTTCCTTCCTAAAATCATGATACTACTCACATAACACATAGGTATGTACGTACGTTGTATAAACAAACTGATAGGCCACTTTTAATCACGTTAATCGCCTACTGAAAATTCTCCGCCTAAAACAATCAATATAATTTAAAGTCAATACTTTAATTAAATTTCAGCAACTTTAAAATACTTTAAATCCTCTTTAAAAATATTTAAAAGTTGTTTTTAACATTAAAACTTCAAATACTAATACTTCCTAGCATAGTATTACTATACTAGTCGTTAAAATCCAACAAACTCCCTTAATACATCTTTTCTAAAAATTCCAGCAGCATATAGTTTACTAAAACCCTCTTTAAATACACTTAAACATGCTTAAATTCATAAATTAAATCAATTTCATAGTTTATAACATGCTACAATGATTTTCCAATATTTAACACCCTAAAAATTCATGCTTTGATAATTAAAAACTCAATCTAAACATAATAATCAAATCTGAAATTTTATTCTTTTAGTACTCAATATATATAATTCATGATTAATCATCAAAACAGTAAATTAAAGTTATTAATCATGATTAGTACTAAAACAAAACATAAAAACATAATCTTTAATCAAAACTTGAGGAGGAAGAAAGAATTAAACCAAAACAAGAAGTAAAGGACGAAGGCAGTCGACGAATCAGCGACGGCCGGAACGACCGCTTCAGGCGGTCGGTGATGGTGGTGTTTCGGGCGGTGGCTGGCCGGAACAAGGAGGAAGACCGAGAGTGCAAAATCGAGCAAGAAGAAAAACGCAAGGAGAGAGAGAGAGTCACGTAAAATTTTGTGGGAGGAAGGAGGAAAGAGAAAATAATGTGGGTAAAATATTGGGGGTTTATGGGTATTTATAATTTTCCTCTTGTGGGCTTAGGAAAAATAGAATTGGGCTTCAAATAGAGTTTGATGATGAATAGGATTGATGATTTAAACTCCTAACATCACTAGGATTAGTATTTGGGTTCTTCAAGCCCATTTAAACTCTTTTTCAAATCACTAAGTGTTTCAAACATTTTTCAAAGCATGCGTAACAAAACGTTTTAACTTTCTTAAATCCTTAAAATATTTTCCTTGACTTTCAAAATGGTCAACCTTTGAAATATGAAATCATTAAAATGCTAATATATATTAAAATATGAATAACTATATATTAAAATATATTTATAAAATTCATTAAAATACGAGGGATTACAGCGGTTAAGAGGATTTGATTCAATTGAGAAGTCGAAATTTAACACAACTAAGTTGTTGGGCAGTCTATTTGGTGCGCCCGCACCAAACAACTCGAATGTGTGATATTTTGGCAGAAGAAATGGTGCGCCTGCACCTCCTCGAGGTGCGCCTGCACCATTTTGTCTGTAGTGGGGAACAAAATCAGAAACATTGGTGCGCCCGCACCTCCTATGAGGTGCGCCCGCACCGTTCAAAAAAAAATTCAGGAAATTTGGAACGGTGCGCCCGCACCACATAGAGGTGCGCTCGCACCAAATTCTTTGCATTCTTCAGCATCTGGCCGAGAGTTTGGTGCACCCGCACCTCTTAGAGGTGCGCCCGCACAAAACCCGATTTTCAGAAACTTTTGATCGGTGCGCCCGCACCAAATTCTCCGCATTCTTCATCATCTGGCAGAGACTTTGGTGCGCCCGCACCAAACCCGGCTGGGCGTAAATACGCGTTTCCCTTTCCCTTTTTTTCGGCACTCAAAATTCTTCTTCTCTCTCATATTTTCGAACTCCTTCTCACACTCACTCACTTTCTCTCACTTCCACATCTCTAGATCCGGCGAACCACGCGGCATTCCGGCGACTTCCGGCCACCCTCTCACCGAAAAATTCATCTTCTTCCTCTCTACAACAGTCAAGTACATCAATTTGGGGGTTTTTGCAAGATTTGGATTTCTAGGGTTTCAAAATTGGGGATTTTCATCTCCAAGTTGGTAATCTTCTTCCAACCTCTTGTTTTTCATTGATAATCTTGTTATTTGGACTACAAGTTTGTTTTCTTTTTGATTGCATGCTTGTTTTTCTTCTAGCTTTGGTTTGTTCATGAATTTTGCCCAAAGTTGTGATTGGTGTTGTGATGAACTAGTTTAATTATTTGTTCTTTGTGGAAATCGTCTATGAGATTTTTGTGAACTAAATTGAACTATTTGGAGTAATTTGTTGAGCAAGTATTGATAAACATGTTGTTGGATTGTGATTGTGTGAGTTGGAGAATTTTGTGAGTTTGATTGAGTTTTCGGATTAGAATCAAATTCTTGCTTGTTAGCAACTTCATTTCTATTGATTGTGGGATTTATGTGCTGATAGTTTTTTTTTCTTTTTAGGTCTTTTGTGTGTTTTTAGTGTTGTGATTTGTTTGACGAAAGGTTTTGAAGAGTCCCTTTGTTACGGCCACACCCTTTGTTTTTCCCCGTTTCAAAGAAAATATTTTTCACATTGTTTTTAAAACACCACCATAGAAAAAAAATGTGGCGAAGGATCTTCCTCCAGGGCTAAGAGAGCTAAAACAGGGTCCTCCTCGCAAGGACCCTCTTCTAGCTTTAATCCCCCTCCTATCTACCCTCTCAAACTCTCAAATGCTGCACACCGACAGATTTTTACTCAGCTTTTAAACCGAACTTTGCATCCCACGAAGTTCTATGACTCTGATACCTGCACGCACCTTAAAATCCACACGATAGTAAGGGAGATGGCAGGAAATCTAGGGTTGTCGAACTTCCGTCACGTTCGGGAACCTACCTATGACCAACTAACTCTTGAGTTCTTGAGTTCGTTGAAAATAAGTAGGGAGCAAGAATCTGGTGCTCTGACTATCCAAGCTCGTCTATTTAATCAAGTCAGAACACTGTCTTTTAACGAGGTATGTGACGCATTTGGGACGGACTCTAATGCCCCATGTGATGCCCCCTATTCAATAATTTGGGAGGGATACAATGAACAAGAGTGGTGGGCCAAGATCACTGATGGCACCACTCGGTTTCGGACGAACTCGTCCAAGGCTTCTGAGATTATCCATCCTGCTCTCTGCTACTTCCATAGGATGTTGGTTTACACCTTCTTTCCTAAGCAAGAAGTCGGGCAATTGAGAAAGGAAGAGTTGTTGGTTTTGTGGTTGGCCACTGATGGGGCCCACAATGAAGCCCGAATCAACTTTGCAGCTATCTTCCTTAATCGATTGCAAGAGATTAGGGGGCGTACTACGCTTGCTGGGGAGATCATTTATGGAGGAATGATCACCCGGCTAGCGTCTTACCTCTCGTTGGACGATGACCTGGCCCGCTTAAAAGAAAGTGTACCAACTGTTGGTCAGTCCAACTTATTGGATGGTACGGCCCTTCAGCAGATTAAATCTCTGCGTGGTTTTATGAAGACCAGTTGCATTTGGCTAGTGGGAGGGAGACCCTACTGCTATATGGATACTGAGTTCATTTGGAACCCCCCGCTTGAATGTCACCGATGGCGGGTTCCCCCTTCCCCTATTGACCCAGATCATTACGCTGATATGACCTACCTTCAGTCCACCACTGTGGAGAGGGTGACGAGGGTTCCGAGGGTTCCGAGGCCCGACCACCGCATTCCCGTGAGTGATGCGTCCGAGACCTCTTCCTCCCAGTCCTTTGATATGGCCTCCGTCATGGCGGCCATAACCCAGAAGCAGGCCAATCAAGCGGCTAACCACCGTGCGGTCACTAATACCCTTGAGGGTATCCGCACCGACCTTGACCATGTGTCTCGAGTGGCTTGCCGAACTCATCTCGCCAATGTCCACTCCGGACATGAGGCACCCTTCCCTTACCACCCCTACTACCCTCCTGCCTTTGACCCTCGTGACGGGCCATTTGAGGAGGTACCTTTCCGCCCCTTCCCCCACTACCCGTCTTACTATCTAGACGGGTATCCAGGTGCGTTTTTCCCTTCTAACCCCCCTCCCAATGGAGGCAATGATGGGAATTCTTAGGTACTCTTTTTGACCCCCCCCTCCCCCTCCCACCTTTTGCAACTCCGAGCGCGGAGTTTCGCTTAAGCGTGGGGGCCCTTGCATCCATGCCTATGTTTTTTGGAGTTTGGGGTCCTAGTTGGTTATTTAGGCGGGGATCTATTGGTTGTGGTTTCGACTTGGTGATTAGTTATTCTCCTTGATCCTTTTTCCCCACCCCTGTTTCTTCCAAATCACCTTTGTATTGCTTGTTTTTGGTAGTTTGTTTTTTTTTTTTAGCTTAGTTTTGGTAGTTTGTTTTTGGTATGTTTGCTTTGCATAAAAAATAATAAAAAAAATTAAAAATAAAAATCATTTTGTTTTTCCTTTTTTTTATTTTCTGCATTTAGAGAGGCTTAGTTGCATGTATGATTTGTGGCTAAGAGTGCTCATAACTTAATTGGAAGACCTTCTTTGCATTTGACTTGATGATTTTGGAAGCTTCGTTGTGACGATAGGTGATCTTTGAGATCGGTGAATTTTGGTAGAGTCTCTTTGAAACTAAGCGAGTTCGTTGATTGGATTGCCTTGTCCCTTGTGCGGTGAACCCCGAAGGAGGGCCAAGAACCTCGTAAGACTCATTTACAACCCTCACCATTGATCGCCTAACTTGTGACTTGCATTTAAGCTTCCCAAGATTGCATAAGACCGAGCCTATAGAAGAATGATTTAGGGCGTTTCTTTTTGCTAGAAATAGGAGCTCAAAAGCCAAAAAGCTTTTATACCTACATAATTATCTGCTTCTCAACCCATTTGAGCCTTTCTATCCTATTTTTGCTTAACCCTCATAATAAGTCATGGCCAAACTTTCCCCAAAGTGGAGTACATGTCTAGTTTGTTTGGAGTTGAGTTATTTTGATACTAAGTCTTTGGTTGAAAGTGAATTAATGTGCATGTATAATTGCAAAAGTTGAGGAAAATTGCGAGAAAGGAAAGACAAAGGAAACAAAAGAAAGAAAGAATGCTCTTAATGTTTCAATTGGATTTCTATTGAAAAGAAAAAGAAAAAGTGAGAGCAAATTGTTAAGAAAAATGAAAAATGTATTCAAAAAGTGAAAATCAATGTTCAAAAAGTGAAAATCAAAGTGAGAATCAAAAATATGTGTGAGATTTCAATTTGAGTTGGTGCTTGGAGTAGCTTGGGGGAATTTTACCCCTTATTGTGTACTCCACTTTACGCTTTTTGCACCACATTCCTAAATTGTTATCCACACCCTTTAACCTAGCCCCGTTACAACCTCAATAAAGTCCCTTTTGACTTCTAGATTGGACTTGGTCGATTAGTAGTGGCGGGTGAGATTTTGTGCAAGTCATGATGAGGGTCATAAAAATGTGGTAGAGGCGAGCTATTATGGTTGAGCATCCCTAGGGGGGAGTCAAACTCGGGACTTGGAAGTGGAGAAGAGTGAGAAATCACTTTTAGAAAGCCTATTTTCAAGGGGACTCGGTTGATCGGTGGATTAGATCCCTTAAGTCACTCTTGTGCTTCCTAATCATCTTCCCTCTTGTGTTTGGTTGGTCTCCTAAATCTTGTTATGAACTCATTTAGCTTGCAAGTCATATTTGTAGCATTGCTTTTAGAGCATTTAGATTAGTTTGTTGCATGTTTTTTCTTTTTCCTATTTTTCACCTCCTCTCTTCTTTATTTCTCATTCTTGGTTTACTTGAGGACAAGCAAAATGCTAAGCTTGGGGGAGTTTGATAAGTGCGTTTCTAACGTACTTTATGAGCTCTTTTTGGTTTGGTTTAATCCTCTTTATACCCTTTTCTTCCCTCTTTCTTCCTCATTTCTCTCTATATTTCCTTCACTTGATCACTGTTGATCATTGTGACATTTCGCTAGATTTTCGATCAATTTTGACTGGATTTCTAGTACATTTGCTTTCACCGTGTTTTCCCGTGCTTTGATTGCAGGTATGATCTTTTATAAGGTCAAGAGTTGGGAGATACAGTAATAGGCGGGAGTTTCGAGGAGTTTGCACGCGCGAAACTGGAATAAAGGAAGCTTGAGTTGAGCTCCATGGTCTGCCCGCACCTCCTTAGCACTGCCCGCACACACCGGTGCGCCATCACCTGGAACCGATGCGTCCGCACCGCCCGATAGATTGGGCATCCTAATTATCAGTCAGTTAGGTGCGCCCGCACCAAGCTAGTGCGCCCGCACCTTTCCAGCGAAGATTGGCCACCTGAATCAGTGGCCTTGGTGCGCCTGCACCAATTTCATGGTGCGCCCGCACCACCTATTTTCGCGAAGAAATTGTAATTCTCGTGAGCACTAAAAAGAAAAGATGTTATTAATTTTAAAAACTCATGCTTTATTCTAGAGTTTTAGAGAGTTTATTAGGGTTCATATTAGAGAGATAAACACTTAGTTTTTTATCAAGATTTGAGATTTGTAGATTATAGTTTGTGATTTCTACAACATTAAAGGTACTTTTATTCGATTTAATTTCAAAGTTTGAGTTTTTATTATCTCTTTTCATTGCTATTATTTGTTCTTCCCTTTTATTAGATCTACTTTATTATAGTTTCATAGTTGTTACTTTCATTAGATTAATTATCTCTTAATCATGTTTGGCCCTAGATTAGTCATAGATTTCATGTTTTATTGCTTAAAATCCATGATTAGTGAGTAGTTTCCCATTTAGGGTTAGGGTAAAAGTATGGATTAGGGTTTAAATGTATTGTTAATGTGATTGTGATGATTTAAAGACGTTTATGCATTGATCTTGGTGTTTTGAGGCCTTAGGATAGATATTGATCACATTTGTGCTTTGGTATTTTGATTTCAAATGTTCTTAATTGAATTATGAATTCTTTTATCATCCCCATGAATCAACTTAATTTCTAGACCAAGATATTGGGTAGAAATTAAGGGGATCCTATATTAGGGGTTATCCAAATTCATTGGATCTCTTAATCAATTGAGTAAAGATCATTCGAGAGAGGATTTAGTTGATTGATTAAGTGATCATTCTCGAGGACCATTCGAGAGAGGACTCGAGTATTTTAGAGGAAAACTAAACCTTGCGTAATCGTTGCCTTTGAATCACAATTGCATTAATAATCATTGTCCACTTTGATCCATACTAGTAACCTTAACTCTAGTGTCTTCCTTATTCATATTTTCATCACATATTATTTGCTAGTTCTTTGATATTAGTTAGTCGTAGTTCTTATAAAAATCACTTAAAAACCCCAAAAACCCTTCAATTAGGTAATCTAAACTTGCTAGACTTTAATTAATCCCATTTTCCCTGTGGATCGACCCTTGACTTGCCTTTACTACATTCTTAGTAATTGCTCGTTAGGTTTTATAAATATTGTTTGAAAAGCGATTTTTGGTGCCTTAACGACACACTAAAAACCTCTTATCACCCTGCATCTAGCGTCGACATGCGTGTCAGTCGCCAACTGCAGTTAAATTTTTTTTTCCAACTCTCCCAGCCAAAAAAGATTATTTTTTTATGACTAGCCTCTTTGGGCCCCACCCCATGGCTGATCGAGTTTCTGATCATGCCATGCCTTGAGACCAACTCAAAGACCCAACAATCTTTTTCTCAATCATTATTAAGTGGCCAAATATTATAGGTTGGCATCACCAACTTATTTTCCAACCATCAATGCTCTAACTGCAGTGGTCGGAAAAAAAAACAGAGATTTTTTTAAGATAGATTTCTCATGATCACGGTTAAAAATAGAAAAAAAATTCTTCGTTTTTTGTCAGTATAGAAGAGACCGAGAAAACTTAATCTTCTAGGATCGATCTGCCTCATTTGATGGAGCTCTGATTGTCTTCAAAGCATGTCATTCCAAAGACTCCATCAGATCCCCTAATTTATTAAGGACAAGCTGTAACAACCCGCACTTTTGAGCTGCTAGCTAATCATGCTTAGCAATCACAAAAATTGATTAATGTCAATTAAACATGACCGAGAAAACATCTGTGCAGAAACAAACTCAACCACTTGATCCTGAACTTGCGGGTCAGAGCCCACAACAACGTCCTTATATCTGACCCAAAGTTACATGATCATCCAAACCAAGATCCCAAAATAGAATAACAAATATTCAAGTTATCTCATTGAAATATCTAAATACACTTTAACTCAGAATACATAACGCAACATTACGACCTCACTTCCCAAACCATACCGAGCTCTTAACATCATACTTGCAGAACCACTAACAATGAACTTTGCCCCTACCAGGTTAGGTTCCAAGAACAAAGTCAGAGAGACTAAGTACACATTACCCAACCAAAAATTAAGTTTGGTTGCTTAATACAACATTGTGCTTAGCTGAACTTGTTTTACAAATAACTAAATTTACAATAAACAAAACACATAATACTGAATTAACTAGTAAATAGATTATAGTTTCTCGCATATTTTGTATTCTTTAAACTTATCCCGCTGTCTCTAAGCACTTAAATTACATAATGAAGAAAGGTTACAAAGACCCTTCCCTCTTTTGATTTCTTGTAAGTAATACACCTACTTAGTCATACATCAAAACATAGACGGTTAGATACTATGAAAATGTAAGCTTATATAAATATACTTCTCAAATCCGTAACATATAATCTTTCATATTTTCTCTCAAGAAACCAATCTGACTATACCACAAAATCATTTTTGGAGTTTTAAGTTATCTTAAATATCCAACTCCTTACAGCAGTAATCTCTTATTCAAAATTCATATGGAAAACAAGTTAGTTTAATAGTTGCTAATAAGTTCTTTCTCAAGACGACTTGATTCCAATGCAAATTTTCTCATAAACGAATTGCGTAGTTAAATCATTTACGAAATAAAAATAAGATTCCAATAATCATTTCACAATCCGTTTACATATAAACTCACGACCTGATTCTTTCACACTTAATCACCCTCGTGGAAGAGAACACGAATAGAAAGGGGCTAATGTCATATCTCTAGACTTTAAGGAGACGTCTCCCCACCTTTCACATACGGCTTCCAAGACTTTTAGAACATGTCCTAAAGGAGCAATACCGCTCCATTACATAATGAGCAACTCGCTCCACAAATATTGTTCAACACAGCTCTAGCAGCTACTTCCACCATAAAACAAAACATATACTTAATACTTAATTCATATTATTCAAATGCTTATACTTAATTCATAAAACTCAATATATTAATACTTAATCCATAAAGCTCAAATATTATTCTCATATACTTATATTCAAACACTTATTTCATATGCACAAACTCAATTCATAAATATCTCATTGTCAATGTTCCATAACAACTTGAATCTCAATCTTTTGTACAATCAAAATTTCAAAATGATTTGTTTACTTCAAATCATGTAAAAGAAGCAATATATAAAAATCTTATTCGAATTTAAATGCATTTTGCAGTTCAGAAACCATAACATAACCAAATAAGACATGATTCTCGAAGATTTTGCTAATCAACTAACAATTTCCGAAACAAAAGGCTAAGTATATAATGCTTGTAATGCCAAAAATTATAAATTATAACTATAGATAACATTCCCTCTACTATGTTTTGAGCCATATATTTTCTCGTTTAACAATCTCATTCTCTCATAATAGAACTTTTGATCTTAATTGTTAGCAATCCATCTATAGTCTTTTAGAATTCTCCTCAGATCAATAAATTCCCAATCATATTTGAATTTCACTCCTCAATATAGCACTTCCGTATTAAGATAATGTATTTCCAACTTTATTCCATTAATACTTCACAACTTTATAGCTATACCATATCATGATAAACCTTCTACTTCCTCCGTTCTTATTCTATTGCAACAATTACCATTTTGAGTAGTTTCACATCTATTGCAACGATTCCACTTTTGATAGAAAAAACAACTTTAGTTGACACTATTACCCTTACTTTATCCTACTAAAAGTCTTATTAATAATTCATCAACCCACCTTTTATTATTGAAGATGTACTTTTACTTTATTAAGTGATCATTTCTCTCTCCTACTCTAGTAAATTAAAGGGTACCTTTATGATGCTTAATTACCCAACTTTTTCATTTTCTTAAAAACCATGCCCAAACCTGTTGTTTGCAATAGAAAAAGAACGGAGGCAATACAATTATCATAGCCCAATATTATCTTATCGGTATCACTGGTTATGAACCAATACGTAATAACTTAATTATCTCCTCGAACCTTGTTCCAAATACATAATTTCTAATATTCACATTAATCTTCAATTCATATCTTCTTATACCCAAAACATGACATTAATTAACCTGAATTCATATTTTAATACTTAAACTCAATGTCGCCAGAATGATATTCGTATTCCTAAATTTACTTCCTCGATATTTCATACTTTACAATCATACTATACCACAATAAACCATCTATGATTATTTTAATTCAAGAATGCCTTGCTTGTACCGGTATACCACAACTCAAATATTCGCTTAAAACTTGCAATCCCAGATTATTAAACTCAATATCCACATTAATGTTAAATCTATATTTCCTTTATTATTAACCCATAACTCTAAGTTCCAAGTACTACATCATACAAAATCTATACTTCCCCTGACTTTCCATTCGTGAACCTTACTCTTTCAATTGGTAATGATACCTCGAAACTCATTTACTTTCCCAGCTTCGATACTCATAATAGAAGTTTCTCGATTCAATTTATATTATAACCTCCTCTAACATGGGTGACACCAATCCAGTTTAGTGTTTGATGCTCCTTTATGTCATCATTCAACTCTTGATATCTATATACTAATATGGAATTAACTTACCTATTTTATTTACTTCTTAACACTTACCATCACACATCCACCAATATCTTATTTTAGCCATCGCATTTAAGTGTCATGAACTTCTCATATAAGCTATATTATCCCATCAAGTGAAGTTTAAATTCTAAAACTTACATATTCACCCAATTCATCTTTTTCAAATAACAATTAACACTCTCAAAAATAATTCCTCGATCAACTAACTTGTCCCACATCAACTACCTTGACATAACTCTCCAATATTACAAAACCCCATTTCCTCAAATAGTCCTTGAAGATATCCTTAGATGATACAATGTAACTTTTAATCTGAACTTATTCTCCTTATAATAACATTTCATAATTTACTCATTCATAGTTTACTAAATACATATCTTTGTAACTAAAATAATAATCCTCCAAAACTCGTATTGTATCGTACTCCAAAATGACAACTAGAATTCTGAACTCCGATCTTCTAACCCCAATTCGTGATTCTCATAATGGGTAATCAAAAATCATAGTCGCTATTAGAAATTCACACCCTAAACTCGAATTAGAACTGGTCTTATCGATATGTTATACACAGATTCACAATAACTTACATAAATCATAACCTTTATTAATTTTATACACTTATAACTATGTGTAACGAATTTTACTAATGTCTTAATAAACTTATCAATTCCCCTAAGATACAGCTCACTACACTCAGAGAATCAAACTTATCGATACATTGAAACACATAGCGAAAACTCTTATTTATAACCAAACATCCATAACTTACTAATATCTTAAAACACGGTTCATAAAACAAATTCATACTACTGAATCTCAAAAATATCACAAATCATAATTGTAGGTTCAACTTAGTAAGACTTAGTATAAGATTAATATAACATTAAGTTTGGAAACACATCTTTACAAATGCAATTAAACCCACAAAGGTCCAACTACATCTTCAAACATTCCCAACTTTATTATCACAATAGCATAGCAATCTTCAGTCAATTGTATAATTACTTTAAGTAAATCATGTAGATTGTGTAAAATACTATTCGCAAGTTGGAAAGTGGAAGGACAATGTGTACCTTATTTGGTCTTCCAATGTCGACTCTACTCTAAATTTTGGTCTTCGAGAGTCCTTCACCACTCTTAATCATACAACAATTCATTTCAACCATAAAAACAAGAATGATTTGTATACCAATCATAAACCCACTCACAAGAATATATAAATTTAGGCCTTAAATCCTTCTCTCTCTTTCAATAATTTTGTCTTACGGAAAACAACTTAATTAGCACTTATTTTGGTTTAGAAACAAACTTGTAGTCCATTATACCTCAAAATTCCTAATCAATATATCCACTTTTCTCTTTGCTGAACTTGCTAGGATTACCAATCAAAGATGTTTCATGATTTTAATTGCATCTTATACCTTTCATACTCCCTTGTAGGTGTGTTTTTATTCGCCTACGCGGTGTGATGCGTATTTGACTACCTCATTGAAAGGTTTTAATTGAAAAACATTTCGAAGCTGCCAAAAACTCTTTAAAGGAAGACCTATAGGCCATATACCTAATTGGATATTGGAAAATCTTATAGACAACTTAGAGACTTATCCAATGTAGATTTCTCCGTCATGACTCCATAGTTGGTCACTGTACCAAAAATTGAGTTCGGGGGTGAGGGTACGAACATTATTAGGAATCACGTTCACCCAATGCTTGCCTCGACCTAATAAGATTCATAGCAATTTTTATGCAATTGAACAACCAATTTATATTTTTAACAACCTAAAAATGAAGATTAGTCTAGGTTGGTTCATTAAACACATAAAGACTACTTTATTGGGGACAAGTTATTAGCAATCAAAATTACTGGGTTCATAAACAAATTGTCCAATTATCTTATTAGGCTTTGGAATATTTATTTAGATCTTGATTAGCAATAATAACATATGGGTGATGAAAGCATAAACATGACAACATGAAAATATATGCAAAAATATAAAGGAGTAGAGATTAATTATATACAAAAGAGCGAATTTTGCTTAAAGATCTACATCATGAAAAGGTAGAGTAACTTCAAAGCATATGAAATTTTCGCAAGTTATTCCTCCTCGCTTTCGAGCAAATGAGCTTTTCGCAAGCTATTCTCTTTCTCACTTTTTAGCGTGAGCTTTTCATAAGTTATTTCTCTCTCGCCTAAGGCGAATGAACTTTTCTTAAGTAATTTCCTTCTCACCTTGAGCGAATGAACTTTTTGCAGGTTATTCCTATTCCAATTGCGTTTAACCCAAATCAATCTACCTCGAATAATCCCTTTCATGCGAATAAACTTTTTGTATGAACACATCGACAATGGTAAATTCAGCAACCAAGACAACAGAAAACTCAGCGTTAATATGGTTCGTAGTACTCAAGACAACAACATCTGTCAAGTCCAATGCTAGTTTTCAGATCATCATCAGCCCTGGAGTGGGACGAAGCTCTATACCATCATGAGCCGGACATAGCTCATATATCAGCCCTGAAGCAGGACGAAGCTCTATACTGTCATGAGCCGGACATAGCTCATAATATATCCTTTTCAAATATCCTTTCATTTTGCAAACTTATGCTTATTTTGCAAATATTTTTCATATATGCCTGTTTCTGCAAACTTATGCTTGTTTTGCATGTATCGATATTACAAGAGTGGTTTTAGATTGCAGAGCGTCTGAAATCATTCTCCATTCCGACACGTATACTTTGACTTTCAGTTTTACAAACCTCAATCAAAGTGGGGGCTTTTGTAGACACATAATCATGTCTCCCGGTTCAAAGACCCAAAGATGAAACATACAGTGGTCTTAATTGGTCCGACACCAAGGGGAGAGCAGTCCGAAGAGCCACGTCCAAAACCGTTTTTTAAAGCATAAAGCCTATTTATTTGCATTAGAGACCCAAAATCCAATTTTAAAGGCCAAATAATTATTCCTGAGAAGTAATTGTATTTTAAGCCCACAAATTAAATATTTTAAGCCCAATCCTTTTAAAAGACCAATTAATTATTCATGATAATTAATTGTATTTATTTATTATTTTAATAAATATTTTCAAAGATATTTTAAAGTAAAGGATTTAAAGTTGAAATAAGATGTTATCTCGTAAAATACCTGGTTTCCGGATTTAAAGATGTTATTTAATAAAGTTAGAAAAGAATGGTACAAAACCGCGATAAACAAAAAAAGGCTGGGTAGATTAGTGTCGCATTTGGCGCAGGCTGTGCGATTGGTGCAAAGGCTGAGATGCGTCCAGTGCACTAATCTTCCATGACACGTGGCTTTGCGTGTCACGCACAATCGTGCGCCCAGCGCATTCTTTGCGCAACGCGTAGTTTTCTTTCTTATGTTTATTTGATTAATATTTTTTTATAAAGAAGCTAATGATTTTCGGATCTGAATACACTCTTTACACCCGAATACTTGCAATCTCTCAAGGCGAAAATACTCTCATACTCTCATACTTTCATACTCAAACACACAAACACATAAACACATAAACATATACTTTTACTTTGATCGATCTTTACAAGTTTTTGTTGAAAGGCTTCACGATTATTACTCTTCCCAAAGGTTGTTATTCCCTCAGATCCAAGCCACACCAGTATATTCCTGAGGGTCCTTAAATCGTTCTTATTTATTTTATTGAAGTTACCAACGATTTCTTTCATGATGTAAATATTAAATAAATATTCGTTCTTTAATTTGTACATTCTAATCTCTACACCTTCTTTCTTATTTTCTTATATAGTGTTTTGATTGTCCTGCTTATGCTTTCATCACTAATATGTTATTATTGCTAATCAAGACCTAAGAAATTGTTCTAACGCCTAATCAGATAACTTGGACAATCAAATAAAACCCAATAATTTTGAATGCTTAATACATATCACTAAAAAGTAGTCTTTTTATGTGTTTAATAAAACAATCTAGACTAATATTTTTAGGGTGCTTGAAAATATTATTTGGTTGTTCTTTGGCATAAACTTCAATATGAAACGATATTTAGTAGAGGTCAGCAATGGGCGAAAGTAGTTCCTGACCGTGTTCGTACCCTTACCCCCGAACTCACTTTTTCGTTAATGAAGTTATGACGGGGAAATCTACATTGGATAAGTCCCGAAGTTGTCTCTAAGGTTTCCCAACATCCAATTTGGATTATGTGTCTTCCTCTAAAGACTTGTTGGCGACTTCGAAAACATTTTTAATAAAACCTTAACAATGGGGTAGTCAAATACGTGCTCACACCGCGTAGGCGAATAATATCACGCCTACACTTAGGGAGCATGTCTTTTGTCGTCGGTTTATGCCTCGATACCACGTATGGGTTTGGCAAGGTGAGGAGGGGGAATATAGATGAAGCTATAGAATAATAAACGATGTATGTGAAGAAGAAAAGGATTTAGAGGTCGTTGATGAGTACGGGAATGAGAATGGGGATGATGAGTATGGGGATGATGATAGGTAACTGGTAGACGAGATGATAGAAGTGGTTGAAGTCAGTCTTGCAGACAAACTAGTATTTTTTTGTTTATGTCTGAGGCTACTGAAAAGCCATTGTAGCCAGGTTGTACAAAGTACACTAAACTTTCCGTCGTGATAATACTCTTCGACGTTAAGTCGAAAGCAGGTTGGACAGACTGTAGTTTCACATCGTTGTTGGAAGCTTTAGCTGATATGCTCCCTAATGGAAATTAACTGCCGAAGTCGAACTATTATGCTGAGAAACTCATGTGTCCTTTCGGTTTAGAGTACCAAGGGATACATGCTTGTTCGAACGATTGTGTGCTTTATCGTAATGAGTATGAAATATTTAGCTGAGTGTCCACGTTATGGATTGTCGAGGTACAGACGTGAAGGAGCTGGGGGTAGTGAAGGACCATCAGCTAAGGTGTTGTGGCATATTCCCATAATACTTAGATTTAAACGCATGTTCTCAATAAAAATATATGCGAGGAATTTAAAGTGGCATGCAGATCGTAGGAAGAGATGGTCTGCTGAAGCATCCGGCTAATTCACCTGACTGCAAAAGTATCAACAGGGTACATAAGGCATTAGGTGATGAGGATAGAAATCTGAGGCTTGGATTATGTACGGATGGCTTGAACCCCTTTGGCAATCTTAGTTCTCATCATAGTACATGGATAATAGTTTTAGTGGTTTATAACTTGCCTCCTTGGTTGTGTATGAAATGCAAGTACATCATGTTGTTGCTTCTCATATCGGGGCCGAAACAACCTGGAATTGACATATATGTATACCTCCAACCGCTTGTTGAAGATTTATAGAAGATGTGGAATGAAGGAGTGTTAGTATTTGATGCGCATGCTGATGGGATGTTCACACTGTGTGCCATGCTTTTTTGTACTATGAATGATTTTCCAGCTTATGGGAACTTATCTGGGTATAAGAAAGGAAAACAACCGTGCCCGCCGGTTTGTATAGATGACATGAAGCCTACACACCTTCCTAAGGGTTTCAAACATGTCTACATCGCACACGAAGGCTCCTCAGACACGACCATCCCTATCGATTTAAGTAAAAGGCATTCGATAGGTCGGTTGAAGAGGAAGTTGCCTGTAGACCATTAACTAGTACTCAGGTTTATAATCAGGTTAATAATTACGCCTATTTTAGCCATTTCATATATATTTTGAGTCATGTAACTCTAATTTCTTATTGGATATGATAATATAAGATAGAATACAACTATTGAGTAGATTTATAGCCGCTACTATGTTCTTGGTTGAATTTCGTGAAAGTGAAGGTCATTTTGGCCTATTTTGGCCGTTTCATGTCCATTTCGTATTTTTTGAGTCATGTTACTCCAATTTCTTATTGAATATGATAATATGAGATAGAATCTAACTATTAAGTAGATTAATAGGTGCTACTTTGTTCTTGGTTGAATTTCGGGAAAGTAAAGGTCATTTTGGGCGTATTTCGGCACTTTCATGTCCTTTTTGTATATTCTAAGTTATGTAACTCCTATTTCTTTTTGAACATGATAATTTCTGATAAAATCTAACTATCACCTAGATTTATAGGAGTTACTTTATTGCTGCTTAAATTTCGGGAAAGTAAAGGCCGAATTAGGACTATTTTGGCCATTTCATGTCCTTTTGATATATTTTGAGTCATGTAACTTTAATTTCGTATTGAACTTGATAATATGAGATAGAATATAACTATTAAGAAGATTTCTAGGTGTTACTTTATTGCTTGAATTTCGGGAATGTTAAAGTCCAATTAGGCCTATTTTGGCTATTTCATGTCTTTTTCATATATTTTGAGTCATGTAACTGCTTGCTGCCTAGTTTATATATCAAAGTTATTGAAAACATCAAAATGGAATGGACTTCAACGGCCTTAGGATAATCTCGTTTTATTCTCCAAAAGAAGCTCTAGTCAACTTTGAACTAAATTTATAGTTGGCGTCTTGAGTTCAAAACAAGCAGAGGCATTAATTGGCAATAAATTAATCGTGATTTGACTCTGATTCAACAAGATGTCTGGTCTCCATCAGGTCCTCTAAGTGATATCAATCTCAAAAGGAAAACTAATATTTTCGTGAACTCCAAATGGTTGTTTTGGAAATAGAGGTCGAAATTCGGATGGGATGATTCAGTGACCAAACTACTTCTTTCTTTTATAAAAGCATCAAGTCCAAGAGTTCTTAAAAAACTATCAGAGTAGTGAAGAATAATACAAGGAACTGGATATCCTCTCACCATGATCTTCAATCATGATTTCTTCACAGTTTTGAAGAACTTTATTCAGGCAGCCAAATCCAGAAGAAATCATTCACGCATTAAGACATCATATTTTGATCATATTCCAAGCCTTACGAAAGACCTTATTAATCTCCTCTCAGTTCCTTGCACGAATGAAGATATCGAGAAGGCTTGTTTCAATGCACATCCCCTCAAGTCTCCTGGCCCTCATGGAGTTCCTCTAGTTTTCTTCAAAAAAAATTAGAATGTAATTAATATGGAAGTAATCAACTGTGTCAAAGCATTCCTTTCAAGCGGCTATATGTTAAGAGAACAAAATAAGACCTTCATTACCCTCATTCTAAAAATAGATCACCCCTGGTAGTGAAACACTTTCGCCCTATTAGCCTTTACAATTCCTCGTGTAAAACCATCTCCAAAACATTGGTTGGAAGGCTGAAACTAATTTTTATGACATTGTTCGAGACTACCAAAATGCTTTAGTCCCTGTAAGACAAATGTAGGACAACTGCCTCATTTCTCATGAATACATCAATGGGTTAAGAAAAGGAAAAAAAAGGTAATTCCTTTGCTGACATTCTAAAAATTGAGCTGAGAAAAGCTTAAGACAAACACTACTACATAAACGAGCATATGCAACGGTCTAATGCAACGACATGAGCTATTGCAACAGTTTTTTGCAACGGTATGAGCTATTGCAACGGTTGTTTGCAACGATGTGCTCTAATGCAATAGGTATTGCAACGATTAGTAGGAACCGTTGCATTATACCTTGAAATGCAACACCTTTAATTTACTAGATATTGCAACGATGGTTTGTCAACCGAACCCCAAACCCATTTTAATCCCCCTTCTTTCTCGAGGCTTCCTCTCATATTCCGAAACAAACCCAAAACCCCTTCTTTCTCTCTCCTCGTGGAGACCAAAAATCAACCGCATGAAACCCTCACCTCCCCACATCTCTCTTTCTTCCCCGAGCTCACCGGAGTTCGACGAGCACCGGACCCGAGCTTCCCTCTTTCCCTTCGTTCTCCTTTGTGCGATCTCTCTACTCGGTTTCATGGTGGTCATGTTTCACCGCTGGACTCGCGGCTCGCGTCGCCAATCACCGTCGCATCGCACCACCTAGCCGCTGCCTCCACGCTTGCCGTCGTCGGCACCCTTGCTTGAGGCTCTGCTCCCCTCGTTCGTTGCCGCTCACATAGAGCGAAGGTATAACCTTCTCCTCCCCCTATAAAATTCTAATTTCATATTTAGAACTTAAGCTCAAATTATTACCCATTTGAAGACGAGTTTGAATGCGGGTATATAGACCGATTTGTATAGTCCAAACCCATCCTAGTTAAATTTGTTAATTAATTATAGTTATGGGCCTAAATCGAGTTTTCACTAAGTTTACTTGTGAGATTATTTGCAATAGTAGTTGAGATAAATTTTAGAATAATTATTGTTATGGGTGGTTGCTATTTAGTGTTAGGATTGCTCATAAGATTAGTTTGAGCATCATTGTTAATTATTGCTATTGTTGGAGTAGTTAGAGCTAGCTTATGGGATTCATGTTGATTAGTAGATGTTCGAAGAATAGCAATGAAGTGAGATTAGTGAATGGGATTATATTAGGGAGTAAGTTAGACTAGTTTTCGAGTATAAAGATCCGTGAGTGGGTTTTGATTCTTATTGTTGTTTACATTGTGGTTTTGGATGTTGGCTTATGGAGCTCAAAGGAAATAAGAAAGCTTATAAGAAGTTTATCCTCGGAATTAGATTTGCGTTTAAGGTAAACGTTCGTATACGTTATGTGCAATGATATGTTCGAATATGTGGATATGACTTTGTGATGATAATGATGTGATATGATCATGTGTTATATATAATATGGCATCCTATGTGACTTATGTAATGTCTATTAAGCCAAAACAATGCTAATTTTTTTTTGCTATTTTATCTAACTTGAAAATTTTCTCCCTTGAACACTAGTTCGTCCAAAGCTTTCTCGGATTATGTATGTATAACCATTTTTCTTTCATAAATTGTTTATCATTAGTGATTTCGCATGGAATGTATGCTAGGAATTTTAAGGCGCTCGGAATATGTGCTTGTAATGGCTTAGCTTGATGTAGCGAACGAGAGAATGTATCTAGCAATTTGAGCTTCGAGTTTGATTTCTCGTTTTTTGTTATGCTTCCGAGTGAATTTACAAGTACCTTGCATTATGCAACCCATTGTCAAATCGGGGTTTGATGGAAGCCATTTGTAGATTGATATATATTCAATTTTTGTTTAGTACCGTAATTTAGGGTCAATGATATATTAGTATTAGTTATGGGGTTGGATTCAATGATTTAAACAGGTTTCTAAGTATAATGTAATATGCTTTTCGCAGTACATTTTGATTTATCCTCGGGGTTGTGATGTCTCTAACCATCTCCTCGGGGTTTGGATTCGCAGTATATTGCATCTTAGCTAGGTAAGACAGGCTAACTAAATCTTTCTTATGTGAAAGACTTAATTTAACTAGTCGATAATTTGTTTGAGTTGGCTTACATAGGATTTGAGTGTTCTTCACTTCTCCGGTTTAATGTAATTGTTATCTTCTCATTATCAATTTGACTTAATGATAGATTTGTTCATCTTTGATGAATATTGTTGAATTTGATATAATAGGAGGGAGAGCGAAGTTGTTAGCAAACTCATTACAACATTTTCTTTGCTAAGGAGGCTATTGTGTACGAACTTTTGTTGTCTTGGATTGGATGTGATCACATATTTGTAGATTTATTACCAAAAGAGAATATATGTAGTCAATTGTTGTTTAGACAAATAAGTCCATTTAACTGGTCGGTTGGTTGTAAGTCGTTTAAATCACGTGCCAAACACAAACTGAAGCACATATCTCGAACAAATCAGGGAAGCTATAAACTCTGAAGCAAATAAAACAGATGCAAATAGACAAAATGCCATGAGTTAAACTAATGCGTTAGATTCATACTAGCTCTCTCTGTGTGTTTTGCTCCCTTTTATATTCACTTATTCTCTCTTTAGTTTTACTTTCAAATATGTTCTCTCGTTATTGATTTGCCGCCATATCCTAGGGCTTATATATCGTTGTCAAACCTGTGTGCTAATATTGGGCAATGGGAGGAAGTGGAGAAGATTAGAGATCTAATGAAGGGAACTACGTTGAGCAAGGAACCCGGCTGGAGCCTTGTGTGATTCATCGTCGTGTCTCGCTAGTGCTCGACTTGAACCCTGCAGGTGATCCCAATTTCTTGTGATCCTTTTTTTAGCTTTCTCGGGTTCTTTCGATACAACATCTCGAAGGCTTAAGATTTTGTAGTATTTCGAGTCAAAGAGAAATATATTTTGAAGTAGACATCTAGGAGATATTGATGTCGATGTTGAAAAAAAGCATTCAATCCCGTTGAATCAAAATGATTATCATTTGTCACTTTTCGAATTTAATTCACTTTGATGGCGACTTGATGAAATGATGGCATAAGGCACTCAAGGACCAAATGGCTTATGTTTGATATGGTAACACTTTTGTGAAATGGCTCAAATATGTTATTACATTGGCACTCCAACTTATGTTTGTCGTTATTTATGTTAAAAGAATCACATTGCAACTTATATTTGTAGTTTTTTTGCGATTCATTTCAAAATCCGGTACAAGATATCTGTAGGCTTGGGGTTTGCTATATCTACATCTTTTTTGGTCTCTTTAAATTTTGGCCGAAATAGTACGTCATTTTCTTAATATTCCTGATCTATGTCCTTGGGTGCAAGCTTATAATTTCATAAATTTATGGTCTATGCTGCATATTATTTATTGAAAGATTACAAAGGCATAAAATTTATACCTTTTTGGATCTTCTGCAGCTTCACCGACCAATTTACAAGCAAATTGCTGAAAATCGAATGCAAGTTGAGTCGATTTTTGCACTATATAATGGACTTCTTTTAGGTCTTTTCTTCATGACGGTAGGTACTTCAGATCTTGCTCCCGGTCCGAATTTGTGACAATGTGACAATGTGGCCATGTTTATCTAACATTGATAAATGCTCGTATGGCGTCTGCTACGGGTCAAATACATAGCATTTGTACGGTTTTTAACCGAAGCACTTGATGTTTATTCTACTAGTGGTGGAGTTCCTTTCAAACTTTCTCCCTTATTAAAACCTCATAGTACGTGCATCGACGGGTTCTCTTGCTTATTTGGAATGAATGTAATCCGTTCCTTTTGCATTGATCATTATGCTTATATTTTATTGTTGCTTGAAAAATTGATTTTGGTTCTATAATAGGACAATTATGTTTAAAGAAACTTAATTACAAAAGTTTGATTTTTTCTAATTTGATCAAATACGTTTGAATTTGCAAGTGATCATAAATGAAGAAATGGAACGCCACATTCAATAAACTAGTTGCTTATAAGATCGCATGGAAGCATTTTAGATGTAATGTGATTTATTGGAGCATTTTACATGTAGAAGTTCTCTTGAAGAGAATTGAGAAACCATAAATTTTATATAGTTTTTTTAGTTAATAGACTTTTGTAATAATGTATTTCGTAAATTAGTTCATGGGAGCATGAATATTGTAGGCATAATTACTCTTCTGTGTATAAAATTTCAAAATAAATTTATGAATATATATGTATATATATATATATATATATGTATATATATATATATATATATATCAATGTAATACAACTACTAGACTACTATGGTATTGAAGTTGCATTAGCTACGGAGGTGTTGCAATAGGTGTCAAAATAAGGCATGATATTAGTAATAGAGGCGTTGCAATAGCTATACGATGGTGTTGCAATGTATATGGAGGCGTTGCATTAGATGCCAAAATGGGACACAATATGAGTAATAGGGGCGTTGCAATAGCTACCGGATGGAGTTGCAATAGGTATAGAGGCGTTGCAATAGGCTTTATAGCTAATGCAACGGCTATACACACCTATTGCAATGGTTCTGTGGTAGCCGTTGCAATAGGCCTAAAAATTGTTGCATTAGACCTAATGCAAGGGCAGCAACAGCAACGGTTGTTCAACCGTTGCAATAGCTCTATTGCAACAGTTTTAGGCTCTATTGCAACGGTTTTGAGGGGTTGCATTAGCTCATTTATGTAGTAGTGAAAATTAGATGGGATTTTGTTGAAACTATCCTAAGCAAGATGAATTTCTTGGAAATCAGGATTCAATGGATCATGCAATGCATAACTATATTGTCTTATTCTATCCTTGTTAATGGGGAACCCACAAGTTATTTTGGACCTAAAGATAGTCTATTACAAGGAGATCCTCTCTCCTCTTATATCTTCATGCTTTATAAAGAAGTTTCTTCTCGAAGCTTATCCGTAAGAACTGCTCTGATAATATCTTATATGTTCTTTACAGATGACAATCTCCTATTCTTCAAGGTTCGTTGTTCCGCAAAATTGTTGGAACATAAAAAATATTTCTATCAAAATTCTGCAACAAATCAGGATAAATGATCAAATTCGATGAATTTCATGTTATAATCATCAATGCAACACTCCTGCCAAATTCATTGGGGTAACGCGGAAACCTCTTGGAGTAATTAACTCTACTAACATAGACACCTACTTGGGATGTCCAGTGGAAGTACACGGAAAATATTCTATAAGCTTCAACCCCATTGTCACCAAATCCATATCCAAAATTCTATCCAGGATATTTATTAACCTTTCTTAAAAAGGCAATCTTATTCTCATAAACACAATCTTAACCTCTCTTGCCTCCCACATCATGTCCATCCATCTCCCCCCGAATCACAAAAAAATCAGCTCTATATTCCTCAAATCTTGGTGGTCTTCTCCATGGAGAAAAAGACAAACTATTGGAGAAATAGGGAACTCCTTGAAGCCCACAAACTGGAAGGAGGTCTAGGCCTAAAGAACATCTCAAACATGAACAAAACTCTTATGTTTAATTAGGCTTGGAGAATATACAAAAATCCTAACTCCCTCATTCACAAGATCAGCCAAGTGAAATACAAAAAAAGATCCTATCTCTTTAGCTTTGGATGGATCTTCTCCTAAAAGCCGCTCATACGCTATCACAAGTCTCCTAAAAGCTACTACTTCCCTCAAAAGGGGGATTAAGAAGACCCTAGGAAATGGAATAAACATCAACATTTACTCCAAATGGTTGGCAATGTATCATCCAACCATTCTAAGCAATGATATGAACAACCTCCCTTCTATTCCTCTCACGAGAATTTCATATCGTATTAATCACAATGGGGTTTGGAACACAAATATCATCTGGAATCACTATTTTAGAGAAGATGCCAACTCCATCTTGGCAACTCATATTCCTTCAAACAATGAAGAGGGAAACAATTAATGGATTCACACAAAGAATGACCACTACTCAGCCAAAACAAGTTATTGGCTACTACAGTATGATAACATAGTCATAACAAAGTAGAACAACTTCTAGAGTTTACTCTGGAAGTCAAAAATTAAAGTGAAAATTTTCGAAAGTGGAAATACTTCCTATGGAAAATCATGCACCACGCTCAAATCTCAAACACGGATATTCATATCAAGTGTAAAATTGAAGTTGATCTAAAGTGCAAAATCTGCAATAATGCCATTGAGACAACGCACCACTTATTACGAGACTCTCAAATAATCTCAAAGAGATATGGTCAGTTCTCATGGGTTTTTATTTCCATCCTTTAGGGGCCGGAAACTGGATTCATAAAAATGAAATCACTTGAAGAGAAAAATGCAAACCCCCATAGAATCATTTCCATCATTAATGATCACAAGAACCGATTCCTAGAGACATTTTCATCAACCTCTTCGAATTCCCGAGATATTAAAGATATCATTACTCCACGCCTTAAGTAATGCAATATCAAATAGTGTACAGGTTCCATCCAGGGTACTTAAGACTATCAATACTACAAGTGAACGAGGCATGGAAAAAACAGCTAATAGGAGGAAAATGGGAGGCAGCAATAGTAAGGACAACACGAAAGAAAAAAATCATAAAGCGGGACAGGTAGTTGCTCATTTTGAAAGGAATTATCGATTTCCAAAGGAGATGTACACCTCCTATTAGAAATGTTAGTTTGGTTGATGAACCGCTAGGGTTGAACCAAAACCGATGAAAATTGAACCGAATTGAACTAAACCGAAGTGACATTTGACCGAAATCAATCGAAAAAATTGAGCCGCAATCGAGCTAAACTAAACAATGATAAACCGAAATCGAACTACAATTGAACTAAAAGCGAACTGAACTGAGCTAAGCTGTAGCCAAATTGATTTAAACTGAAACTAACCGGGCTAAACTGAACTAATTTGAACTGAAACTGATTTGAACTGAAACTCATTTAAACTGAAATTGAAAATGAACTGAACTCAACTGATTTTAGTTGAAACTGATTTCAACTGAAACTGAAATAAACTGCACTGAACTGAAGCTCAATTTAACTAATTTGAACCAAAACTGAAACTGAATTGAGCAAAACTAATTTCAACTGAAACTGAACTTAATTAAACTGAAATTCATTTGAACTAAAATTAAAATGGAACCAAATTGATATGTTATTATCCGAATAACATGATTGTAGACACATAATCGTGTCTCCCCATTTAAGGATCCGATGATGAAACATACCGTGGTTTTAATTGGTCCGATCCAAGGGCAGAGCAGTCTGAAAAGCTATTCAAAACCATTTCGACAAGTGTTAAAGTCCTATTTTAAAGCCCAATTAATTATTCATGATAATTAATTGTATTTGAGCCCAATTCTTTGAAAAGCCCAATTAATTGATAATTAATTGATTAATTTTTAAAAATAAATATTTTCAAAAGATATTTTTTTTAGGTCAAAATCAGATTTTATAAAGTAAAATCAGATTTTCGGAGTTAAAAGATAAAAAAAATCTTTAAAACGCGTTTATATGAAAAAACTATCAAAAACAGGGCGGTGCGCTGAGCGCAGCTGACTGTGCTGAGCGCACGTGTCCTGCCATGTGGACTTCCACGTAGGCTGCGCCAAGCGCACAAGCTGTGCTAAGCGCACCAGAACTGCCATGTAGACTTCTGTTTCATGTAGAGTCATGCGTCAAGCGCAATTCTCTGCTTGAGACGCGAAATTTCTTTCTTATCTTTTCTAAAAGCGCGTACCACGTGTACACTTTTTATTGGTCATGCCGCGTCATGCGCTTGCCATATCAGCTGCACCAGACGCAGCCAGCGCGTGAGGCGCAGTGCCGTTTTCCCTATAAATAGGCCTGATTTCCGAACAGATTTCAAAACGGATTTTTCACATGAACACACTTCGAACTCGACGAATACTTTACGAATCTCTCTACAAAACTTCCCTACAAAATTCATACCTTTCAAACACAAAATACGTTCAATCTACATACTTTCAGACATTCAGATTTTCAGGCTTCACGATTGCTCGTCCCGAAGATTGTCAATCTCGCAGACCCAGGCCACAGTATAATCCTGAGGGTCCTTAAATAAATTATTTTTATATTGAAATTACTAACAGTTTTCTTTCCTGATGTAGATCTTTAATGTAAAATCCCTATACTGTATATTCTAACCCTTTTTCTATACTTTCTTTTATTTTATTTCATTATTATTCATGCCTTTGTATATTATATGCCTGCCTGATCATTCTATGCCTATTATATGATTGTCCCTGCTTTATTGCTTTTATAACCCACATGTTATTTTTGCTAATCAAAGACCTAAAGAACTGTTATAACATTAATCAGATTAATTTGGACAACTTGCTAGGTTCCCTGTAATTTGATTGCATAATAACTTGTCACGAAAAATAGTCTTTTTATGTGTTTCCTGAACCAATTTAGACTAATTATTTTTAGGGTGCTTAAAACATTATTTGATTATTCTTTGGTATAAAATCTGTAATGAATCGATATTTAGTAGAGGCCAACTTTGGGCGAATGTGGTTCATTATGAGTACATTCGTACCCTCACCCCCGAACTCAATCTTTGGTTCACTTTGACCATCTATGGAGTCAAGACGGAGAAATCTACATTGGATAATTTGTCCCTATGTTTTTCCCATATCCAATTAGCTTTATGATTCTTCCTAATAAGGATTGTTGGCGACTTCTTTCAAAATAATTTTCAATAAAACCTTAACAGTGGGGTAGTCAAATCTAATACGCGCTCACACCGCGTAGGCGAAATAAAAACACGCCTACAATTTGGCGAATTCACTAGGGATGATTTTAAAAAATTAGTTTTTTAAATGAGTGGGTGAAACTTGAAAAATACGATTCATTTTTATTTTTATGCCTTTGAATAATATACAGTTTTGCATATGCATGGCTATTGTTCAGCCACCATAAGGACAATCTACCTTGCCTCATTAGCACATGTTCTATGTGTGAGGTCACCTCCGGAGGGTTTGCGCTTTGTCCTTCCAAAAAGCTTCCTGAGCGATAGTGTTGGATCTTAGTCATAAGCAAACCTACCCAACCATGGCATTGTTCTCTTGTTCTTGACTTGAGACTGGAGTGCGTCTTACACGTGGCCACCTCTTTAAGTAGGGGTACGATGCGTGGGATCAATCTCTTAGTCATGGACCCTTTTCAGACTGAACTTAAACCCGACCAATAGTTTCAAACATAGAACTGGACTTTAGGTTGGAACTTTTGCATCCATGTTATATGACATTTGCCTGTGATTGCAATTCTTGCCTGCTATTGTTCTGTCAAATCATCATTATTATGCGTCGTTCCTAAAACCGCGTCTAAAAACAAGAAAAATTCGTCAATCGGCCTATTTGTCGCCTAAATCCCCAAAAAACATGTCGGGGAATAGTGCGCCAAGCGCATTAAGTTGCGCCTGGCGCACCACTCACGCGTCAGACGCACTGCTGTGCGCGGCACGCAGTCAGTGCATCGCACGCTTTTCGTCAATTTAGCTGTCGTAATTGTCGATCCTACGTTCAGTCCTATGTGCGTCTGTCTGTCTGCATTCGCGTAGTTTGGTCTAATTAGAGGTCTCACCTAATCAAACGTTCAAAAAATCAGTCTTTTCATGCAAGGTCAAGTCTGTGCTAAAAAAAATGCATCTAAAGGGTCATTGTAGAGTTAGAGTTGTCATGCATGTCTACCTCTTCCCATTTCATCCCTGCTATCCCTGTCAATCTTACCTTTCCACATTTTTTAAAGATCAATCCTGCACCTCCTTCTATTCTACTCTTTTTCAAAAGCATTTACTAAACATCATCATACACGACATTTAAAAAAAAGGATTTTTTTCAAAATCAATCCATCATCTTTTCCTAACGAAAGATAAAACAAGGGGTCCCTTTCAAAAAAATGAATTTCGAAATTTCTAAGCCCAATCCAAACACCTTCATCGATTCCAATCCAATCAATCCGATTCACTTGCATTCATTCTAGGCCCATATGCATTAGAGTCCATTTTGCATTCATTTAGGGTCCATCTAATTCAAGTCCATGTATTCATATTAAGCCCGCTAGCATTAGAGTCCATCTTAGGCCCATATAAGCCTAGCTCATGTCAAAATCTAGGTCCATTTGCATCTTTACGTGCACCCCAGTCAATGTCAAGCCCAGTCCAAGTCTAATCTCAGTCTATTCCATTCTAAGTCCAATCCTGGTCTGCTATTTCCACTATCAAGCCCATATGCATCTCCAAGTCTATATCAAACCTATAGGTTAATCTAATCCAAACTTAGGTTCATTTAGGCCCAATTCATAACCTTAGGTCTAGTTTGCATCTCCATGTAGGCCCTAGTCAAGTCCAATAGCCCAAATTCCTCTAAAGTCCAGCCTGCTTGCTCCCCCGTAAGTTCAAGGTCTAAGCATTCCTTAAGTTTATAGGCATTGTTGTGTCTAGCCTGCTTGCTCACCCGTAAGTTCAAAGTCTAGCATTCCCTAAGTCCATAGGCAATTTTTGTGTCTAGCCCGCTTGCTCATCCGTAAGTTAAAGTCTAGCATTCCTTAAGTCCATAAGCAATCTTTGAGTCTAGCCTGCTTAGTTTAATGTAAGTTTCGAAGTCTAGTTGTCTAGCCTGCTTGCTCACCCGTAAGTTCAAAGTCTAGTTGCCTAGCCTGCTTGCCTTAAGTTAAGAGTTTGGTCTCTGTTATCGTCCAGCTTTCCTTAATGTCTAGCCTACTTGCTCACCCGTAAGTTCAAAGTCTAGCATTTCATAAGTCCATAGGCAATTTTCGAGTCTAGCCCGCTTAGTCTAATGTATGTTCCGAAGTGTAGTTGTCTAGCTTGCTTGCTCACCCGTAAGTTCAAAGTCTAGGTGTCTAGCCTGCTTGCCTTAAGTTAAGAGTATAGTCTCCCTTATTGTCCAGCTTTCCTTAAAGTCTAGCCTACTTGCTCACCCGTAAGTTCAAAGTCTAGTCTCTCCTATCATCACCAAACCCAATCCAGTCTGCTTGCATAGTCCGGTCGAGTCCGTGTCTGCATTTGCATATAGTGAGGCCCATGTCTCCATCATGGTCAAGCCCATACTAAGTCCATGACCATACCCAATCCTAATCATTTCTCATTTCCATTTCCATTTCCATTTCCATTTTAAAATCATTTTTCATTTTCATTTTCTATTTTCATTCCCCATTTTCCATTTTCCATTTCTCATCTCATTTTCTCATTTCGAAAACATTATTCACGAGGTCCATCCGATTTCTGTTCAGGACAGGTCGTGAGATTATAACTTGGGAGCGTCCGAAAGAGAGGCAACAAGGTCAACCTACTCCCAGACTCGTCAAACGCATCCTCACCTTTTCAGACGAATCCTCCGACTCTTCTGAATCGTCATCTGAAATGGGGGATACTAATGAACAGGTCAGTGCCATTATGGCTCAACTCCCACCGATGAACTCTCGTCTTGAGGAACAAGACAAAGAGATTAAGGCACTGAGGGAGAAGCTAACTGAGGAAGATGAGCAAGGCGACACTCCGCCACCGATCAAAACCAACACATAACTAAGGTTTGAAAAACTCGAGCAATTGATCCAATCAATTCCTGTGCTCGAGGGTCAGGCTCATGGCCATGACATCATTGATCCTGAACTAAGGGAGAAACTCCCTAAAAAGGAAACATTGGATGACCTCCTAAAATTCAAGGGGGTCGAAGACCCAGATGACCACTTGAGAGCATTTTCCATCTCTATGGCTCTCAAGGGCATGAGTAAGGACCTGTTTGCTTATGTATTTCCTTTAACCTTGGATGCACATCCATCCAAGTGGTTCAGATCACTGAATAAGGGCAAGCTGAATGACTGGGATTACATCATAGAAGAATTCCACAAACAATATGTATACAATACTCAGCTTCCCATTGGCCTTCGTGAGTTGGAGTTAACCAAACAAAACTCCAACAAAGACTTCGTCACCTTCCTTAACAGATGGAGGGATAAAGCTGCACAAATGATTAACAGGCCATCTCAGGAGGATCAAGTCTCGCTCGGTGATCCAGAACTCTGCAGCCTAAGTATGGGGATCATATTAAATTCCAACCCATAGAGTCTTTCACGAAGCTCTATAAGGTAGGCTTGCTGATTGAGGAAGAGTTACAAGCCAACAAGAATAAGGCTTCCAACAACAACAACAACTCTTTCAAGAAGAGTAACAATAGCCCTTCTAACTCCAAAAGCAATGAGGTCAATGCCATAGCTACAGATAACAGAGGTTATCAAAAACCTCAAAGGACATTCACACCAATAGGCATGCCCTTAGAAGAAGCATTCACTAGACTTCATGCAAAGGGAGCACTTCAGCCTATTGGCCCCACTCCAGATCCTGCTCCCGAAAATAGATCCAAGAGGTGGGATCCAAATGCCTACTGCAAGTATCACCAAGGGAACGGACACCCAACATCTGCGTGTGGGACCTTAAAGAATCACCTACAGGATATGGTTGAAGACGGTAGATTGCCACTTCCACCTGCAGCAAAAGTCAGCAACAGCATCAACCCCTTGGGCAGCACCTAAACAACGTCGGGGCACTAGTTTTCTAGGTTGAGTCGGAGAGTCCCTCCCCTAGCTCGTTCATTTCCTTTCCTGTCAAGTCTATGTCATTTAGGTTTTTATTTCTAATAAGCCTTGCTCTATTTATTTCTAATTAATAAAATAATTTTATTTTCATTTTCATTAGCCTTCCATCATTTTATTTATGCTTCTAATTCAATGATGAAACTTAAATCACCTAATGAACTTGACTAATAATAATAAAAAGAGATCTGAAATAAAAAAAAAAAAAAGAATAAAAATGAAAAATGGACATACTTTGGATTATGAGTTATTCCCTTTTCCTCCATCATCCATAAACCATCATCCTTCATGATCCTTATAACCTTTCAAAACCAAAGCTCCACAAATATCCTTCAAGCTTTCCAATACCCTAAACCAATAGCTTGTGTGCAAGCCTCACTACATAAAGAAAAAAAAAGAGTTAATGCCAGGCAAAAATAAAAAGTGAATAAAATATCAAAGTGCGAAAAAAATGAAAAAAACAAAAGAAAACGCACTAGGCAAAAAGAAAGAGCCAAAGGCAAAAAGAAATAAAAGTCAAGCTAGGGGGCTTGCACGCAAGTTCTACCCCTCAATCAAATCCTTCAACCCATTAAACCTTAACCCATGCAATCCAAATCCATGATCCTCCATTAGCCCAACCAATTCCACCTTCATCTAAACCTCAAGCCTTAAACCTTTCAACCTTTCAACCTTCCATATTCAACCTTAACTCCTTTTTTTAAGGTATGTCCAAGCCCGCTAGGTTGAAAACCCGAAAGGGCGGCCTAGGCAAAAGATAGGGCACAAAAAAAATGATAAATAAAAAAAGAAATCAGATCTAGAACTACGAATGGTCAGATTCCACAAGGATACATAGGAATCCTCATCTCGAGGTCCGACCGCTTCAATAAAATAAAATTAATCATGGTCTAATGATTTGACTTTCTAGAATTTCGGAGCATAATCTCTTTCTAGATCCCGACATAGACTCGAGTCTGCACCTAGCCTCGTTAAATCCTTTTCCCACCTACATTCATTTGAGTCACAAATTTTAACTTTTTGTTTTTCAATCCAAGATCTCCTTTTCCCTGAAGGACTCTCCGACAATTCTATGATTTCTGGCGATATTTGACTTTGCCTAATCAACTTCCCAAAGAAGAATCCCCAGTACAATTCCCAGTGAAAACTTTCAATGTTCAAGACATAGCAACTACATTTCAATATCAGATCAAATACATTTCAATCAAGGCTCAAGCCTAATTCAGGCAAGCTCACCCAAAGTGGGGGCTTTCTACGTGTGGTGGTTCCTCCGATTCAAATCAAACTCCCGAAAAGTTGTAATCCGCGGACCTCGTTTACGAACCCCGATTATTTACTAAAAATGATTTTCGAAAATCATTCAATCTATTTCTAATCAGTCTATCATTCTATCATTCTATACATCTTCTAGCCTTGCAAAATCCAAACCTTGCATTGCAGCTTTGCAAAACTCTGACATTGCATTACATTTCATACATTCTAGTCTTGCATAACCCTGACCTTGCATGACGTGTCACCCTTTAGCTTTGAAAAACCTTAATCCTTGCATTGCATCTCATGCATCCTTGGAGAGTCTAAGTTTGCATCATTGCATCACTGTGTGCTTATGTGAGTTGTTTGCATCTATTTGCTAACATCTTTCCCAGCAGGTAATCAGATTGCTTGTAGTTATTGTCCTGCATACTAACTTTGTTTTGCAGAGACCGGCGGTTATAGATCCGTTCTAAACTGCAGAGCATTTAGAATCGTTCTCCGTCCCGACACCGTATACTTTGACTATCGGTTTCATGAACCTCAGTTAAAGTGGGGGCTTCTGTAGACACATAATCGTGTCTCCCCATTTAAGGATCCGATGATAAAACATACCGTGGTCTTAATTGGTCCGATCCAAGGGCAGAGCAGTCTGAAAAGCTATTCAAAACCATTTCGAAAAGTGTTAAATTCCTATTTTAAAGCACAATTAATTATTCATGATAATTAATTGTATTTGAGCCCAATTCTTTGAAAAGCCCAATTAATTGATAATTAATTGATTTATTTTAAAAAATAAATATTTTCAAAAGATATTTTTTTAGGTCAAAATCAGATTTTATCTCGTAAAATCATATTTTCGGAGTTAAAAGATAAAAGAAAATCTTTAAAACGCGTTTATATAAAAAAACTATCAAAAACAAGGCGGTGCGCTGAGCGCACGTGTCCTGCCATGTGGACTTCCACGTAGGCTGCGCCAAGCACACAGGTTGTGCTAAGCGCACGGTGTGCACCAGAACTGCCACGTAGACTTTTGTTTCATGTAGAGTCCTGCGTCAAGCGCAATTCTCTGCTTGAGACGCGGAATTTCTTTCTTATCTTTTCTAAAAGCGCGTACCACGTGTACACTTTTTATTGGTCATGCCGCGTCATGCGCTTGCCACGTCAGCTGTGCCAGACGCAGCCAACGCGTGAGCCGCAGTGTCGTTTTCGCTATAAATAGGCCTGATTTCAGAACAAATTTCAAAACGGATTTTTCACATGAACACACTTCGAACTCGACAAATACTTTACGAATCTCTCTACAAAACTTCCCAACAAAATTCATACCTTTCAAACACAAAATACATTCAATCTACATACTTTCAGACATTCAGATTTTTAGGCTTCACAATTGCTCGTCCCGAAGGTTGTCAATCTCGCAGACCCAAGCCACGGTATAATCCTGAGGGTCCTTAAATAAATTATTTTTATATTGAAATTACTAATAGTTTTCTTTCCTGATGTAGATCTTTAATGTAAAATCGCTATACTGTATATTCTAACCCTTTTTCTATACTTTCTTTTATTTTATTTCATTATTATTCATGCCTTTGTATATTATATGCCTGCCTGATCATTCTATGCCAATTATATGATTGTCCCTGCTTTATTGCTTTTATCACCCCACATGTTATTTTTGCTAATCAATGACCTAAAGAACTGTTCACACATTAATCGGATTAATTTGGACAACTTGCTAGGTTCCCTGTAATTTGATTGCATAATAACTTGTCACTAAAATAGTCTTTTTATGTGTTTCCTGAACCAATTTAGACTAATTATTTTTAGGGTGCTTAAAACATTATTTGGTTATTCATTGGCATAAAATCTGTAATTAATCGATATTTAGGCCAACTTTGGGCGAATGTGGTTCATTATGACTATATTCGTACCCTCACCCCGGAACTCAATCTTTGGTTCACTTTGACCATCTATGGAGTCAAGACGGGGAAATCTACATTGGATAATTTGTCCCTATATTTTTCCCATATCCAGTTAGGTTTATGATTCTTCCTAAAAAGAATTGTTGGCGACTTCTTTCAAAATAATTTTCAATAAAATCTTAACAGTGGGGTAGTCAAATCTAATACGCGCTCACACCGCGTAGGCGAAATAAAAACACGCCTACAATGATATTATGATTAATCACTTATGACTTGACCGAATAACTTTTTGACCAATTAAGAACAATTAGTATGTTACTATAAATGATGTAATAGGAGTTCCCCTCGTGTAGAGGGCCTTCTAATACTCTTTCTTCCTTACCGTACAAAGAAGTATAAAAAAAATTGTCACTACTTTAAGATTGTAACTAATTTCAATTATACTTTTTACTACTATTATTTATACATGTTATATTATAAGTTTATAACTACACTAAGTTTGTAACTATTTGATAACATGACATTTTAAAATATTGCAATTGAAACATTTGTAAGAATCTAAATAATTGATATTTTATGAAATGCTACACAAAAAAAAGTGAAATTGGGACCAAAATTGACATTTATGACTTCAAATTCCAAAATCACATCATGCAAAATTTACAAGCAGATTCTAACTATTCAAATAATAAAAGTTCGATCAATTACAACATCATTACAAAATTTTATCCACTTAAATTTTTCTTGATAATTGAGCTATGAGTACAAGACTTTAAAAAGTACAAATACTCAAATAGTTGAAATTGAAAATTTGGAATTTATTAAAAAACTTGTGAAATTAGATTACAATGAAGTATGTAAAATAAATGTACATTACAACAAAACTAAAATTAAAATAAAGAAAAAATAACAAAATACAGGCTTCATTTCATTCATTACGAATTCTTTCAAAGCTCCAAGAAAATCCAGCAAGATGAACCAAAATAATTTAGAAATCTAATAATCAATCACAAAAATAACCACTAGCTAGCATCAATATATTCTGTAAAGAAAAAATTCAGCAATGACATCAACAAATAGTGAACAACACCAAAGATAAAATTGAATTATACAGCCATGTATGAACTTTTTAGCTTAACAAATTTAAAACCAAGATACAATTCGAATCTTCAACATATATATCACTCTTCAAGCATCCAGCTTTTCAACACAAAATGAAATGAATCTACGAGAAGAAGAAAAAATGATTTGGAGAACTAATAGGAAATAACATCACTTATTACTAATAATCTGTACAAAATTCTAAAAACTTAATTAGATAAATGGTTTCACCAATATCAAACTTAGAAATTGATTCTTTTTTGTTTTTCTTAAATTGTAAAATCACAATTAAAGTACCAGCTAAAAATGGAAATATAAACTAGAGTAAAACAAAAACTAACAAAAATCAAACTAAAACATAGAGTTAAACAAGGACAAAAAAAAAATCAAACTAAACAAGCAAAAATTGATAGAAATCGAACCTATCTACTCTCTCTTATGGAAAACTAATTTTTCTTCTCTAGAAAAAAGAACACAATAGGTTTCCTTTTACCAAAAGTGGAACAAACAAAAATGAGAAATACAAAAATCATGAATCAAATCATTCAAATTAGATCCAAAACTAAATAAAAGATCCAAAATAAGAACTAAAAGCCACAGATCAAACAAAGAAAGAAAATGAGCAGCGTTGTGGTGGCGGCGCGGCGTAGGGGTGCAGCGGGAGCAAGGGAAGGGAGAGAGAGAGCAGCAAGAAAGGGAGGAAGGGAAGCAGGGAGGCGTACCAACAAGGAGGATGGACGGAGGAGCAGCGAGAGAAAGAGACGAAAAGAGTGGGAGTTTCGAAGGTTTTTGGGTAGGAAAGATGGTTTTGCAGGAGAGAGACGAAGGAGAAGGTGAGAGATTAGGAGACTATCTAATGGTTCAAATTATTTTATGGCTTGTACCCAACAGTTAATATTTATAATCCGTGTGATTTGTGTTGTTTTCTTGTGTGCCTTGATTATTATGATCTAACGGTTTAGATTTCTCTCATTAGCTGGTTTTGGATTTTGCCTTAAGAAAACAAATTATCTTAGCAAATTATTATTATTATTATTATTATTATTATTATTATTATTATTATTATTATTATTATTATTATTATTATTATTATTATTATTATTATTATTATTATTGTTGTTGTTGTTGTTGTTGTTGTTGTTGTTGTTATTATTATTATTATTATTTATTATTATTAATATAATAATAATAATAATAATAATTATTATTATTATTATTTTTACTATTAATATTATAATTAATAATAATAATAATTATTATTATTATTATTATTATTATCATTATTATTATTATTATTGTTATTACTATTATTATAATTATTACTACTATAATTATTATTACTATTACTACTATTATTACTATTACTATTACTATTACTATTACTATTACTATTACTATTACTATTACTATTACTATTACTATTACTATTACTATTACTATTACTATTACTATTACTATTACTATTACTATTACTATTACTATTACTATTACTATTACAATTACCATTACCATTACCATAACCATAACCATTACCATTACCATTACCATTACCATTACTATTACTATTACTGTTTTGTCTCCTTATCCAACAAGCAAGTTGTTGATTGAGCTTTCTTGTCCAACAAGCAAACTAGTATCCCTTAGATGTTCTTCCTTGGAGACTTGTGCAACAAATGTCTAAATCAACCTAGTCCGAGCCTGAGCTTCACTCCCGAACCTGCAAAAAGGGACCCACCCTGGAGGTTTGGGTAGTGGTTCCCCCTCCGAAGCTTAAGTCAGATATCAAGAGTTGTAAGAGAAAGTAGAGATAGAGAGAGAAAGTGAGAGAGTAGATTTACATAGTAACTTTGCACTGTTTGCATTGAATGATCTTTCTCCTGATTTCTGGGGTATTTATAGTGATAACAAGATGACAGCTAACCTTAAAATCTGCCCTACAATAGTGGCTTCTGATTGGCTGAAGAATCAGATCATGACACGTGGCAGACCATGATTTGGGAGGATTTATCAACCACTCTCATGCAGCCACCTCACCGGGCTGGCCTCTGACTTCCTTTTGGGCCAGAAAAGCAGCCTTTTAACCAATCAGAGCCTAGCCCAAAGGGTAGATCTTTTTTCTCTATTCATCAGGGGAGGACACGTGTACGGCTTAGATGACCCCAAGTGTCGTCAGAGGAACCGTAGATTTTAGGCTACAACATTTGCCCCTAAAAGGGTTTTCACTGTTGGCCCATCTGACGGTTAAGGCCCTTTTACCCAAGGTAGCTTCATTAGGCCCATCTGACGGTTAAGCCTTTTTAACCCAAGGTATCTTTATTTGAAATGAAAGAAAAGACGCGCCTTTCTCTGGGTTTTACCGGTCATAACCGACCGTTGTATCCTTTCTTCGGTCATTCTTGACCGGCTCCACAGGTTTCTTACTCCTCTATAAATAACCTTGGTGTGAAAACAATTGATCCACACCTTGAATGAATTTTTCTAGAGAGAGAAACTCTGCAAATTTTCTATAGAGAGAGAGATCGCCCAGCCTCAGCTTTCTTCACTGAATCGTCCAGGCGCTTTAGCAGGCGTCTTTTCTTTGTTCTCTTTACTCTTCTTTATTCTTTATTCTTTCTTAGAAAATCAATAAAATGGAATCATCTTCATCAAATAATCCTGGCCGTCCAAGAGCTTGTCTTGACCCTAGAACCGATACTTCTTCTTCGGCACATTCTAGAGTTGGGCCTATTTTGGCCAAGTATATATTTTTTTATGGTTTTGGCCGAGATAGTCAGACGACCCAGTCATTACCTGTGCAGGGTAATCTGGCCCGTGTCAAGCAAACGGCCCGTCTAAGACGAAAGGTAATAATCCCGTCAAATAGTTCGGATATGGAGGAATCTACTGGACGAGTTCCAGATGAGACGAGGGAGGTCCAAAGTGCTGGGCCTTTAGGCGGCCCCCTTTCCCCTAGCCGCAACTTTGAGGAGTCCCAAATAAACCCTGAAGCCAGTCCTTCTGGCCGGGACACTGAGATGGAGGAAACTGGTGAAGACGATAACAACAGGGATTCTGGTGCTGCCGATGAGTCAGACGAAGCCTCCACAACTTCGTCTGAGATTAGAAAACGATTAGGTCCTTTCTCTGACCCCGCATTTATTTTAGCCAATCGCAAATGGTTAGAGAAAATAGGGCCGGACCCTAGCTATGTATCCAACTTCATGCCCATGCCGGGCTTTTCCTTCGTCATCCCTAATAAGGAGGCCACTATTTTGAGCACTCCCAAAAATCATTTTATTGTCTACAAGCTGGCTCTGGACGCGGGGTTACGATTCCCCCTCCATGAGTTTATAGAGCAAGTGCTTCGTTATTACAACATCGGCCACAACCAACTGGCTCCCAACGCCTGGCACAACGTCTTGACGTTCATAGCCGTCTGCGAGTTGCGCGGCCTGGCCCTCTCTCTTCATGCCTTTAACCACATTCATTACGCGGCCAAAATTCCTGGTGCCGTGGATGGAACATGGCTCAGCATCTGCAACCGTCCTGACTTTCTAACAGCCTGGGGCAAACCGTCAAAGATGCATGAATGGAAGGCCGCCTTTATATATCTAAGGGCGGCCAACGACTCGGCCACGGAGAGCTACCGTTTCTATAACCGAGCCGTCACAAATACTGGACGAAAGCAATCCTGGCTGGAGCTGGAGGACAAGTATGACGAGGAGGTAGTGGAGTACTTTAGAATAAAGAAGTACTCCAGGCCCGGCCAGAAATCCTTTAAAGGGCCAGCTAACTGGATACCCTTTAAGGAAATGTTTTATAATGACGACTTCTTGGTTGCCGCCGGCTTGCAGTTAGCCGATGATAAAGGTATCCATTCAAATCCCCAAGTAAAACTCTTCGTCCATAATTCATTAGACTAACCAATTTTTTGTCTCTTTGCTGCAGACTCGGCCAGAACACGTCTCAAGGCTTCTTGGACGAGAGACATAAGCATGTCTAAATTCACAGATAATCTATGGAAGGAATATGCCAAAAGCAGTGCCGAAAAGAGGGCTGAGACACTGGTAAATTATATAAGACGAGGATCATTCTAGCTCGTCCGGAATTGGCATCCAATCTTTGGACGAGAATTACCCAAAGAAGGAAAACGTCCAAGCATGGACGTTCACCTTTGGGACATTCTCGTCTGAGATTCTTAATATCTTTGGACGAGTACTATTCGGACTCGTCCAAGTAATTGTAACTTTCTCTGGACGAGGATAGCCCGAAGAAGGAAAGCGTCCATGCTAGGACGACCACCTTCATGGGGTCCCACTCGTCTGAGATTTTTAATATCTTTGGACGAGTACTATTCGGACTCGTCCAAGTAATCGTAACTTTCTCTGGACAAGGATAGCCCGAAGAAGGAAAGCGTCCATGCTAGGACGACCATTTTCATGGGGTCCCACTCGTCTGGGATTTATAAAGTCTTTGGACGAGTACCATTCGGACTCGTCCAAGTAATCGTAACTTTCTCTGGACGAGGATAGCCCGAAGAAGGAAAGCGTCCATGCTAGGACGGCCACCTTCTTGGGGCCATACTCGTCTGAGAGGTTTTGAGTTCTGAAGCTGGATGAAAAGTTGATTTCCTATCCTTGGATGGGGTCATGTTAGTCCGTCCAATTTTGGGACGACTTCCTTCTTTGCATCAACTTCGTCTGTGTTCAGAATTTTGTTCGGACGAGGTTCCCTTAGGAGAGGTGTTCATTTTAAGACGCCTTCTTTCTTTGGGTGATTTTCGTCTGAAGCTTTGCAATTTGATTGAGATTTTGATCTGTGGACGTCCGTCATTTTAACTTGACTGTTTGTTTGCAGAAAAATGCTCCTACAAACAAACTCCCTCCTGGGAAGTCATCTTCGTCCAAGAAGAGGCCTACAACGGCCACGGACCAGTCTCAAGCGAAAAAGCTTAAGGGCTTTGTAAGAAAGAAGACAGAGAAAGCTACTCCGAGTGGGGGAGTGGAAGGGAAGACCATGCTTCCCCCTAAAGATAAAGCTCTTAAGGAGGGGCCTTTTGCTGCCGCTCCGAGTGGGGGAGTGGGAGAAAATTCTGACCTTACTGGTAAGTTGGACGTTTTGCCTTCTGACTCGGCCAAAGTCAGACCAGACTCGGCCGAAGTCGGACCGCAGTCGCCCTTGGCTTTGGTGGTGCCGGGCAGGAGACGGCCTGTCGAGAACTATCCGGGCTTCGCCGGCTCCGTAGCGAAGCCGGGTCTCCCAGAATGCCCTCACTGCATCGACGCGCATCCATCTCGTCTGTGAGTCGTTTTACTCAAATAGAGTTAGGACGGTGCGGGTCGGCGGACAGTCTATGAGTCCGTCCAATAAACAAGCCATCGTCTTTCCCATCCAGATAACTGACTCTCCCCCTCTTTCAGATAAGGGCAAAGGCCCAGCTCTACCCTCAGCTCCTCCCACCTTAGACTCGGACAAGGAGTCTTCTCCTGCTTTTGCCAAAATGTCAAAGGCAGAAAAGGATCGGCTTAAACAGGAGCTCTTCAAATGCTACCCTGAATCCTACATCAAATGATTAAGGGGAGCGTCTGCCGGGCATGTTGGCTATATGTCCCAGCTTGCTGCTAAGGTATAATTTTCTGATGGTTTTGTTTTATACTCGTAAAATTAGTGCTTGTCTCTCGTCTAATGACTCATTTTATTTTCATTGCTCCAGCTTTTTGCTCGCAGCATGCTTACTGAAGATTGGGCCAGAGAGCTGAGAAAGGAGAATAAGCAGCTCGTCCACCTGGCGACAACGGCATCATCAATCTGTGGAGGCTTTGGAGAAGAGATCAGCCCTCTTTGAATCAGAAAACAAGAATTATCTTTTTACCATCAACGATCTGTACAAGGAGCTAGATCGTCTGAAGATGATTATTAATGTTGTCTCTACTGATCTGAAGGGTGAGAGAGATGTGGCTCTCCTGGCCGCCGTTGAACTGAGACGGGAGAACATTCTCCTAAGGGCGAAGACTGCCCATCTGGAAAGGGAGGCAGCCCAGGCTTTTGACGATGCCAAGGAAGGATTGGCTCAAGTCATTGAAACGTCTAAGGGTTGGGCCATCAAAGCCTTTGAGATGCTGACTGAGGAAGCTGAGGTCCCCAGCTTCATTCGTCGTCTGGAGTATCAACAGAGCGCCCATCAGGCTATGGTATGTGCCGAGGAACCTCCAGAGTTTCTTGACTCCGACGACGAAGCTGCAGCTGAGGAGAAGAACCCTGAAGACGACCAAGAAACTCGTGCTGAAGATGATACCTAGCTTTAGGTTTATTTTTCTAAGTTTCTGGGCTTGTCTGCCGTTATGGCCTTAACTCTTCAGTCTTAAGCTGTAAATCTTTTGCCAATGATATATATGAAGGATTTTTTTGCCAATTGCTTGTCTTTTATCTTTCTAAGTATTGAATGAGCTTCGTCCTGAATGTTGGACGATCCTCACAAATGTTTAAGGAAATAACAACGTGCTTGCCTTTAGACGACCGAAAATCTTTTTTGGACTCGTCCTAATCTTCTTGGACGGTCTACGATATTTAATTGAACTGTGCATGCCACTTCTGATCCTTGCCCTTGGACGATTGCAAATCTCTCAAAAAGTGCCCAAGTGCTTATAGAGGATCGTCCTAGAACTCTAGTTGGTAACACTCGTCCTGCAGTATCTAAATATTACAGAGGCATTTCAAGTTTGTCCTGGTTTTAGACGACTTTCTTTCCTTAGCTCGTCCTATAGGCTTGTCTCATCCCCCCCTTCGTGGGCTAAGCTCCACCATAAATGATGGACGAGCCATAGTCCAAGAAGGAGAGCGGCCATGCTTGGCCAAGCCGGCTGAATTTGCTACAGACGAGCTTTAGAGACATGGTCTAAGAATTTCCTTGCCGCCTTCCTTGAGGGAGCAACACTCGTCCGAAAGTAGCGATCCCTTACTAGGGTCTTTACTACTTAGCTGCCCGTATATTTGAAAATAAGTATCCTTTACCAAGGGCTTATTTTTGGTCAGCTTTCTCTAAGAGACTTCGACGTTTCTCTTACTAGAGATTTTGTCAAATTGATTGCCACTGTATGTTATCAGCCTTTAGGTTGTTATACTTTTGGCCGGTCTCTTCGAGGGAGTGATGTTCGGCATAGAAATGAGTATTTTTTGTTCCAAGTTATTGTCACTTTTAGACTAGTAACTGATTTAATGCCCCACAGTGAACCAACTTGGTGAAAATAATCAGGAGAAAACAGACGATAAGATAGTAGGAATTGAATTATATGAATTTTGCTTGACTAAGTGCCAAGATACATGATATATTTCTTTTTTCTTGTCTGTGCCGTGGCACTTTGGACTGACTACAACTTTCCGCTAGATTCCTGACGATGATGGAGTTAAACGTGGTACTTCTTCAGATTATCTGAGTTCCAAGTGCGCTGTATAATCAGTCTATCCAGATCTTAGAGACGAAAGGTGCCACTGCGCAGCTCTTCTATAATCAGATAAGGTCCTTCCCAATTTGGAGTTAGTTTTCCCATCTCCTTGCCTCGTCCAACAGCCTCCATCTTCCTAAGAACAAGATCACCCACCTTGAGTTGTCGTCTTTCGACTCTCTTGTTAAATTCCCGAGCCATGCGCAACTTGTACAATTGCATTCTTAGCAAGGCATTGCCCCGGACTTCTGGGACTTGATCCAAGGCCGTGCGTAATGCAGCCCAGTTGGCATCTTCTGTGTACAACATAACTCGTAGGGTGGGTTCTTCAATCTCAATGGGCAAGACGACTTCAGTGCCATAAACTAACATGAAGGGTGTCTCCCCTTAGAATTTTTTGGCAGTTGTTCTGATGGACCATAACACTAGCTGCAGTTCTTCAACCCATTGTCCTTTGGCATTATCCAACTTCCTTTTGATTCCATTAGATAGAATCTTGTTGAAGGACTCCACTTGCCCATTGGCCTGTGGGTGGGCAACAGCAGCAAAGTGAGCCTTGATTTCTCGTTCTGCCAACTAATCTCTCAGTTTAGGTTTTTCAAACTGCGGGCCATTATCAAAGACGATGGATTGTGGCATGCCAAAACGAGTTATAATACGCTTCCAAATGAAGTTCTTGACATCGTTTGTAGTTATTCCTCGCATGGCTTCAGCTTCTATCCATTTAGTGAAATAGTCCACTGCAACTATCACAAACTTCTTTTGCCCCGCGGCCATGGGGAAAGGTCCTAGAATATCCATGCCCCATTTGGCAAAATGTAGAGGAAACAAGATAGGAGTTAGATAGTTGGACGGCTTCTGATGCAGGTTCCCATGTTTCTGACAGCTATCACACTTCTTTGCATAGACGAGGGCATCCTCCTTTAAGGTCGGCCAGTAGTACCCCGTCCTTAAAGCCTTTTCACCCAATGATCTTCCCCCAATGTGAGATGCACAAGCTCCTTCATGGAGTTCCTTCAGAACCTCTAGACCATCTTTTCTGGTGATGCACTTGAGGAGGGGGCGGTTGAATGACTTCTTGTAAAGGGTCTCATCCCATAATTCAAACCACTTGTCTCGAGCCTTCACATACTTGGCCTCCACAGGATCTGATGGCAGCCTTCCTGTTTTCTTGTATTCTATTATGGGCTCCATCCATACTGCTCCTCGGCTAAGGAACATGATTTGCTCTTGGTCAATACTCTTTTGGGTTTTACTTCCCAAAAACTGTTCTTGGCGCATCACCTTCAAACAGCCGGCAATTTTGAGAGAGCATCCGCCTGATGATTTTCTGACCTTGGCACTTGGTCAAGAACAAATCGTTTCAAAGGCTCCACCTTATCTTTAATCAGACGCATATATTTTCTCATCGATACCAACCAAGAGGGAGTCTGATTTGGCCTCAATTTCCAGGGCTCCCGCCGCTTTACACATTTTGATTCCAGCCAGAAGTGCTTCATATTCAGCTTCGTTATTGGACGCTTGGAATTGGAATCCTAGCGCATATTCAAATTTGTCTCCTTCCGGAGATTGATAAATGATTCCAGCCCCGCATCCATTAACTGTTGACGACCCATCAACCATGAGCGTCCAATGCTTCCTTCCTTCAGTTGGATCAGAGATTGGCTCAACGGCTGGCCGAGTGAGCTGAACTATAAAATCTGCCAAGGCTTGCCCCTTAATGGCTTTCCTTGGTTCAAATGATATATCGAACATGTTAAGCTCAACAGCCCATTTTAGCATTCGTCCAACGGCTTCCATCTTCTGCAGAACTTGCTTCAAGGGTTGATCAGTGTAGACGAGTATACTGTGCACCAGGAAATAGGGCCTTAACTTTCTGCTCGCCATGACGAGGGCCAATCCAAACTTCTCAACTGGAGTATACCTATTTTCCGCATCCTTGAGCACATGGCTCACAAAGTATATGGGGACTTGGACGGACTCTCTTTCAGCCAATGGGACGGCACTCACAGCCTGAGTGGACACAGCCAGGTATACAAATAGTTTCTCCCCCTCAGCTGGACTGACCAACCTAGGCAGCTGCCGAAGGTGATCTTTGACTCCGTCGAAGGGCTTCGTTTCCGCCTCTCTGTGTCCATTCAAACTTGGCCTTTTTCTTTATCGTGGCGAAGAAGTGATGGCACTTGTTACCTGACCTGGACAAGAAACGTCCAAGGGCAGCCAAGCAACCCGTCAATAGCTGGACTTCCTTTATCTTTGACGGAGACTTCATGTCTAAAATGGCTTGGATCTTCTCTGGGTTAGCTTCTATTCCCCTCTGATCTACCAAGAAACCTAAGAACTTCCCTGACAAAACCCCAAAGACACATTTGCTGGGGTTTAGCTTTAACTTGTATTTCCTGAGAGTTTCGAAAGTTTCTCTCAAATCACCAACATGACTCTCTTATTTCCAGCTCTTGACTATCATATCATCAATATAGGCTTCCATGTTTCTTCCCAACTATGGCTGAAAGACTATATTGATCAATCTTTGAAAGGTGGCCGGGGCATTACGGAGGCCAAAAGGCATCCTTAGCCAGCCATACAAGCCTTTATCAGTGATGAAGGACGTTTTGTCCTGATCCTCTGACCACATAGGGATTTGATGAAAACCTGAATAAGCGTCCATGAAGCTTAATAAAGCGTGGCCGGCGGTGGAGCCGACTAGACGATCCAACTTAGGCAAAGGAAAGCTGTCCTTGGGACATGCCTTATCTAGATCGGTGTAGTCCACACACATCCTCCAAGTGCCATTAGGCTTTGGCACCATTACCACATTTGCTATCCATTCTGGATAATGGGTTTCTTTGATGAATTTCGACTCCAACAACTTCTGAACTTCCTGGTCGACCGCCTGATTCCTGGCCGGTCCTAAATGCCTTTTCTTCTGACGAATAGGTTTGAAATTTGGATCAACATTCAGCCGATGGACGGCTATTTCTGGATCAATTCCAGGCATTTCTTTAACACAATAAGCGAACACGTCTTGAAATTCTTTCAGCAAGCTGATTAAAAGGCCCCTCAACTCAGGAGAGAGCGAGGACCCAATCTTCAAAATTCTTTCTGGACGAGCCTCATCCAAACAGATATCTTCAGGGACCTCCACTGGCTCTGGACGTTCTAGTGCTAGTCCCATGATGGCCATCACTTCCTCAGACGAGGGAGGTTCTTCCTTGACGGGCTCATACTTCCTTTTCTTGCTTGGGGAGATGTTCGGGACGTTTTCCTTGAGGGGGAGAGGGGCGTCCGAGGACTCTCAATTGTCCTCCCTAGGCTCCCTTTCATTCTCGGACGCCCTTCCTTTCTCCAACCACCTTCGTCTTATCTTTCCCAATTTCAGACGCTTTATGCTTGCCACCGATCTTCGTCTGCTCTTCATCACATGCTTTCCATGATGACGGCTTAAGGGTAGTTAGATAACATTCCCTAGCCACCTGCTGGTCTCCATACAAGGAGCCAATTTTGCCGTCATCACACTCATACTTCATAAGCATCAAATGAGTTACTATTATGTTTTACGCGATTTAGCGTAGGCCGTCCAAGAATGACATTATAGGTCACAAATCTCGGACGACCAAGAACTTAACAAACAAAGTCCGCGAAGCCTCCTTCTCTCCGACCCGGACAGGCAACGTGACTGTTCCCATGGGATGGATCTCTCCTCCCCCAAACCCTATGATGGGGTGGTGGACGGGAACCAAGTTCTTTTCGTCGAACTTTAATCTGGACAAACAATCAGCACTAATGATGTCCGTCGAGCTTCCAGTATCAATTAGAATCCTTCTTACCCTTAGGTTTGCTATCTTCATTTCCACAACCAAAGGATCATCATGGGGAGTCCTCAGCTTGCCCCGATCTTGCTCACTGACCACCACCTTTGGGAAGGGCTCAGCCTTTGCCTGATCAGCCAACAAGACTTGGCCAAGCTCCCTAAGGTAGTTTTTGAACCCTCTATTGGTTGGTCCTCCAACAGCAAATCCTCCGAAAATTACGAGAACAACATCCTCGTCTGTGCTCTCACTCTCCTTCTTCTTAGTCTGCTAATTGTCTCTCCTCTGAAACTTCTTTCCCCCTTGGGGTAAGTATGGGTTCATCTTTCCTTTACGAGCTAGATCATCCAAAGCCCTCTTAAGGTGTTTACATTCATTGGTTTCATGGCCGCAGTCCTTGTGAAAGTGACAATACTTACTTTTGTCTCTATTTCTGTAAGGAGTCTTCATCTCGGCTGGAGCTTTCAGCTCATATTGATCTTTTATCTCCATGAGAATGGAGTATTGGTCCTTGCTGAATTCAATTGGGTTGGATGATGAAGGCTCAGATGCTTTCCTTTTGCTTCTTCTGGACGAAGTAGTGGTAGAGGCTATGGCCCAAGTCTCGGCCTTTTTGGGGTTGCCCTTTCTTGGTTGGGCAACCTCTTCAGGCTTCTTAGAGTCGGGGTGCTTGGCCTCAGCACATACTTCAGTAGCATGTATAAAAGCTTCAGCTTCCTTTAAAGCTTCGGCAAGAGTGGTGATTTTCTTCTTGACAAGATCAAACTTAAAACTTCCTGGCCTTAGTCCTCTGATAAAAGCGTCAAAGGCCACCCCGGCAATAAGATCTTGAATCTGAAGGGCTTCTAGATTGAATCTCTTGACAAAGCTTCTGAGAGCTTCCTTAGGTCCTTGGACGATCTTTCCCAAGTGCATGCTTGTTTTTTGCTCTTGCTTACTAGCAACAAAGTGACTAGTAAATAAGAAACTGAGTTCAGTAAAATTGTTGACTGAATTGGATGGAAGGTTGTTAAACCACTTCTGAGCTACACCCTTCAGGGTAGCCGGGAAATTGTTACACCAAGTAGCATCATCTACTCCTTGGACGTACATCTGATGTTTGTATGCAGACAAGTGATCATCAGGACCAGTTGTTCCATCAAAAGGCTCTATCGTTGGAAGTTTTACCTTTGGGAAGGGGGGCGCCTCCATGATCCTGGCCGAGAACGGAGTAGGCCAATTGATCCGGAGGGCTCCCAACTGTCCCTCAATGGGTATGAACTCCTTGCGATATTCTTTCAACACAGGATTGGATGAAGTATTTGCTGGTACTGGTCGCTTATGGACCATTGGTTGAACTACTGTCTTTTCTTATCTTGGACGAACAAGGGAAGTCCCCAGACTTCTTCCTTCCGTTCTGGATGGCACCCTCAAAGGAGGGTCTCTCAAATACGGGGTAGACCTAGTGGCCGACCGTTGTTGAGCTGCAGCCCTCTTTGCCTCTAGGTATTCTCTGGCATCTGTTTCCATTCGGTGCCCACTTGGGCGAGCCTGATCCTGGGTCCTAACCACCAGGTTCCAGTCCATCTTCCTCCGCCGTTCACCTTGCCTTCCGTCGCTTCCTCTCGGCCATCCTCCTAGAGGGTTCCTGACGAATAGGTCGACTAGGACCCGGACGAACTTCTTGGGAACGCCCCTTAAGAGGAACTAGATTGTTAGCGGCTGGCTCAGGGTTAAGCCGGAAAAACAGCATGTTGCTCTTGATCTGTTCCTGGACGACTGCAGCCATCTTTGCCTGGAAATCATTCAAGGCATTCTCTAGATGGGCGGCAGTCACTGGACGTTCAAGATTCTCTTGAATGACAGGATGCTGGCTTGGTCCAGTAACTTGGACGATGGACGTGGGTCTATCCCTTCCTCGAGGCGGTCTCTCGTGTTCTACTGTGTCTTCTACATTAACCTGAAGACTTCGGTTTCTGGTAAGGTTGGACGATTGACAATCAGTCATCGTTGCGTCTCCCCACAGACGGCGCCAAATGTTTTGTCTCCTTGTCCAACAAGCAAGCTGTTGATTGAGCTTTCTTGTCCAACAAGCAAACTAGTATCCCTTAGATGTTCTTCCTTAGAGAATTGTGCAACAAATGTCTGAATAAACCTAGTCCGAGCCTGAGCTTCACTCCCGAACCTGCAAAAAGGGACGCACCCTGGAGGTTTGGGTGGTGGTTCCCCCTCCGAAGCTTAAGTCAGATATCAGGAGTTGTTAGAGAAAGTAGAGATAGATTGTGAAAGTGAGAGAGTAGTTTTACGGAGTAACTTTGCACTGTTTGCATTGAATGATCTTTCTCCTGAATTCTGGGGTATTTATAATGATAGCAAGATGACAGCTAACCTTAAAATCTGCCCTACAATAGTGGCTTCTGATTGGCTGAAGAATCAGATCATGACACGTGGCAGGCCATGATTTGGGAGGGTTTATCAACCACTCTCATGCAGCCACCTCACCGGGCTGGCCTCTGACTTCCTTTTGGGCCAGAAAAGCAGCCTTTTAACCAATCAGAGCCTAGCCCAAAGGGTAGATCTCTTTTTCTCTATTCATCAGGGGAGGACACGTGTACGGCTCAGATGACCCCAAGTGTCGTCAGAGGAACCGTAGATTTTAGGCTACAACAATTGCTATTGCTATTGCTATTGCTATTGCTATTGCTATTGCTATTGCTATTGCTATTGCTATTGCTATTGCTATTGCTATTGCTATTGCTATTACTATTACTATTACTATTACTATTACTATTACTATTACTATTACTATTACTATTACTATAATAAAAATAATAATAATAACAATAATAATAATAATATTATTATTATTATTATTATTATTATTATCATCATCATCATTATTATTATTATTATTATTATTATTATTATTATTATTATTATTATTATTATTATTATTATTATTAAGACCACTACCACTATTAAGACCACTACCACTTTTTGGCAACCTTAAAACATCCTTGCAGATGATCATGGAAATTACAGTATCCTGAGAATCAAATCAGTAAGTAAGATTTATTGTAGAATGTCCTCGATGCGCCATCTAATCCGCAGCACCATTCGCTTCCCGCACCACATGGTTGATCTGCACTTCCTCAAAAAACCGAAGATCTTCACCTGCATCCAAAATAAGAGAGTGAATATTCCAAGGAATTTTCCATAATATTTTAATTGACTGAATAACCGCCGAGTTATCACCCTCAATAATGATTTTCTGAATTCCTACACCTTCTTTATGCCCCTAGCCTCAGCAACTAAAATTGAAGAACTAGAGCTAATAGAATTTGACCCACACAAATTAACCTATCCATTTTCATCTCGAATACACAAACCCAAAAGAAGTTGAACCATCATGCAATTCAGAACCATCAAAGACAAGTTTACAAAAATTTTAAGGAGGAAGACTCTAAACAACATTCTTACGAATTTTCATTTTATTTTTTTTATCCATTTTAAAACTACAAATACCATCATTATTTAAGATAAGACAAATTCACATCCATATGTAAATTATCAATAAAATTACTAAACTCAGTTTACTAGGAGAAAACAATTCCTGACGAAAAGTCATATTATTACGAGCATACCAAATAAACTACCAAGTGATCGAGATTTGAATAAGCTGATCAAAAGAATTAGCATCCTTCAGATGACTCAAATATTGTACAAAAGTATCTCCTTCTTTTACTAAATAAGGAGGCTCCCAGCCTTAATCTTCAAATCCTCAAAAACATCAATACAAAAAGGACAATAAAAAAAAGATGAATAGTATCCTCTGAATGATGGTTACAAAAAAACACATTCTAGTGGAAGGAAAACATAACTAACTTCCAATCATTTTTCATAGGAAGACCATTATTACAATTTTTCCAAATAATAAAGAATTTAATTTTAAGAGGAACTTTAAGAGTCCAAATCCACCTAAAATGCTCTGGATGAGGAGGATTTAACCCATACCCCTATAACAGGCTAACCCCATATTTAACAGAATAACAACCATCTGGGGACAACCTCCAAACAATTTTAACATCAATATTATTACTCGGAATATACACATCTATAATAGCATCAACCACATCAACTAGAATATACTGAGATAAGCTAACTTTATTCCACTAGTGATTCCCTAAGATAAAATTAGACACCTTAAAATTTTTTGATCCCATTACTGGTTGACAAATATCACAAATAGGATACTGAAATACCCAATTATCAAACCAAAAAGAAATTTGAATTCCATCCCCAACATTCCACCTCAAACCCTTCCTAAAAGATGGTCTAAGAGCCATCAATTTTCTCCATTGCCAAGATACATTAACTGTTGTTTTATAAGAGAATAAGTCATCATTCTTCAAATATTTCTTCGAAACCAACTTAACCCACAAATTATCAGGAGAAACAAGAATGTTCCACGACAGCTTAAATTGCAAAGCAATATTATTATTTTTAGCTTTTCTCAGACCCACACCTCCAAATTTTTTTGGTTTACAAATCTTTTCCCATCCTATTAAATTTGGAGCCTTAGAAGATTGGTCCTTATTCCCAAAAAAATCCTATAGCATTTATCTAAAGAAGAAAGAATAGAAAGAGGAAGAGAGAAACATTGCATATAATATTTGGCTTTAATAGCCAAATTTGCTTGAATTAAATGGTTCTCCCTACTTGAGAAAGAGAATTCGCCTTCCATTTAGAGAGTTGAGACGAGATCTTTTCTTGGCAATCCCCAAAAGTATTATTGTAACTTTACTATCAATAATAGGACAACCTAAATACTTGCCTAAAGAAAAAGACTCATCCATCTGAAGTATATTTGCAAAAGTAGAAGACATAGTTGGAGAAGCATTTGGAGTACACCAGTAAGCTGTGTTATGAAAATTGACAAGTTGGTCTAACATAGTACGTACATATTTATCTAGAATTTGTTTGATAATATTACAACTCTCTTCTGAAACCTTAGCAAAAATCATAGTGTCATCTGCAAAAGTAAGAAAGGGAACTTTAACTCTTTAATGACCAAGCGTTACACCAATAGATTTAGAACCTATCATGCTAGCTTGCTAAAGCTAATGAGCTAGAATTTCCGCGCATAAAATGAAAATATATGGCGATAAAGGATCCCCCTGACGAATCCGTCTAGAAGGAACAAAAACATCCCCTGGAATACCATTAATTATAACTGAAAAAGAAACTGTAGAAATACATTCTTTTATCCAACTTATCCATTGTTTAGAAAAACCTAATTTCTCAAAAACATTAAAGATAAAGTTCCAATCCAATCTATCATATGCTTTTTCATATCTAACTTTATTGCAAGCCATCCTTCTAACCCTTTCATATTTTTAAATGAATGAAAAACCTCATGAGCTAATAATATAGTGTCTTGAATAAGTCTCTCTGGAACTAAAGCTCCCTGTAACGGATGAATAATTTTTCCCAAAACCACCTTCAATCGATTAGCCATTAATTTAGAGATAACTTTATAAATAGTAGAACACAAACTTATAGGACGAAAATGATTAGGATTTGAAGGAACATCAATCTTAGGGATAAGAGTTATAAAAGTATGATTTATTTATTTTAGAATTTTCCCCAAATGGAAAAACGCTTTAACTGCTTTCAAAACTGAATTACCAACTAGGGTCCAATACTTTTTATAAAAATAAGGTGGAAATCCATCAGGACCCGGTGATTTAACAGGTGCTAAATCAAATACCACATCTTTAACTTATTCCCTTAAAACTTACGCACCAAGATATTGATTATCCTCAGCAGACATAATAGAATCAAGAAGAGAGAAATCAACAATTTTATCAAATCCACAGTTTTGATCTGAAGTAAAATGCTTAATTAAAGCATTTGAGAAACAATCCTCAACTAACTTGGGATCAGATTTAAGAATATCTTAATGATTTTTAATAGAAGTGGTCAAATTACGATTACGTCTGATCGAAACACACACATTATAATACTTAGTATTAGTATCACTTAATTTTAGATGGTTAGATTTGGCTTTTATCTTCCAAAAAGTATCTTGAAATTCAAGTAGTTTTCAATTATTTTGCTAAAAGAACATATTGAGATTAAATCAATCTAGGACATTCACTATCTATTTGTAATTTACTTTGAACTACTTTTAACTTTGATTCGACTACACTAAGTTGTCTAAAGATATTACCAAAGCGAGTAGTAGACCATTTCTTAGCTTTTTCTTTCAATAATTTACACGTCTTAGATAAACAATACATAAAGGAACCATTGAACTTTGTGCACCAAGTATTTTTAATAAGGATATCAAAATTTTTACGGAAAGTCCAAATTTTATCAAACTTAAAAGGAGGAGACTTACGTCCCATATTACAATTAAGAGCTAAAGAAACATGACAATGATTAGATGAAGTAAACACATGATGCCTTAATTTTGCCGTAAGGAATAAATTTAACCATTCTAAATTAGCTACACCTTTATCTAATCTTTCTAAAATATTATTAGGACCACATTGCTTTTTTCACCAAGTGAAATCTTGTTCAATAAAGGGTATCTTAACACACTCAACAGAAGCAAATAGATTATTCATATAATTCAATCAAGCAAAACTAAATTGAACTCCCACTAGTGCATTATTGGCCATAGGTAACACCTAATAAGTGCTGCATAAAAGGTTGAAAGTGTTATTATAGACAATAGGTAACACTTTTATGGGTGATACATCTGCTCGTGTCGCCTATGCTCTAAGGTAACACTTTTCAAAACCTATGATAACACTTTTCCAAGTGATACCTTAAGTGCTCTTAAGTAACACTTTTGAACACTTATTGTAACATTTACAAGGTGCTACTTATAGTTTCTAATGTATCACTTTTTTGTCATTAGTAACACTTTTCAATCGACTCTTTTGCTAATAAGTAACAGTTTATTAGACCTTATGTATCATTGTCAACTACCTTATGTAACACTCTGTTGTATATTATGTATCACTTTTTTTAGCTGGCATAATATTATCGATAATAAATTTTTTTATTTGTTGGCACATATACAATGATAATAATACCAAAACTTACAAAAGTAATAAACGAAGAAGAAATAGAATGATATTATAGATATAAATGATTACAAATACTCTATGGTCATTATAAAGATTGAGCCAAAGAGTAGTATTCATCAATTGACAACATACTATTGCTTTCAAAATATAAACAGTTGATCTGAAAATCCATTGATAATATGCATAACTCTCCCAAAATAAACCTAAATCAATCTTAAGGTCATTTCTTCCTTTCGTCTTCAATTCCATCGCCCAATCCATGCATGCATGTTTCTCGAAGCATCATGCCTACTTGCTATTCTTATCCATTATCTTCCTTCTCCTGCAGTAAGAACAAAAAAAAATTCTTTAAAGTCTTATATGATAACAACACTAGTGATATACTTGTTGTGAAAAAAAACAAGTATAGTAAATGTATGAGGCATAACAAGGCTTTGTAGACCTCTAGGAAAAGAACAGGGTAGTTGGTCTCTGAATCTAGTAAAGAATCTTAGAGAGCTCAGCTAATCACCTGCTAGAGCTCCATAAATATTGACTAGCGTATGTGCACATCATGATATTCAACAAGGGCACAACCTAGTGTCAGAAATCTTAGAATCCAACCAGAATGTATAAAAAGTTTATATAGCAATTACTAACATAATTAGATCATGTGAAACAATTTATACTATATATTATATGCATATGCCATCATCACAATCATATTATTCTTCTCAAAGTTCATGAGCCGTAAATACAATCACTCAATAACCTCCCATATTGATCATACTTCCTAACAAAAAGACGTTGTAATTGATATAACTATCAGGCCAATACATTTGTGTTGCAATATAGGATGCAAAGAACTCAAACAAAAAAAAACACACTCGTTCTCTCCAAATTCTTTAGTGCTTCTTTAGTGCTTCTGTGCTTAAACAAGTCTTTCTTCTTTCTTGCACGACAGCTAGTACTAAATGTATTATGCACGTATATGTATGACAATGAAGTTGAACCAGCAAGGTCATATTAATGTCTCATTTGTTCCACTTTATATCCTTGTGAAATAACTAATTGGTGATGGGAAAAGCGCTTCATTCCACTTGTCACATATTACACCAGGTGGTGAGACTAACAATCATGAGAGACCTATATTTAGCAAAGAAACATCGGCTGATAGCAAGAAACACATAGCGGTATCGTCTGATAGCAAAGAACTTGAAAGGGTCAGTGACTCTGAGCATGAGGACTTGGACGGCCAATCATCCCAGTCAAAGGATAGAGAGGGGATTCAAGCAGCTCAGCCGGCTGAACCATGCGCATGTTTAGATACAGCTTGTAAGCAGTACCTTCAGCATTTCACAAATCCTGCCAGGCGCCAGCATATCTACTTGAGAAACAACATTTGAACAAATCAAATGATTCTTGCACTCTCAATTGCTTTTATAGTAGTGATGCTGTGGTAAATGAACAGAGAACAAGTAAGACAGCTTTTGGTGGCACTCGAGCCTCACTTTCTGGCTTAGTTCGTACAGATAAGAAAAAGGATGCCCAAGCAAGTGCTGAGCTACTCAACCCAGTAAAGCACCAAAAGGTAAGGATCGTTCTGATTCAACCATCACAAATAAGTCTATACAGATAACAACTAACCAGCATACCCCAAATCAAATTAACGAATCAAATCAAACAAATTGAGCAACCCGAGATAATAAGTAACCGCATACCCCAAATCAAATTCAACCATCATGATGATAAATCAAATTAACGAATCAAATCAAACAAATTGAGCAACCCCATACCAAAATTTTACATTGAACATGATCAATTGTAAAATAAAACAAAAAAAACGAACACTAAGATTTAAACGCTTAGAAAATTCAAATCAAAACTAACCGCCTGGAAGGATGATCAAAACTAACAGTACCTCCGCCACATCATGCCACCACATTCAGGGCGGCGCATCACCCAAGAGGGCAGCAGCAATTCACACAGATCCGACTACGATAGCGGGAGCAGCACGAAACAGGAGAGAAAGGGAGATGCGAGTAAGGGTTAAACAAGATGAGAAGCGCCGCAATGGCTTCGCCGCAATAGTTCGAGGTAGCAACACATGTAGGACCGTAGGAGGACGAGAGAGAGAGTGTGTGTGTGAAGGTTTGAGGGTTGAGGGTTGAGGGTTGAGGGGTTTCCTTTCCAAAACCCGTAAGGAATGAGGAAGGCAAAACCGAGGTGAAAACCAAAGTTTGGTTTCGTATTTGGGCTAAATACAAAACTCATAATACAATAAATATTTAACTGTGTATTATGGAGTTTTATTTCATAAAATTAATATAATAACATCAAAATATGACTTGGTCCATATAATTTATTCAAAGATATTGACGCTAATTAACTAATAGAAATCTTTAGTAATAATAAATCAAGATTCATATTGCAACCCAAATAAGATAAAGACCTTTGATACGTAATTAAATTGATAATTATAATAAGAATTGAGCAAATGTTTTTTTAAAAAAAATCAATAAGTAGTGTTAGTGTAGAAATTAAATAAACACGCAACACAATAAAATGTTATCTAATATATTATAAGTGTTACTTAAAAAAAAGTGTTGCCATGTAAAATTGAGATGTTACCTATTAAAAGGTTCACCTTAAGGACTTATATATCAAAAAGTGTTACCTTAAAGAGTTAAAATGTTACTTATAAAAAGTGTTACCGTGAAGTGTTACAAATCAAAAAGTGTTACGATATAAGTGTTACCTACTGTAAAAGTGTTACTGTGAAGTGTTACATATCAAAAAGTGTTACGATCAGAGTGTTACCTATGGAAAAAGTGTTACCTTAAAAGTGTTACCTATTATAAAGTGTTACATGTCATTGTTACATAACAAGAAAGTGTTACAAAAGTGTTACATTTATGTCAATGAAAATTGGATCTCAAAATGTGTTACCATAGAGTGTTACAATAGGTCAATTATGTAGTAGTGTCCCCCCGATTTATCTTGGTGACTACTCAATTCATTGAAATCACCTAATATAACATAAGGACCATTTATATATTTAACATACTCTATTAATTCATCCTAAAATTCAATTTTAAAACATTGATTAGGAGGAGCAAAGATGAAAATAAGCATAAAACTACTATCCATAGATAATAAATTAACATTACAAACCATGAAACGAGTAGAATTATGAACAATATTTAGCAAAAAAGCGTTAGAAGCATTGTATTTCCAAAATACCCACATTCCACCTGCCATACCAACAGAAGGGAGGAAGTCATAATGGTGAAACCCAATATGCCCAACAGAAGCCTCAGAAGGAGGAGAAGGCACTTTGGTTTTAGAAAGCATCATGACATGAACATTATTAAGTTTACAGAAATCTTTAACTTCCTCCATAGCAAGATGTCTCTTGCTACCTCTAATATTCCAAAAGTAGATATTCATAAAAACATGGTAGATGGAAGACAGAACTTAGCTAAGTTTTGCCCATCTTCATACCTGAAGTGGCTGACTCATCATTAGATGCTCCCTTTTATCTCTTAGCTGAAGTTGCAATAGAACAATTGTAACAGCCCGCCACTAACCAAAGTTAAACCAACCATAGCTAAACCTAATCAGCAGAAGCACATGAATTAATTGTAGCGGAGGCTGTCACCTACTGGGGTCGGAGCAATCAGAATATATACTTAAATACATTTCTGATAGAAAATGCTTATTACAATACCAAATCATAAATCATAATTTAGAAATCATTAAACAAGTATTATGTTCGAGGCACCCGTCTCTGCCATAGCGCATTAACTTCACATATTCCTGGTGTTTGCTTGACTTCGTACCTCGGAATTTCCTGCATAATAAACTATCTGCCCCCACCAGGACAGGTTCAAAGAACAAGATCAGCTTACGCTGGTACACAATTCATTCCCGAAAATAGTATGGTGGCTGAAAATAAAGGAGATCTACTCCGCATTTTACTCAAATATTACTAATCATTAATTGATAGAGATTTATAAGATAAGGTTGCGAAATTTTTAGAAGGGAAAGCAAATCACTCAAACGGTTATTAATATATACAAACTTTCATAAACGAATCCCTTCGATAATTAACTAGAAATACATTTTCTTATCCGCACAAAAATCTTAAAACTATTTTGCAAAAGTTTTCACAGACACAAATAACTTTGACAACACATTTTCTCAATTTCATAGATTCATCTTCATGAAATGGGGTTTGCTTTGGAAAGAGAACACACAACGAGGCATACACTAAGTATTGACCTCCACACATTTCTTGGTTTGCACCCCAGATTTTTTTAGCGCTTGCAAGCTAGGACATGTCCCCACACAGTTCACACATAGTCTCTTTCCCTTAAAAACAAATTCAAATACATATTTCTAAATCATAGCTCTGCCAAATCAAACTTTATGGAAATCCAACCTTTTCCAATACGAACACACTTCTAAATCACACACATTGCTAATTCAAATCTTTGAAATCTAGTTTCTCTTAACAAATCGCTTGAGAACTAGAGTAATAGCTCAATGGCTTGAGGTCGGTGGTAATATGGTATGAGGTGCTAAGGAAACTTTATTGAAATTCTTACACAAAAGATTTTTATTAAAGTCGAAACCGTGAACCAAATGCAAGGTAAGTGGCTGCATTTGTCGAATATTCACATAATATGTTGAAGAAGTTCAAAATACATCTTAGTCGCTGTCAATTTAACATTTAAATTGAATAAAATGCCCTCAATGGCTAGAAGGTTTATAAAATCGGAGATGATGCTCAAAAACGTTGTATTTCAGCTTTATTGAATATTTTTCGGAAAGGACTAACATATTAATATTTCAACTCTTGTTAGCACACGCTATATTTATAGTTGAACTACTATAAAATATCATTTTGTCTCAAAAACAATTGGTCTTAAATTTATCTTGAAGACTAAAGTAAGTCGTATACTAAGTCAGTGGGTTTTAAGCGGTTTTCGAAGAAAATACATTATAAATTCTTAAACCCTCAATATAATTAAATTATTTTGATAAGTACCACATACTTACTATCATATTTCAAATCATAAATTCCAAGAATTGTAATGCATAATTTATTTGTGATTTATAACATAACTTTTATGGAAAAACAAGGTGTCCTTAATCACATTTTTCTGATATAAACCACTTACTAATTCTTATACAAATCTTTGGCTACTCAAACCTCACATGCAACCTCATAAAAAAAACATACCTACTGCCTATTCAAGCCAAATCACAAACTCACAACAACAAAACATAATCTCACTAAAATTTCTTCACAAAACCGGTTATTTTGACACAAAACTCATATAAATGCTAAAAATCATATCTATACTCAATTCCTTAAACATGCATAAACTTAATTAGATTAAACAGCAAAATACACAAGAAAACATAATCCCAATTAGCTAAATTCGTGCTCTTCATTCATCTCCAAAAGTTCCATAATAATCGAAATTTCTTAATTCCAAAATGGAGTTAATTTGTGTACCTTAAACTCCAAAGCTTATAACTTGATTAAATCCTTCTCTTCAAAATGATTTCTTTGTATCCTTAGCATCCTCAAATATGCATTAACATTTACATAAAATTTCATAAGAATCCCTCTAAGATAAGTTACATAATTAACCCAAAAATTGACAAAACTTACTGTTTTCCTTAGTGAAGAAGATGACCCTGTTTCTCCTATTTTCTTTGCCCTTATGCACGAATTAATGCTTGCCCATTATGCTCTTGGATGTGTACAAAATTAATCAAGACTTGCATGCAAGATATGTCATGGAAAAATGGAAAAAAATGAAGAGGAGCTTAGCTCCTGTTTGCCGTGAGAAGTGGCGAGAGAGGAGAGAAATGTGGGATTGGTTTTGGGCAGCAAGTATTTATGAGAATTGGGGCTTAAATTTCAGTACCATATATGTTTATATGTGAGGGAAGATGGGTCATAATATATCTTGACTTCCACCTCTTAGATGAGGGTATTTTGGTCTTTTTATCCCAAGTGGTCAATTAGCATAATCCTGATCTTCTCCTCTTGTTTTAATCTATCTTAATTATATAATGGTCATACTTATTGGTTGTTTTAGGATCCCACTTGGTCCACCACTTTCCTTAAATGATGTTGCATCCTCTTATATACTCAAACTTAAGCCCAAGTATTTTGTGAAATTCCTACAGTACTAATCTTTTACCATCAGTACATGAGCGCTTTTGCCTCAACTATTTCCACTCATATATCTAGAAATTCTCCATATATAGCTTATAACAAATAACACATAACTAATGAACGAAGGTGCTTAGCACTCCATCACACATACTTCGATATCTACTAAATCACACACTTATAATCACATACAAATATGCAAATGTAACACAATAGAATACTAGTTTCCTAAAGAGCTTTTATATAAGAAACCTTTATCAAGTTTTTGAAAGTATCCTCAATCAACACACTAATCACATACATTACACTTAATCGTTCAAATTCTTACTTTTAAATATTTCCTAATTAAATCGGGCTGTTAGAACAATTCTCCTGAAAGCTAGCCCCTTCAACCCCATCCTCAATCTATTTAATGATTGAGATCTTAGAATTAGTTGAATGGAATGAGTGCTCTTGTTCAGTAATATAACCTTCCAGCATCTCATCCTTAAATTGATCTCCATTATATAGGTATCATCATCTACTCCATATTGTACCACATGATCCTCAAAAAACTCATTCTCGTCGATAAGATTTGCAGCAGCAGCAGGCAAATATGCAGTTGCAAATAAATCTACAGGATAAACTACTCTCAAAGGGACTGGAGATATAATATCATCATTGACAGAAGGAGAGAGGAGGGGTAGTAGCCCAACAACATTAATAGGGACAGAAGAGATAGGGACATCAATATTAGAACTACTTCCAGGGTGAACAAGAGAGGTGGAAATCGGAACATCACATTCACTTAAGTCATCATCAGAGGACTCAACATCTATTGTTGGGTGTGATATAACCACCCGCTTACCTTTAAAACCAGCCTTTGGCCACTACTAGAGAAAAATAGCTTTTAAGACGCCAAATTCGAAGGTGCGCACGGAAGCACCTTCCTCTAGGTGCGCACGGTACAAAATGGCACCGTTTTGTTATTCCAATGAACATTTGCAGTTTTGGAATGAACATTTGTGGGACCCACCTCAATTTCTCTTTCCTCAACTTTTTCACCCCATGTGTGTTGTAAACCAATAAACATCCGGTTTATTCCAATGGACATTGTACTATAATGAACACACACTATAGTTGATTGAACATTTACAATTTCGGAATGAACATTTATGAAAAATTTAGTGTAATAAACACATTCTTTCTGTTGAATGAACAATTGCAATTTTGGATTGAACATCTTCGACTAATTCTGAAATTCAGTATGTTTACGAATTTGCAAAATTCAAAATTGCCGCTAATTTTCAAAATTCAAATTTCAATAAATTTTCAAATTTACTATTGTTCATTTCTCACTTAATTAACATACTGTTGATTCAAATTGTTAGTTTGTTCATCCATGTTCTTCAAAATGTTCTTTCAAATTACTTATATGTTCATTGTGATGAATATTTATGCTGTCATTATTATTCTTTGTAATGTACAAATATGATCTGCAATGAACAACATACTATCTATAATGAATAACCCAACCGAATAGTTATATAATTATCAAAAAAATAAGTAATTACAAAAGATGGTTAATTCAAAATTTAGTATGTTGATACGCTCAAGTTATACGATGTTCTTGTGGCATTTTAGGTGCACATTGCTAAGGGATTTGTTCGTAATTGTTAAGGTTTGCATATAAATCATCCTTAGCGGAAGTTCGGAGTTTTGCGATATAAGTTGTGTTAATGTCATGCATTCCGAGCTTCCAAGGTGAAATGCATTTGAGCCGAGCATCGCAAGCCACAAGCTCGCCAAGCCAAGCTCCACCGCAAGCCCAAGCCTCGCCCACCAAGCAGCCCCGCACACCCGCACGCTCGGCAAGCCGAGCGCTCCTGGCCACACACCCAACGCCCGGCGCTCGCACGATCAGCGCGCATGCCCAGCACAGGCTCGCGACTCGCGAGGACTGTCGCACCTCGCGACCCTCTGCCCCTCGCGACTCGCGATGCCCGTCGCGGCTCGCGACCTGCGTGCCAAGCCATTTTGTGCGGGGAGACAGAGTCCTTGTCGCGACTCGCGATCAGTGTCGCGACTCGCGACGCTTAAGTCGGCTTGGGGCCACGATTTTGTGCGGGGTTTAAATGCTTCCTAAAACCTAATTTTTGGAGGAGACGAAGAGAAGTACGAAGAGGAGAGCTGAAATGTAGACCTTGGAGTGGCAAGCTTGAGGGGAGAGCTCCTCTCCCTCATCCTTCCTTCTTCATGATTCTCTTTTCATCTTTCCTTCTTCGTTCCTCTTTGTTCTTCATTTCTTATTTCTTTGTTTTTCATTTCCTAGTTTTAGTTTTCATTTCTTAGTTTAGTTTTTAGGGATTTCAACTATGGATTTGGTTTTTGCTATCGGATTGTAGCTTGAACTGTTCTTGGATCAATTAACATGAAGCTTCAACCGTTATTGTGAGATCTTTCCTCTCTTTCTCTTTTCCTTGATTATGGTTCAATTTCTATGTTTGTGATTTATGATTGTTGCATAATTATGCTAGGAACGTTACTAGTTTGATTGTGTAGTTAATCTAATGCTAGATTTAAGAATAGAATCGGATTGTTTTATTCTTTTATCAATTGGTAGCAAACTAGGGAGTAATTTAGATGCTGATCATCTTGGTTATTTCTTAGGGAAATTGAATCAACCGTTGAATGTTTATCGCGTGTATGACATTAGCGGGTCTATTGGTTCTCTCGTGTTTATTGCTTTGCTATTGGATTGAACTTAGACGCAGATCGGACTAGGTTATCCTTTAGTTAGGGTTTTATAGTCACGCTGATCGTGCTATTCAACTAAGAATAAGGAGAACACGAGATTAATTCTCGACAATAGATAATTATGGAAATAATTAGATTGGAGGTTCAAGGATCGATAATGAATTGAAGTGGATGTTAATCGGATTCAAGATCTTTCCATAATTGATTTCTCATTGTATTTATTTGTTAGTTAGTTGTAGTTTGTTTATAATCTCTTTTGAAACCCCCCTTTGTAATTAGGTTTCTCGGCCCTTAGCTTAATCTAGGTTTCGAATCACGCCGAGTACTAAACTCGTCCCCTGTTTCCCTGTGGATACGACCCCCTACTTCCACTATACTACCTTAGTGTAGAAGAGAGTAGGAGAAATTTTATCTTTGGCCGGGTGCGGTGCACACAACGACAACATCCGCGCCCGCCCAAATTTTGGCGCCGTTGCCGGGGAAACGGTGTTACTTGTTTGTATTTAGCGTGATTTTTGGATGGTATTGCTTGTGCTCTTTGTTTTTGGTTGGCCACTCTCTTGAGAATGGTTGATTGAAGCTGTTGACGGTTTATTGCTTTGTTATTGTCTAGCTATAGATATTGATATTAATGGTCATGACTTGGATTAGCTAGGAGTACTACTAGTTGATGTTTGTTGTTGACTTAATGCTAGGTTTTGGATATAATCTGATGTTATATGCACAACCATGATGTAGTAAGCTAGGCACTAACAATGCATTGCAAGAGTCCTTCTCAATCAATTTTGCAGGTATTTGAAGTGGAGATTGACATGGAACCACCCTTGTCACACATGGAGCACAACCTAATGATTGAGCTTAAGGTAATAAGTCGAGCTAACGACTTTAAACAACAGCGCTTCTCGGGAGGCAACCCGAGACCCTTTTTATTTTCTTTCTTTCCTTTATTTCTCGTCAAATTTCCACCACCACATCAAATTTTCTTCCACCCACCGCCCACCCACTCAAAAGAACCACAACAAATCTTAATCCACTTTGAGCCCAAGTCCACAAAAGAAAACCCGTTGGGAGGAGTTCAATAGCTAGGAGTTGGTAACACTAGAGGAGTGAGATTGTTGTATCTTTTCGATCTCTTGAGCTAGGTGCAAATCTCAAAAATTTAAAACTTTTGAATTTGCCATTTGTTTGAGTGATTTGAGGGAGAGGGTTGTGAGTTGATTTCGGAGATTTGAGTTGGTGTTGTTAAGAAATTTGAGTTTGACGGATTGTTTGGTCATGAGTCTTGAGCATTCGATCTTCGATTTACCCGATTTTCGATTTTCTCCCCCCATTTTCAGTTTACTTTTTCTTCTAATTGTCGTCACATTGAGGACAATGTGTAGTTTAAGTAGGGGGGAGGGTATTCTCATTCTCATGTATCTATGTTGTATTTATGTTGTATTTATTTCAATTTGAAAAAAAATATAGAAAAAAAAAATTGAAAATGAAAAAATATAAAAAAAAACAATGAAAATGAATCCCGCTGAGTTGAAAACCCGCAAGGGGCGGGCGACTCGGGCAAAATTGGGGGCCGGATAGGTTGAAAACCCGAAAGGGCAACCTATGCAAAAAAGTGGCTTATATTGAGCGGGTAAGATGGTGAGGTGCAACCAAAAAGAAATGTGAGAAGCTAGGATGAAAACCCGAAAGGGCTCCTAGGCAAAATGAGAGATTAAGAGAGAATTATGTATTTTGAAGACTCATTTGCCGGAGATTTGTTTTGGCTTTCACTTTCTTTTGGTTGATTGTTTTTGGGAGTAAGCATGGAATTTATCCCTTTTTGTCTTTGTTCCATAGCTTGCTTATCTAGTTTGGTTGTAGTAGTAGTAGTTTGTCTTTTTGAGGTTTTAGGCGAGTTGTCATTTTGATGGTGGCGTTGGAGTGAGTTCAACTCCTTTGAGATCCTTCGAGATTTGAGCTCACATTTTGGTTGTCGTTTGGTGATTATTGTTGTCGCGTACGTATTTCGATTGTAGCTTGAATCTAAGTGTGGGGGGGATCATAGTCCTTTACGTTTAGGTTTTGAGCGTATTTTGTTAAGATGTGATGATGATGATGTAGTTGATGGGGAGTGTAGGTTGGTGTCGATAGCTTGGGCGATGATTTAATTGGTGTTTCTCATTTTTGAGTTTACTCGAGGTCGAGTAAAGTTCAAGTGTGGGGGGTATTTGATACGCTCAAGTTATACGATGTTCTTGTGGCATTTTAGGTGCACATTGCTAAGGGATTTGTTCGTAATTGTTAAGGTTTGCATATAAATCATCCTTAGCGGAAGTTCGGAGTTTTGCGATATAAGTTGTGTTAATGTCATGCATTCCGAGCTTCCAAGGTGAAATGCATTTGAGCCGAGCATCGCAAGCCACAAGCTCGCCAAGCCAAGCTCCACCGCAAGCCCAAGCCTCGCCCACTGCAAGCGGCCCGCACACCCGCACGCTCGCAAGCCGAGCCGCCTGGCCACATCGCCCAAAGCACCCATCGCCCGGCGCTCGCACGATCGGCGCGCATGCCCAGCACGAGGCTCGCGACTCGCGAGGACCGTCGCACCTCGCGACCCTCCTGCCCTCGCGACTCGCGATGCACTGTCGCGGCTCGCGACTGCGTGCCAAGCCATTTTGTGCGGGGAGACGAGTCCTCGTCGCGACTCGCGATCGTGTCGCGACTCGCGACGCTTAAGTCGGCTTGGGGCCACGATTTTGTGCGGGGTTTAAATGCTTCCTAAAACCTAATTTTTGGAGGAGACGAAGAGAAGTACGAAGAGGAGAGCTGAAATGTAGACCTTGGAGTGGCAAGCTTGAGGGGAGAGCTCATCTCCTCATCCTTCCTTCTTCATGATTCTCTTTTCATCTTTCCTTCTTCGTTCCTCTTTGTTCTTCATTTCTTATTTCTTTGTTTTTCATTTCCTAGTTTTTAGTTTTCATTTCTTAGTTTAGTTTTTAGGGATTTCAACTATGGATTTGGTTTTTGCTATCGGATTGTAGCTTGAACTGTTCTTGGATCAATTAACATGAAGCTTCAACCGTTATTGTGAGATCTTTCCTCTCTTTCTCTTTTCCTTGATTATGGTTCAATTTCTATGTTTGTGATTTATGATTGTTGCATAATTATGCTAGGAACGTTACTAGTTTGATTGTGTAGTTAATCTAATGCTAGTTTTAAGAATAGAATCGGATTGTTTTATTCTTTTATCAATTGGTAGCAAACTAGGGAGTAATTTAGATGCTGATCATCTTGGTTATTTCTTAGGGAAATTGAATCAACTGTTGAATGTTTATCGCGTGTATGACATTAGTAGGTCTATTGGTTCTCTCGTGTTTATTCTTTGCTATTGGATTGAACTTAGACGCGGGATCGGACTAGGTTATCCTTTAGTTAGGGTTTTATAGTCACGCTGATCGTGCTATTCAACTAAGAATAAGGAGAACACGAGATTAATTCTCGACAATAGATAATTATGGAAATAATTAGATTGGAGGTTCAAGGATCGATAATGAATTGAAGTGGATGTTAATCGGATTCAAGATCTTTCCATAATTGATTTCTCATTATATTTATTTGTTAGTTAGTTGTAGTTTGTTTATAATCTCTTTTGAAACCCCCCTTTGTAATTAGGTTTCTCGGCCCTTAGCTTAATCTAGGTTTCGAATCACGCTGAGTACTAAACTCGTCCCTGTTTCCCTGTGGATACGACCCCTACTTCCACTATACTACCTTAGTGTAGAAGAGAGTAGGAGAAATTTTATCTTTGGCCGGGTGCGGTGCACACAACGACAACATCCGCGCCCGCCCATATGTACCCAAATGTAGAAATATAACCAAAATAATACAATATATCTCATATGAACACCAGGGTCTTACAAAAGAACATGTATTGCTAATTAAATATTATTGAGTTCATTAAGAAGATATTCTTACTTCTAAGCTTCCTTCCATTTCCGATTGATTTGATTTGTGGGATCTCGACACCATAACATATCATTAGTTGTCTTTGAGCTAGTCGAATTAAACTTATACAAGAAAGGAAAGAGCAGTAGCTAAAATAAAATTATTCAAGTTTATAATACAATGAACGTAATCTTTCAAACATACAATTAACACATTATAATAATAAAATGAACATGCTCCCACACACAATAAATATATGACCAAATATAACGAGCATGTAACTAAAATGAACATGTTAGTAATGAACATTAGCCTAAAAAAGTGCACCTTGTATTTGTAAATAGTAAAATAAACATCACATAATCATACAAAGAACATTTGAACAAATATCACACATTTATAGACAAATATATGATAATTAACCCATCATTAATTCATTTCAGTGAACATATGCTAATAGGACAATGAACATATCCCATAATTCATGTTATTAATGCAATTAATATGTGTCAAACACACAATGAACATATGAACAACTGTACCTAACATCTGAACAAACACATAATACACATATGGCTAAATATGATAAACATATGACCAACACGAATTCAATGAGTACATTATTATAATACAACGAACATATATTTACAGTACAATGAACATTACCTGGTCTTTTCTAGATGTCGAACTCGTTCATCTCCTTTGTTCATCGGGCTCTCTCCTTTGTTCATTGGGACATCAATTGCAAGGTTGTTTTCATTTTTTCACAAACCACTATCAAGATCTTCACTAGAAAAGAGGAAAAAAAATAAGAAATGAAAGTGCAAATTAAAATGTAAAAAAATGTTCTTTTTTTTTATCAAATGCATAGATCTAATATCTTATGTTGTCGATTTCGCTTTGCAACTCATCGTGTTCATCTTCATGTACGAAAATTGTGCAAAAAAATAAAGAATTTGAAGAGTTTGATGAGAGAGGTTAGAGAGAAGTTAGAGAGATGTTGGAGGATTTGGGGAGAAGAGAGAGAAAGTCTCTGAAAATTTGTGTGGGAGAATGAAAGTAATGAATTCAAAAAATATGTTTTATGTTTTTCGGTGTTCATTGGAGATCAACATATGTCCATTCTGTGCGTTTTTTTTTAATGAACCTGCGTTTTATGCTTTGGGATGTTGCGTTTTGGATGGTGCGCACCTTCCTCTACATACACCCGTGTGCACCATTGACGAAATGCTTTTAAAAGCGCTTCAATAGCAACACTTGTTAATAATGTTGACCCAAAGGAAGGATGAAACAAATTGATGTGCTTTTCCAAAAGCGTAGGTACTCTTCACTGTTTTGCGAATAGAAAGCCGCTTATAAAAAGTAAAAGGAAAAATTGACAATAGAGGTCTGAACTTTGGGTGATAATTTTTAAAAGGTCCGAACTATTGATTAACCTGTGTAGGTCCCAACTTTAGGGAGTCAGCGGGCCTCGGCGACTTAAAACTGAAGATTTTTTTTTAAATCTCACTTAGTTCCTACATCCCTCCCTCGATTAACCCTTCTTGTGGACTTGGACCCCATGAACACAATAGGATCATGGGATGCAAATCCGCAAAGCAAATATGGGATTTACTAGAAGTAACCCATGAACGAACTAATGAAGTCAAGAGGTCTAAAATTGATTTACTGATGAATTAATATGAACTGTTCTCCATGAAGGCTAAGGAAAGCATACAAGAGATGTTTACTCGCTTTACTAACATTATTAATGAGTTAGCTTCTCTTGGTAAGTTTATTTCATTAGAGGAACAGGTTCGAAAAGTTGTTAGGAGTCTTCCTAAGGATAGATGGATGGCTAAGGTCACTGCTTTACAAGAAACAAAATACTTCAGTAAGTTCAACTTGGAACAGCTTGCTGGATCACTTATGACTCATGAGCTCCACCTTGATACTGAGTATGGTGAAAGCTCTAAGTCAAAGTCCATTGCCCTCAAAACAGATGATGAAGATGACTCTGACTCAGAAGAAGAGGAAGCAATACTCATGGTCCGAAAATTTCGAAAGATGTATAGGAACATGAAGAATGGGAACTTCAAAGGTAAAACTAAAAAGTTTTCTAACAAAGCTGCTTATCATAAATGTGGTAGTACAGATCACTTCATCAAGGAATGTCCACTTTGGGAAAATGACAAGACCAAAGAAAGGAATAAGGAACGCTTCGCTGAAAGGAACAAGGAAACTAAAGCTCCTTTCTCTAAAGCGAATGTTCGAAAGGCTATGATAGCAGCTTGGGGAGATTCAGAGACTGAAGAGGAAGAGGAACAGCAAACAGAAGAAACTGCAAATTTTTGCCTCATGGCAAACACTAACGAAAAAGAAGATGAAGAAAATGTTGAGGTAAGTCAACATGTACTTAAATCAGACTTACATGGAAAAACAAGGCCTAAAATTTATGATCTTCTTTATGATGCAATTCTTGAATGTAGAGATGAACGTGAAAAACGTGAACAAACTCACAAGCTGTTAAAGTTTGTAAAGAACATTAAGAAAATGAGAACGGATGTTGAAACTAGGTTCTTTGATTTATTTGATAAGAACTTAAAAATCAAGGAATTATATGAGAGTGTGAAGAATGAAAATTATCTAATCAATTTAGAAATTTCACACTTAAAGGAATTTATCCCTGGTCTAAGTTCCTTTGATATTAGATCAACTCCTTTGAAAGGTTACAGATCTGAAATTGAAATTTTAAATAAAGAGAAAAATGTTTTAAAGGAACAGATCTGTAATCTCAAGAGGGGACTTGTTGTTGCAAGGAACAGAGGCAAAGTGATGGTTGTTCCTAAGTGGATTGAGAGACCACAGACTAAAAGAAAAGAAGGTCTTGGTTTTGAAAACTACAAGAAGATGAACAAGCCTAAGAAATATGTTGACCTACTTAGTGACAAAATTTGTATGTACTGTGGAAAGATAGATCATTACATAAATCAATGTCAACTAAGAATTGGAAGGATTGGCAAAAATGTGAAATTAAGAAACATGAAATGGGTTGCTAAATCAAATGCTAGTCAAGAACAGGAACCCACGAAACAAGGGGTTCCTACAACTAAAAACTAGTTGATTTTTGTAGGTTGGAGTGAGGGGGAACAACACTTGGTATCTTGATAGTGGTTGTTCCAAGCATATGACAGGAGACAAATCTAAGTTTCTCTCACTCTCAACCTATGAAGGTGGAAGTGTGACTTTTGGTGACAATAAGAAAGGTAACATAGTTGCCATGGGTAAGGTTAATGACTTTGAAATAGGCTTGGTTCAATCAAATGAGAAAGATGCAGATTCAATTGATGAAGAAGGAATAAAAGAGGAAAGAAACGAAGAAGATGAAAACTTTCATAACAATGATGTTCCTGTTCCTCCAGATGATGGAGTTGTTCCTGTTCCTGCTAAGAATGAAAATGTTAAAGAAACTGATTTAACAATTGCTGAAAGAGGAACTAATGAACAAGGCTCCTCATCCTCTCGTGAAACTCAAGAGGAACAACCTGTTCCTATAAGGGAGTTTCAACCGAAACCTTGGAGACAACAAAAATCACATCCAGTGGAACTCATAATAAGTGACATATCCAAAGGTACGCAAACTAGATCTCAGTTAAGGAATTTTTGTGCATTTCATGCGTTCTTATCAATGATGGAACTAAGAAATCATGAAGAAGCCCTAACTAATTATGATTGGATCACTGCTATGCAAGATGAGTTAAATGAGTTTGAAAGAAACAAGGTATGGCATCTAGTTCCCTCTTTTAAACAACAAAAAGTGATTGGCTTAAAATGGGTGTTTAGAAACAAACTAGATGAATATGAAACTGTTGTAAGGAACAAAGCTAGACTTATAGTAAAAGGTTTTAATCAACAAGAAGGAATTGACTATGAAGAAACCTTTGCTCCTGTTGCTAGACTTGAGGCCATTAGAATATTAATTGCATTTGCTACTTATATGGGATTTAATTAAACTGTATCAAATGGATATCAAATGTGCATTTCTTAATGGCTATTTAAATGAAGATGTATATGTTGAACAACCCCCTGGATTTGAAAGCAATGATCTCCTAAACCATGTCTACAAGCTTGACAAGGCTCTTTATGGGTTAAAGCAAGCGCCTAGGTCATGGTATGAGAGATAATCTAAGTTCCTTTTAGAAAACAACTTTAAAAGAGGAAAAGTAGATAAAACTTTGTTTCTAAAATTGAAAGGAACTGATATACTTCTTGTTCAAATATATGTTGATGACATTATTTTTGGAGCAACTAATGAATCATTATGCAAAGAATTCTCAAACCTTATGAGTAATGAATTTGAGATGAGTATGATGGGTGAGTTAAATTTCTTTCTTGGGTTACAAATTAAGCAAACGAAAAGGAAATTAATCATTCAACAACAAAAATACATAAAGGAAACTGTTAAAGAAATATGGCCTCGAAAATTCTAAGATAAATCACACTCCTATGGGAACTTCAACTAGATTAGATGAAGATTCCATAGGAACAAGTGTAGCTGCTGAAGTAGAATATGTAGCTGCTGCTGCATGTTGCTCTTAAATGCTTTGGATAAAACAACAACTTTGTGACTATGGAATAATCTTTAATTGTGTTCCTATTTATTGTGATAATACAAGTGCCATTAGTATTTTAAAAGATCCAGTGCATCATTCAACAGTTAAGCATATACATATCAGACATCATTTTCTAAAAGAAAATGTGGAAAAAGGTTTGATTAAACTTGAGTTTTGTCAAACAGAAAATCAGATTGCTGATATTCTAACCAAGCCTCTACAAAGAGATAGATATAAAAAATTAAGGCTTGAGTTAGGTTTAATAAAACTTAAGTAATTGTTCCTATTCCAATCCCCCATGTTTGAATTGATTTGTCTTACTCTATGTGATATTAAGTGACTGTGATTAATTGCCTAAGACCATTGCAAATTAAGATGTTCATAACATAAACATGGATTCAAAGGAATAAAGCTACTCACAAATGTCACATAATACTCCCCTTATTGTTCCTACGTTAAAGAAACATGCATGATATGAAGAATGTTGATGTTTAGCATAAGTTCTTCCTATAGCACAAGTTCCTTAGATTTTCTTTTCTTTCCATAAATTAAAAAGTCCATAAAAATCAAAAAATCCGAAAAATCCCAAAAATATAGGAATCAGATTTAATCAAGTCTTGATTTCCTTTTTATCTTTTCTTTTTCTTTTATTTTATTTTTATCTTTTTAACTTTACGCGTGTAACTCTTCATTTACTGTTACATGCATCTTCTTTCTTTTTCATTCTTCCCTTCCAAAATCGTGTTCCTTAAACGCTTTCAACTTCACCATTGTTCATCTCCTTCACACCTCTTCACACCACATAAAACCTCAATTTCTTTTCACCAAATGGCAAAAATCTTTCTCAATTCACCTTTTCTGAAAGCAAAAACTCTCAAAACCTCACAAATGAAAAACCCCTCTTCTCCATCCAAAACCCTAGAAGCCGAAAATTCTCAAGAAACAAAAATGACGTTAGAAGAGCACAAATTGGAGTCACCTAGGAGAAGTGTGAGAAGAAGAAAACTGATTAGGAAAGATGATGAGGAAGAAACCCCAGAAACAATTGAGGGGGAAGAAGAAGCAACGCTTGTTCCTTCCAAAGGAACTGCTGCTTCTTCCTCTAAGAAAAGAGTGGAGCGAAGTGATTGAAGGTATGTTTTAGGATTCTGTGTCGATTTAGAGTGGGCCAAAAAAGTTAGATTCAATGAATTAACTGATATACTAAAGGAACAGGGTATGGAATACCTGTTTGAAACCGCTTATAATAATGTCTTAGTTCCTTTAGCTATGGATGAGTTTTGTGCAAACTTCATCAACGTTGATGGAGTATGTACTGCTGAAGTTAGGGGGAAGAAAATTAAATTTTTCAAAGAAACTTTAGGAAAAATATGAGAAGTTCCTTGCAAAGGAACTGATCTATATTTTAAGAGAAAAGGAACTGTCACCTTTCCCAATTTCTCCCAAGACGATATTGTTTAATCCTTTGGGGGAACTGCTGGCCAAACCAAAATAAATCACAATCTTCTCTCATGATCTCCTGTCCACAAAATTTTGTTTAATCTTGTTTGGAGAGCACTCATTCCTCGAACTGAAAAGAGGAATGAGGTTGGTCTCCTAGATATGTGCTATATGTTTTGCCTTGACCACCACATTCAAATTAACTTTCCTTCTCTCTTTATCCAACATCTCACCCACTGTATTGAGAATCACTGTGTTGTTGGCTATGGTGCTTTGATCACCTCTCTTCTTTCTCACTTTAAGGTCAAGACTACTGGTTGTCCTACCTTGGGTATAAAACAAGGTAATATTTTAAATGAAAAGACTGTGTATGGTTTGGACCTTTCTGTCCAAGATGGAGTATTGACTCAAGGGATGATTACTACTAGTTCCTCTCACAAGAGAAAACTGCCTAAGGCAATAGAAGAGGAACCAGTGGAAGTGATACTGGAGGAACAGGTTCCTGCCCCTACTGAACCAAAGGAACAGCCACCCAAGAGGCGCAAAACGGTTGCCAAAAAGCCTACCCCTCCTGGTCCTAAAAGAGTTAGACATATCACTTGGTTGAAAACTGCTTAAACTGCATCTGTTCCTTCACATAAGGACTCTCCTTTAGTCCTATCTGATGCAGAGGACCAAGATCACAACTCTCCTAAGGAACCAACTCCTTCAAACTCTCCAAACATACCAGTAACCCTCACCACCATCCCTTCCATCTCTCCCTCATCCTTCTCTGTTCCTTCCAGTTTTGAACAGTTCAAGGTTGAGATGAAAGAACCAAACCCTTTCTCCTCTACATCCACTGACATTCCACCACAACCACCTTTTCTTCCTTCCATTTACACCACCTCACCTTCTGTTTCTCTCAAAGAAACAACAGGTCCATCCCAAGAAAACACCCCAGTTCCTCCACCTAAACCACCCACTGACTCTGGTTCTAAGGGAAAGGAACAAGTTCCTTCGGATGAATTTGGTTGGGTCCATGAAGTATGTCTCCCTGCTCAACATATGATTAAGTTTTACAATCACCTTCACTGGACTTTAGATGCTAAAACAGATAAGATGATGGGTTTAATGAAAGTCCTTAGTGATATTGTGATTGAACAACAAAAGAACATGGAGATGATGGGCCAAGCCATTAACACTTTGAAGCAGCAACTTGATGGACACCATGAAGAGGTGATGAAGAAGTTGGAAGAAGTGGGTGAGGAAGAAGTCGTAGAGGAACACAACTCCCCTTCCCTTCCTAATGTCTAGTTCTTGTTTCTCTTAAAGGAACAAGAACTCTTAGCTTTTGTTTGTTTTCTTTTTCTCCTTTTTATCTTTTGTCCTCTAATGGAACAAGTTCTATAAATATAATGACTTTTGCTATATTTGTCTTCGTTTGTGATTTGATTGCATGATTTCTTACTTGGAATGGCTAGTATTATGTGATTACTTGTTTGAGCAAGTCTAACCTTTGAAATTCCTAACTTAACCATTTTTTGTGCTTGTTAATGGTCTCAAGGTCTTGTAAAATCAGTCTTCCCAAAATCACCAAGAGTTTGATCTTTTTGACGAAGACAAATGGGGAAAAGATACCAGGCACGAACTAAGTTGAAAAAATGAAAAATTTAAATCCTTAATCTACTTTAATTAAATTATATAATTTATTATTTTATCTTTTTCATTCTCTTAGTTTATTTATTGTTTTCCTTAGTTTGTAACTTTGTTGTCATCATCAAAAAGTGGGAAATTATTGAACCCTAGTTTTGATGATGACAAAGGAACAAAGATGCAAACCAAGTATTGGACTAACAAGTTGTTAAGTGAATGAATTTATTAAGGTATCAATAAAAGAAGCAAAGAGAATACTAAGTCAAAAAAGAAATCAAGATTGGATTTTGAAGACTAAGTGAAGATGCTCAAAGATTTGGTACTGGAGAAGCATTGGAGCAAGAAGACCAAAACGAGACTTTTTGTTTTTAGTTCCAATGTAAAGGAACGAGTAAGAATGGTAAGGAACTGTGGCAATTTAAAATGAGAATGAGCGTTTGTTCCTTTGTAAGGAACAGACGAACTGGCACAATAACAATACGTTAAAGGAACTAACTATTAAAAGAAACTAGACTTAGAGTGAAGCAATACAACGGTTAAATATGTCGATTGAGTCTTTTATGCCTAGATTCAAGGTAACCGTTTTATTTAAGTAAAAATCTTATTTGAAGGAAAATCTTTTTAAGTAAAAGATTTTTTTTTATAAAGATAATAAATATCCTTTTCGGTTTTTATGGAAAATATTTTAAAGATAATATTTTTGGGTAAAAGGATTTTATTTTGGTTTTATTAATTAAAATACTTTTTAATTAAATCAGATTTTAGAATTACTACTTTAAGTGGTTGCTAAAATTAAGGGAGCAGCAACATGTTTATCTCCCACGTTTAACAATGATCATGGAGATCATCGGTTTGTAGAGGAACGTGTTCCTCCGGTTAAGGAACATCATTGGATAATGGTTTTACCACTAACACATGTTTTAATCCCACGTTCTAAGTTATTACCACTATAAATACTAGTATCTAATTAAGTTCCAATTTGCGTCTGACCAAGTGAATTAGTGAGTTTAACTAAGTAAAGTGTCAGTGCCTTCGTTCTCTCATAAAAGCCATTTGTTCTTTGCCTTCTTACTCTAATTCCACTAAGTTTATTTGATCAATTGTATTTTATTTTTTGGGGTAAGGGGACTTTGAGTGAAGTTATGTAAGAGAGAAATCTTTGAGTGAAGCGAGTTAAAGTGAGAAAACTTCAAGTGAAGCTGAGAGGAATAGTTGTTAAGGGAACAATTGTTCGGGAACTTGAGTTTAGGAACTCAAGGTCTGGCCCGTGAGTAGAATTAGGTTGTAACAAAGTTGTTTGGCCTAATTAGTAAAAGTGTTGAGTTTAAAATCCCTAGTGGTCGAGGTTGTTTCTTCTTGTTGGGCCCAAGAAGTTTTTCCTCGTAAAAATCCCTTGTGTTCCTTTAGCTTGTTTCTTTGTTTAAGTTTAAAATTCCGCAAAAAGTTTCGTTTATTTATACACATACAATTCACCCCCCCTCTTGTATTGTTCCTAGTGAAATAACAATAAAATTGTTAGTAGATCTTATTTATTGTTTTTTTGAACTAGTATGTTCCCATGTTGGTGGACCTTACTTCTGTGATGTCTTTTTGGCTCTCAGATTAATTTTGGATGCACCAAAATAGAAAAGTGAAGGTTGAAGATATGAGGACATGGGAACTTTTGTTTTGTCACAAGTAATGAAGATATCTTAGGTTTTGATATTGTTTAGTTGGATTTTAAATATAACATTTATTGTTCTACATACATTAGATTGTACCTTTAGTTGGTTTACTTAAGAATTTTTGGTTATTTTCAGTTGGGTACTTAAGAACATTTATTGTTATTTTAACATTAATAAATATAATATTTTAGTTCGTTTGTGAATGTTAAACCAATTTTTTGTTTTAGCTTTGAAATCTCAAATTCACTCTTGCGGCACTTTGAAATCGTGAAAAGGTTTATAACGTTATTGGTGTACCACTATAGCTACCTGAAATAATCAATTGTATATATCAAATCTTTGGAAACGCTTTAGGAGCGTAGCTATGCTATTTTGACGCAAATAAAGTGCCTCAGCAGGTTGCCATTTTTCATGTCAAATCAGTGACGCTATAATTAGGCTATACCAACGCAAAAGTAAATTGTTGCAAGAGGTTCTAGCGACACAAGCAAGCGGAGCACTTCCAAGCGTCTGTAAAAGCGCTAGCTATTTCAAGCGTCGCTGAAAGCCATTTCCTTACTAGCGCGGCAAAGAAAGAGAAGCATACTTAGCATGATCAACCTCAACAACATCTTAAAACACAATTCCACCAGCAGCACCATGTTTTTTCTCACCAGCAAAGACTTTTACAGGCAACTTTTTTTTATACCCATAAATTTTCAACCCAGAATCTGCAGCATTATGAGTTGTAGCGATGTGTTTAGGCCTAGACTCTACCACTAAAGCTTGCTCAGCAATGGATAGAGGTTTAACTTGCCTAGTAGCACTTTGAAGAAACTCATCAATCCACTTCTTTTTAGGATGCTTCATCAATCTTACTTTAACATCTCTTTGGGGAGGGTAAAGCAAAGAACAATCATCTATAGCATGATCATCACACCCACAGAAGGAACAACATGAAGAAAAATATTCATACTAGACTACATACCCACAACAAATACCACCGGCACGAGTTATTTCAGCATATTCCAATAAAGGTTCAGTGATATCTAACCATATATATGCACGAGCAAAACTTATCTGATGCCTTAAAAGAGATCTTGAATCCAACTTAATCAGAGTCCCAACATTACTAGCAGCTAGCATATTAGCAACTGAATCAAAGTTCAACAATTCTATAGGAAATCTTGGAATTCTAACCTATAAATCTACCCATTTTATTTCATCCACATAAGGATCAAAATGAGATTTCCATGGATAAATAACAAAAAGTTCTCCCTGCACATGCCATGGCCTCTCAAACCACACCAAATATAAATCGCCAGGATTTGAAAAACGCATAAGAACCTAACTATTACCCATATCAATGTATTCAACATCACCTTTACAAAACTGCCAATCAGCCTTAATTCAAGCAATAGTAGTTCTCATATCAATAGCAGCACCAAACATTTTACCCACCAAGTATAATTTTGATAAATCTTCTATATAATTCTGAACTTAAGGTAAATCAACTAAAACTAAAGCTTCGATAAAATTGGAAGAATCTGGAGGGTCACTTACATTGAGAAGATGCACATTAGACATTGTAGCAGCAGCTTGACCAGATTCAGAAATAGAATGACCAGAGGGATCCCTCTTCCCACCATTAATATCAAGCACCACATCCTTAAAAGACTCCATACTCAACAAAGACACAATAATTAAAACGAAACCAAACTTTATGAGAGAAATTTGTAAATTCCGAATTGAGAGAACTCTAGAAATCACAATAAAAATGAGAGAAGTAGTAATAAAATTACTTGAACATAGAGGCTTATATACATAAGAGAATTAGGGCAAAACCCAAAGTAAGAGAGATAATACCAGTACTGAACAGCGATATTTTCTATCGCATTAAATGTAAAAGAGGAATTAATGGACAACAATCCAATTCCTTCAAGCAGAATCAGGCAAATTCAACCACCAAACACGACGCACACCATCGAAATGATGACAAAAAAACCAAAAAAATTTAAGAAACTCACACTCAATAGATTAGTTAACTGAAACTTCTCATCCTCCAACAGTAAAACCCTAGCCCTCTCTCTAAATTTGTACTTAAAGCCCATAAATTGAAGCCACTTAATCCACAAAGACGTGGATTTAGCTGTAAACACCGCCAGAAAAGCAGCAATTACTAATTTAGTTGCCATAAATTTCTGACAAAGGATAAATTTAGGATAAACGATGCCCATTTTTGCAGACCTAGCCCTAATTGAGATTAGGGAAGGCGTTAAGAATTCCTCTGAACTGGACAACTAGACTAGCAAGAAGATAATTAACAGAAGGACAAATTTTCGGCAAAAATCAGACGAAACCATGATTGCAAAAGTAATTTTGGGGCTTTTTTCGGGTAACTAGGGTTACTAAGGGAATAGTTGAGTGAGGGACTGAAGCCAGGAGCTTCTCTCTCTTACTTTCTCTCTCATTCTTTTTAATCATTATTATAATCACTAATATTGTTGCATACTATTTTTATTATTCAAATTAATACATTGATCTATTATAATAACAACTTGTTTCAATTCAGATATACTTTTTGATATTTAAAATGAAGTTCGTTTTATGACAATTAACTTTTGTTTGTTTGTTTCTTTTTATTGTATTAACTTACATTTGACGCATTGATCTAATCTAATAACAACTTGTTTCAATTCAAGTAGATGTTTTGAGTTTCTCGCAATGAATATAAATTAATAACGACTAACTTAAATGGATTATTGTCATCATAAATTAGTATATCGACTTACACACATTAACATAATTGAAGAAAAAAGTTTCAGTTTAATTAGATGTTTTGAGTTTCAAAATGAATTTAACTAGTCTATTAGTTACATTCATACATTCATTTAATACAATAATAACTTCTTTCAATTCAAGTAGATGTTCAAAGTTTTCAAATGAATATAGCATATTTATGATTAACTTAATTGGAGTATCATTATCTTCAACAAGGTTATTGACTAACATTGACACAATGATCTTATGCGATAACAACTTATTTATTCAGCTCAATAAGATGTTTATATTTTCGAATTACATTTCACATAAAAGACAAATAACTTAAATGGCATATTATTATCTTGAACTAGCTTATCTGCTTACATTGATACATTGAGACAATAAACTAAAATGGTGATTTTTGGATTCTTCAATTACCTTATCGACTTACATTAATATTTATAATAACAACTTGTTTTAATTCCAAGTCTCTTTAATTAGTTTACCGACTTAAATATGATTAACTAATATGGAGTATTGTTATCTTCAATTAGTTTATTAACCCATTCATTAGCCCAATAAGTACATGGAATCATTTAGGTTGATTTTTAGTCACTACAAGAAAATAGGTTTTGGGCGACGGATTTGAAACTCAAGGGCAACAAAATTGAATTTCGTGGCCCATAATCGAAATCAAGGGCGACGAGTTGATTTTGTTGCCCTAGTGTACATTAGGGGCGACTAAACTTTTTGTTGTTGCCCAAATTCATATTTGGGCAACGAAATAAGTTTGGGTTGCCCATTACGTTTATTAGGCGACAAAACTACATATTTCGTTGCCCTTATATAGTAAATGGGCCACTTAAATCTATGATTCGTTGCCCATACCCAAAAAAAAAAAGCGGAAAAAAACCCGCTCTAAATATTTCCCACGAAATCAAGTACATTTCTCCTCCTCTCACACCCTCAAGACTTCAACTGCTCATCTCCTCCTCAACCCACACTCTCTTCGGTTCCGCCCTCATCTTTCTCTTTTTCCAGGCGAATTGGTGACGCTTTAGACGACGAGATCTTCGACGTGTCTCAGGTGATGAGTTTAATTGTGATGGCGTTTCTCAGGTGGTGATGTATCCTCGACTATTGACGTATCTGATGTGACGTTTCTCAGGTGGTGATGTGGGTGGCTGCCGGAGATCAGCGGTGGTAAGTTTCTCAGCATCTCGACGTTTCTCAGCCGTTTCTTTAGTGATAAGTTGAATTATGATTGAAAATTCAATTGATGGTCAATTCATACCCTTTTGTGCTCTGCCCTAACTTTTTTAAATTACGCAGATGTTGATGTGGGTGGCTGCCGGAGATCAGCGGTGAGACTAGCGGCAAGTTCGGCGTCAAGGTTGGTATCTTTTGTTATTTTCCCTAAGTCACGAATCAATGTCAAGCAAAACAGTTGTTTACCCTTGAATTATTGGTATGAAATTGTCAATGTTTCCTTGAATTGTTTAGATTTTTTTTTTGTTTTTACCAGTGAATTAGAAGGTTTTGATTGGTATTTTTCAAGTTCAATGCGTTCCTTTCTCCTTCACTGATATCCCGTCTTTTTTCCTCGGCATCTCTGTCATGGCTTTGTTGGTTTGGCTTTCTCTGTTTTATTTTTGATGCAATTTGTTTTTGTGTTTATTTTTTTGTTGTGTGCGTAATGCGTTTGATTTCATTACTATTACCTAAGCTACTGTAAGTTCCCGAATTGAATGAAAGAAATCCATACTACTACCTACCAGTCATACAAGGGAGGGGGTATATAGTAAACACACCACAAAACATGAAAAGATAAATCTGATGCTATGTTAGTTTCAGCCTACCATAATGCAAGACAATAAACATTTAGGGTTATGATTCTTTAAGACTAAATTTGTTAAGTTACTTTCGAATATGTTAAAATAGGTTCAGTAGTGCTTGCTGCAAGCTCTTATTCCAAGTTAGCCTTGGGCTGATGTTAATTTATGGAAGGACCTGATACTGCATGGTTCACATTCAAGTAGCCTATATGAAGTGACTGGTTTCTTGCAGAATTGATGGAGTTGCAATGCAACTTAGTTAGGAAAGTACAATCTCTTTTCCTTGTAGCAACTCACTTCATTATCTTCCCAAGATAAGTGGAAGGAGTTTTGTTTGATATCTTCGGTAAGATGCTCGACAGATGCTTTTATTTTAGATTAGCTGGACACTATCCTGCTGAGTTTGATGGTTGTGCAAAATAATCAGTGTGTAGATCAATAGATCTGATCCAATATGATCCATTATTACTAACTATGGTCTGCATATATATCTCTTGGAAGGTCAGGTTCTAGACTGTTTGTTGGGGTATAACGAGATACTTTTCAGACGTGCTCAATTGAAAGCACTTGTTAGTATCCACAGCAAGGAGGTAACCATGCTCGCTTAATAATGTAACACTAGCAATTTCTAATGCTTTCTCCTAGGAATACACTTAGGATCTTATCAAATCCTTCTATTACTTTGGTCGAAGTGTAGGCTGGCAAAGGAGGCGAACTTACCCATGATAAAACTACGATTATAAGTGGTGCTCTAGATTTGACTGAAAAGGTATGCCATCCCTACACTGATAGAAGATAAGAAGCCGCTATAAAGTCTTCATTTGATTGATCTTTTCATCTTGCTCAGTTTGACTCTGAAGAAGGTTTTAATGCCTAATGATATGTTTCTGTTGTATATCTCTTGCTAGCAAATATTTTATCTATTCTTAACGTAGAATATTCTTCAGAATTTAAGGTGGTTAAACACTACACTACTTTGTAACACTAGTGCATTGTCCCCTCAATTTATTTATGTTGTGTGCTTCAAGGGAGTTACTTTGCATTTCAATTCTGCACACTATATTTAACTTAGCAATAACTTCACTTTTTCATTGAGCATTGATTTTCCAATTTTATCAATTTCTTTGACTTTTGTCTTTTCCGTGCTGGTGGGTGACAGACTGCTGAGGCAGCAATGACGCCGATAGAGTCAACTTTTTCATTAGATGTTCATTCGAAGCTGGACTGGTAAGGTCTTGAACATTTTATCTCCTTGAACAAATTTTCTACAATAACTAGATTCGGCTTCTCTGAAACTCATCATACCTCCTCACAAGCTTCTCAGCTTTTATTTTCGAAACTGTTGAGAATTCGTTCTTGGTTACTTCCAATTTTTAAGGTGTTCACTCATATACTACTTTGCAACATATTAATAGTAGTTTGACCTTAGATTTAGTCCATTTTAACTTGCAACAACAATAACTCCAAAACCTTAATTTCAGCAGCATGAATCAAGATTCAAGAATTTATCTTTAGTGTTCGTCCACTTTGATCCTCTGCGTCCTTTCCCTTCTATTAAGTGATGTATTTGTTCCATTATGAATCTTGGATTGGCTTGAGTAATCCGAATCATTGATCACCAGTCTAGATGGGGACTGAGTATTCATACTTGATGTCTCTACCCCTGCTAGGTTCATAAGTATGTTGGTGGCAGCTTTACTTCTTACTTTTTTTGGAGATAATGTTATTTTCTGAAATGCCACCTACTATATGTTTTCAGAAAATTGTTATAACTCCAGTTGGTTGTCACTTGTGTAACACCCCGTAATTTTCACTCTTTATTTTTGGTGTTTGTTTACATTAAAATGATATTTTTTCGTAAAAAAAATTAATAATTTATTATTTAGATTATTTTGGAAAGTGTTGTGAAAATGTGTATATATATTTATATGTTGTGATATATTTATGTATATATTTATTTTAAGTTGTTAGTTATTTATTTTAAAGGTTATATTAGTTTCGTTATTTATTTAGGCGTTTAGGATGCGGTGTTGTCGCGTAGCGTTTTTGTAACGTTGTTGGACCGACTTGGGTGATGAAATGTTGCATCGCATGTGGCGTGCTAATGTGTGCATTATATTTATATTTATAATATAATTTATTTGAATTATTTTCATTATTAAGTATTTTCAAAGTTTAGGCGCGATTTAGGAATTTATCGATTTATCGCGTAGCGGGCTTTTGAAGCGTGGACCCTTGTTGTTTTGGGCCGAAGATTTTTGTGGGTGTGTTGGGCTTGACAGCCGGCCAAGTGAAGGAAAAGGAGAGCCTCTCTTCTTTCTTTTCTTTTTATTTTTCCTTGTGACTCTTGGTAGCTTTGTAACTCCTATAACCCCCTAATCATTCTCCTTTATTAAAACCCTTTTATTTCAACCATTAAACATCCATAAAATTCTGATTTTTATTCATAGAAGTTCAGCACCATTTGCATTAAGCCCCCACCGTTTTTCAAGAAAAGGAAGAGAGAAAAGGAAGAGGAAAAGAATAGAAAGTTTCAACCCGGTTTTTCCTGTCGCACCTTCACGAAAATAACCGTAGCCGGAGATGTAACCGTTGGATCGTCTTCATTTTTGGACTCAACGTTTATAACATCTTGTTATACATTCTGACCGGAGCGATTTATAATCTGAGCTTTTGATCATCGGGAATCATGGTCGTAACAGAGCAGTGCGAAACAAGAGTTTTCAACGTTCAAGAAGAAATGCTTAGTGACTTGTTGCTACAATTCTCGTTTGTTATGCCTTGGGGTTAGAAGAGGATTTGGATTGCATGCTTAACTTGTGATTGTCTCTTTAGACTCGGCTCTCCTCCCGATGATCCAGGTAACTAGTTGTTATCTTAGAACCATAGTGATTAGGGTATTATTCGGTATTAGATTAATACGTTAGGAATTATCTAAAATACTTTTTGAATGAGATTTTTGACGAAATTTGACATGAACATACGTGACACATGCTATGTGAATACTGTGTAGAGAAAAATAATTTTTGCATGATTTTTAATATTTATTTGATTTAATTAGTATTTTGTGCGTTTATGGCTAAATTTCATAATAATTATGGAACGACTGTTGAAATTGATGAAATCATTTTTCTTAGATCATGTAACATGCGTATAATGTATTCCTTGCCTTAGAATAATTTTTATCTACTGTTTACTGTTTTAATTAATTTATATATCTGTTTTTGTAATTTCGGTTCTGTCAGTATATAATTCATGAAAATTATTTGTAGAGGCAGAAAAATTAATTTGTTTGAATAATATGTATTTCCGTGAGTTTTTACATGTTATGTGAATTTTTGGTAATTTTTGGGCGTCTGTTTATATTTTTAATTATTATAATGGCTTATTTGAGGAATTTGTATATTAACTGTTAAAATATTTTTTTTGAGTCCGATAATTATAAATAAAAATTGTACCATGTTAGTAGAGCTATTAGGGTTATACGATAATTTTTGTGTAATTTTAATGCTCGAATTTGTTAGTTTCATAATTATTATGGTGTTTTTGTGATGAAATTGAGGATACACTTTTAAATTGTTTGAAGGCTTGTAAATCAGATATAATTTATAATTTAATATATTCTGGGTTGCTGATTTTCAGTTGTATACAGTATGCATCATTTTGGTAACCACATGTTTAGGTTTGATTTATGGAATAAAATGATTTAATTGTTATTACTCTTTTAATGAAAATGATTCAGAGTTAATTGGTGATGTATTTGTGATTGAGAGTGGTTGCTGTAAAAACCAGTATATTGTCATTTCTGATGTTTGGGAATGTTCAAGTGTTATTGTGAGAATTATTTGTTGATTATTGTATAAGTGATTTATTTTGAGGAATTATGAAGAACTGTTTGATGAACTGTGGGTATAAGGCCGGGTGGCATCCCTTTTTGACGAATATTTTTGATGAATGATACTTAGTTTGTATGCATGATTGTATTTTGAGAAAGAATATCCGGTGGGATAGATGTAGTCCCCGGTTAAGAACATGCCAACCACCTGGTTTGCGAACTAGGGGTACACCTGGGTTAATTGTTGTCGTCCGAGAGGTCAGGGAGTTCTGCGTGTTCTACCCTGCGTCGGGAGTTTGGCCATTCTTAGACACAGGCAGTGGGGAACGTAAGCCCATAGACTGACCTGGAGATTGCGATCTGACAAACCTTAGGAAGTGATTTGCGAATCACTGGCGTTCGGTTTCTGACTCAATAACTTGTTGTATTTTGATTTATTATTATTATTTATTTATATTGGAAGTTATGTCACTCACTATATTATGCTTACTTATTGTTAATGATCTCTTGATTTATCTATGAGCTTTATGATTTCTATGTGCATGATATGATGTAATGATTGCATGTTATTCCTTTCTTAATAATCTTCTTCTGAATCGTGCTTTGATTGCTATTGTTCTGGGAGAACTGCTAGTTACTCCCCACTGATTGTGGATATTTGTTGTATATTTTGCAGGTTTTGTTGATGGGGATTTCCTTTTATTTTGGGCTCGGGTTGAGATGCGAGAAATAATCTATTAGGGTTTTAGTTCTAGACTTCTCTTTAGTTTGAGATAGTTTTCTCATTTTGATTTTAATCTAAGTAATTAATTTACTTATAGTATCTACTTATGTTTGTTTTTATCACTTAGTTATTTAAACAATAATCTTGTAGTAGTGACATTCCCAGAAGATGATGTTTCCGCCATCGTCCTATTAATTATATTATTATTTCTTTCTTTTCCGCCTTTGAAATTCTGGGGTGTTACAACTTGTCCGTAATTCCTAGGCGAATATTTATTGATTACGATGTTCTGTGAACGAGAGGCGTTCAGTTTGCTATATATGAATTATGTTTCCCCTTTAAGCTTATGATAGATGCAGCTAGAAGTTTGGACAGACCTATGAGGGTTATTGTGGTCTGTAGTAGAGGAGGAGAGGGATTAAATTATGAGATGGGATCATGTGTGTTGATCGAGGGTGCAAAGTGCTTGGTTGTTGGTAATATGGTGTCTATAAACACAGCCTAGTGGGTAAGTCATAAGTGATTGTGGCTTGTAATCTGCTATTATAACCTGGATAAAAATTGGATGCTTATGATTTGTTTTTAATGAATGTTAAATTAGGTGTTTTGAAGCTGTTTAAATTATGTAGCATATGTAATTAGATCTTAGGGCGTAGTATAATTCTTATATGTATGTATTTGTATGCGTGAGCATGTCATTATATATTGTAATTAATACTTGGTAGTTATATTGGTGGACATGTATATATTACTTTTTTTTGGGCGAAAGAGTAAAAAGATCATTAGTCCCCCCCCCCCATTTTTTTATAACATGGGTACCTAATTTTAACGTTTTCGCTTTTGTCAGGAACAATGGGTCGTGACTATCTTCCCAAATTAGCAGAGGAAAGCTATATGAAGTATGACAAGGCTTGGATTATGTGAATTTCTTCGTAGATTATGGGTAGTGCTAATTAGTTTTTTTAGATTTACTTTGAATTTTGTAAGATATTCAAGTTACGTCGGATGTTGAATTTGAAGATTATTCTGTAGTCCACCGGTTGTCTATAATTTGCTATTCCATGAATACTTCTTTTATTATATCATACTTTTGTTTTTTATAAGTTCTTTTTTTTATTCAAATTTGTTTTTAAGAAGTTTATATACTTATATATGAATATTTGGGAAACTAATTAGGTATTGCACATTGTTATTTGAATTTAGCGAGTGAGATTTGAAATTAGGTAAAGCAATTCGTAGCCCAAAGTACTTTGGGCAACGAAACTGTTGTAGCCCAATATAGCATTCTTCTAAGATTATAACACACAATGGGCGACGACAAATAGTGCCTGTCGCACAAAGTTCCATAATATGGGCAACGAAAGTTAAGTTGTCGTCGCCAAAACTGTGTCAAGTATAGGCAACGATATAAAGAATTCGTAGCAAAAAATAGCATTATGAGCAACGAAAGCATTTCGACGCCCAATCTACTGTTTGTGCAACGAACACGATATTCGACGCCTAAAATGTAAAGGGCGTCGAACCTAAGACGACGAAATTGGCGCGCAAAAATTTCGTTGCCCAAACCTTTGTGCAACGAACTTGTCCCATTGGGCGACGAATATTTTTGTTGCCCAAAACCTATTTCCTTGTAGTGAGTTTTGAAATGCAACACACTTAATGACGATTAACTTAAATGATTTTAATTACATTACCGACTCCTATTCATATATTGATGTAAAATGTCGTAGTTAATTAGGATTTGGAACCAAATTTATCCGAAATATGTGATTCAAAATATCAATCAAGCACAATATCAATGAAGTACACATTTACTGATATGACATTTTTACACATTTTCGGGAACTATAACCGGCACTTTTACCGTTAAGAACTGAAAGTAACCGAACGGTTTTGAGTTTCGTTAAGAACTGAAATTAACTAGGAAGTGTAACCGAACAAATATGATTGAGTCCGTCTTGGATGTACCATGTTACACCATAATTTATGGTGTAACAACCTTTCACACGTGTGAAATCAAAACAAACCCAAGCATTCCTCTACCTCCCTCTCTCTCCTCTCCCTTCTCCCCTCCCGTCTCCTCCCAATTCTCTCGTCTGCTCCTATCTGCCAATCACGGCCGAAGAAGTTTAACTGCAATTGATGATCTTTTTCCCCCAAAGATTTGCTGATTATTGCAAATTTTGAGCTAGGGTTTGAGGTGACTCGACGATTATACTATATAAAGAGTGGACAAATAATAATAACAGTTTGGAATAATAATGATATTGTAATCCCCCATAATTTTATGAATTTTATAAATACATTTTAATGTATAATTATTTATATATATTTTAATGTTTAAATAATTTATTTCTCAAAAGGTTGACTATTTGAAAGTCAAGAGAATTGTTTAATGATTTGAAGTAATCAAATATTTTATTTAGTCATACTTTGAAAGTATTTAAATAGTTTAAACATCTTTAAGTTGTAGTAAAAGGATTTTAAAATGGGTTAGAGGAACCCAACTATACTAAAGAACCCAATCATTAAATATTATTGAAAGCCCAAACACAATTCTCTAAGCCCACAAGGGATAACTATATAACCCACAAAATCCAAAATTTTCCCCACATTAAACACACTTTATTTTCTCTCTCTTCCTCCTCCTTTTTTTCGTCCCTCTCCCATTCCTCCTTCTCTCTCTTTCTTCGGCCTCCTCTTCTCTCGGCCACGGCAGCCGCCACCACCGTCCGACAGCAGCAACCGGTGACAGCACGCCGCCCTTCCTCCCTCCTTTTTCCGACGTGCCCTCCCTCTGTAACACCCCGATAATTCTCTATTTTCCAGAATACCTTTTTAATATAAAACTTAGAGAATTATCAAAGTATTATCGCCCGTGTGATAACGTATCGGCTTATTCAGAATTTTGCAGCGGAAAACATAATAAATAAACATTAGAAATAAAACTTAGTCAACCAACAAGTCAACTCTAAAAGTCAAACAAACAAAAGTCAAAGTCAACGATGAAAAGTAAAAGTCAAATAAAATGTATAGTCAACACAAGCTCTCCAATCCCGAACCCATGATGCATCATCTTCAAACCTATAATGGACGATGCTCTATTGATCCCGAGAGACTGCTCACCAAATGGGTCATCACAGGATCAATAAGGCATAGCCATGATCAACACATACACACAAAGCACGTAATCAGCAAAGTTGAGTACTACATAATAAATAAATAAATAATCCTAACATGATACTAACAAATATTAAGCAGGGATAAATAATAATATAATAACATCGCAGACTACTTTTACTGAACTAAACTCCACAACTAATAGATTAAGTAATTTAGATGGAATGGTCAATTGAACGAGTTGTCTAACCAAAACCAGTCTTCAATCTAGAAGACGAAGTACAGGCGCGACTTCGTACTCCCCTGACCTACGATATCAAGGAACCTTTAAAATAAAAATTGGACACGGTGATCAATCCGGTCCCAAGAAAAGCCATGGGCTACCACCATGTATGTACTCCAACTCATACTTGTCCAACACTTCAGATGTGCACAAGTCTAAAGCTATTGCTATTCACGTTTCACTTTACATGATTAATAATTTATTCACTTGTTATGACTCACAAGTAGGACAAATAATATAATCATCAAACAATCATAAACTTCCATCTTTATCTTAGGATTAGATAAGGTGATCATCAACTTAACAACCCAAGATGAATTCCAATATTTAATCCATAACCTTCCTTTATTTGTTGAATCAAGTCAACAACCAACCAACCTTTCATAGGTATAAAAATCAACATACCAAATAAGGCCCTTGGTCCTTATAAAGTAATTAAATAATCCAAAGGGAACAACATGATTCAATCATGATCCAATACCAACATAAATATTAATCCCTCATGTGAATTAATAAAATAAAGTTCCCAAATCCCATATGCTTGCATCAATCTTCCATACAAACATAATATAAATATCATAATCAACATGATTCACACAACGGTATAAAACATGCAAATCCAATTGAATAGAAATCACATATGAACTAAAAATAGTTCCCTATACATGATACTACATAAATCCCATCCTTAGGACATGATACTAATCCAACCCACACATATGTATGTACGTACCTTGTGTAGACAAATCGGGAGGCCACTTTCACAACCTTAAAACTCACCTAAAGAGAATTCTCCGCCTAAAATCACCAATATAATCCACAATCAATACTTTATAAATTTCCAGCAATAATAAAATACTTTAAACCCTTCTTAAAAGTGTTTAAAAACCTTTTCCATCATTAAAACTTAATTATTAAAACCTCCTACTATAGTACTACTACACTAGTTGTTAAAAACCCTTAAAACTCATATTTAAATCATAAAAATTTCCATCATCAACATTCTTTTTAAATGTCCAGCAACATATAATATAATAAAACCCTTTTAAAACATACTTCAAATCATAAGATTACTCAATTTCATAAACTATAATATACTACTATGATTTTCCAACTCATAAAACCCTAAAAATCCATGCTTTGATAATAAAAATCCCAATTCAAACAAAATAAGTAAATTTGAAATTTAATTACTTCATTACATAAATTACATAATCTAAGATTCATAATTAAATCATCAAACTATAACTTTAAACATAAATTTATTAAAACAATTCCTAAAAACATAAACTTTACATTGAAAATAACTTGATGAGAAAGAAATAACCAAAGCAAAGAAGAGGAGGGACGAGAGACACCGGCGGGGAGAAGCGGCGGCGACGGCAGCACAGCTGTCGGCTGGCGGTGGTCGGTCGGCGGCCGTGAACCACGAAGAGGAGGGAGGACCGAAAGAGAAAAGAAGATAGAGAGAAGAAAAGTAGGGGCAGGCCGAAAAATAGGGGGGAGAGGAGGAGAGAGAAAATAAGTGTATGGGGAAATTTTTGGGGTTTTGGGGGTTTATATAGGTTCCCCTTTTTGGGCTTAGGAAAAGGTGATTGGGCTAATGGTATTATTTAATGGTTGATGATTTGAGTGGTTGGGTTCCTCATACCTAATTTAAAATCCTTTTTACAACCCAAAAAGTGTTTTAAGCTTTTCAAGTATATTACAAAGTATGACTAAATAAAATGTTTGACTTCTTTAAATCATTAAATAATTCCTTTGACTTTCAAATAGTCAACCTTTCAAGAAATAAATCGTTTAAATACTAAAATATATATAAATATACATTAAAATATTTTATAAAATTCATAAATTTACGGGGGATTACACCCTCCTCTTTTCTCTTTGGTTTATTTCTTCCTCCTCTATTTTTATTTGATGTTATGTTTATGATTTTAAGGATTGATTTAATGTTTTAATGATTAAAGTTTATAGTTTGATGATTTTAAATATAAATTTCAGATTATGTAATTTATATAGTGAAGTAATTAAATTTCAGATTTATTTATTATGTTTAAACTAGGGTTTTAAGTATCAAAGTATGAATTTTTAGGGTTTTATGAGTTGAAAAATTATAGTATTATATTATAGTTTATGAAATTGGATACTTTTATGATTATGATTATGTCTAAGTATGTTTTAAAGGGTTTTAAACATATTATAAGTTGCTGGAATTTTTATTAGTATGTTTATGATGGATTTTTGAGGATTTTTAATGACTAGTATAGTGGTACTATACTAGGAGACATTAATAGTGAAGTTTTAATGGTTAAAAAGGATTTTAAACACTTTTAAAGAGGGTTTAACGTATCTTAATGTTGCTGGAATTTTGATTGAGTATTGATTAGTGGTTGTATTGATAATTGGTAGGCGGAGATTTCTCCTTAGGCGATTTCTAAGGTTGTTAAAGTAGTCGCGCATATTGTCTACACCAGGTACATCCATACCTATGTGTTGGTTGGATTAGTATCATGTCCTAAGGATGGGATTGATGGAGTATCATGTATAGGGAACTATTTATAGTTCGTATATGATTTGTATTCAAGTGAAATTGCATGTTTTATGCCGTTGTGTGAAGCATGTTGATTATGTTGGTTATATTATGTTTGTATGGATGATTGATGCAAGCATATGGGATTGAGAACTTTATTTTATTAATTCACATGAGGGATTAATAATTATGTTGTTATTGGATCATGAATTGGATCATGTTGTTGTTCCCTTTGGATTATTTTATTTACTTTATGAGGACCGGGGGCCTTATTTGGTAAGTTGGTTATTCACCTATGAAAGGTTGGTTGATTGTTGACTTGGATCAACAAATAAATATTGGTTATGGAATTATTAATTGGAATTATTCTTGGATTGTTAAGTTGATGATCACCTTATCTAATCCTAAGATAAAAATGGAAGTTTATGTATCATCGATGATTATTTTGTTTGTCTTACTTTTGTGAGTCATAACAAATAAATAATTTATTAATCACTTAAAGTGGAAAGTGAATAGCAATAAGCTTTAGACTTGTGCACATCTGAAGTGTTGGACTAGTATGAGTTGGAGTACATGGTGGTAGCACATGGCTTTTCTTGGGACCGGATTGATCACCGTATCCTATTTTATTTAAAAGGTTCCTCGATATCGTTGGTCAGGGGAGTACGGAGTCGCGCCCGTACTTCATCTTCTAAATTGAAGACTGATTTAGTTTGGACAACTCTTTCCATTGCCTATTCAATCTAAATTATAATTAATTTAAATTGTGGAGTCAAGTTCAGTAAAGTAGTCTGTTTTATGTTATTATATTATTATTTGTCTTTGCTTAAATGTTCATTAATATCGTGTTAGGTTTTATATTTGTTTAATATGTAGTACTCAGCTTTGCTGATTACGTGCTTTCGTGTGTATGTCGATCATGGTTGTGCCTTATTGATCCTGTGATGACCCATTTGGTGAACAGTCTCTCGAGATCAATAGTGCATTGTTCATTTCAGGTTTGAAGATGATGTATCATGGGTTCGGAATTCGTGGAGAGCTTGTGTTTAGATTTTATATACTTTATAGTTGTTTAAATTTGGTTGACTGTTGACTTTGGTTTTTGGAGTTTGACTTATGGTTAACTAAGTTTATTATTTTCAAAGTTGTTTATTGTTTTCCATTGCAAAATTTTGAATAAGCCGAAACGTTATCACACATGAGATAATACTTTGATAACTCTCTAAGTTTTATATTAAAAAGGTATTTTGGAAAATAGAGAATTGTCGGGGTGTTACAGATACAAGTTTACTGAGAATGACATAGAAATGACTAAAAATGACATAGAAATGAGTAATAATGATATGATTTACTATTTTTACACCATAACTTATTGTATAACATTTTCACATGTGTGAACTAATATTAGTGTTTCATGTCATTACCAAACTATTTCATGTCATTAGTGGTGTGTTTCATATCAGTTTGCTTGGAGCTATCTCATGCCATTTTTTAAATTTGTTTCATGTCATCATTACTGACTTCTATGTTATTTTTTAGCAAACTTGTATCGTTTAGATGTTTCATGTCATTTTCTCCTATTTGTCAACTCTTTATATACCTTATCATTATTATCCAAATTGATATCAATTATAAGAGAAAAAATATCATTATAACTCACTTTTATTTCATTTTTCAGCAAACATGTATCATTTTTCCCTAATTCATTTCAACTCTTTATATATCTTATCATTACTATACAAACTAATAGAATTTATAAGAGAATTAATGTCATTATTACTCACTTTTATGTCATTTTTCAACAAACTTGTATCATTTTTCCTATTTTCATTGTTATATTTCAACACTTTATATACTTTATCATTATTACACAAACTAATATCATTTATAACATAAATGACATCATTTTACTCACTTATATGTCATTTTTTAGCAAACTTGTATTATTTCCCCCTATATTATTTTTCAACTCTTTATATACTTTATGATACTACACAAACTAATATCATTTATAAGAGATTAATGTCATTATTACTCACTTTTATGTCATTTTTCTACAAACTTGTATCATTTTCCCTATTTTCATTATTATTTTTCAACTCTTGATATACTTTATCATTATTACACAAACTAATATCATTTATAACATAAGGATATCATTTTTACTCACTTTTATGTCATTTATCAGCAAACTTGTATCATTTTCCCCTATTTCATTATTATTTTTCAACTCTTTATATTGTTTATCATTTATTACACAAATTAATATCATTTATAACATCAATGATACTCCCTCTGTTTATTTTTAATGGTTACACATTGAGTTTTGACACTATTCACAAATTTATGTTTGACTATCATTTGTGATCAATGGGTCAGGAAAAATATAGTCATGTGATATCTTGTTTGATTCGTCTCGATGTGCACTTTTGGAATATCAACTTTTTATAAATTTTGAAAATGCAAATTTAGAGATATTAATGTGCAAACATTTACACTGGCAAGCGTGGAAAGGTAAAGTGTAACTATTAAAAAGAAACGGAAGGAGTATCATATTTACTCACTTTTATGTCATTTTTCAGCAAACGTGTATCATTTTTCCCTATTTCATTATTATTTGTCAACTTTTTATATACCCTATCATTATTACAGAAACTAATATCATTTATAACATAAATGATATTATTTTTACTCACTTTTATGTCATTTTTCAGTAAACTTAGCTGGCATCATTTTCTCCTATTTCATTATTATTTTTCAACTCTTTATATACACTTTATCATTATTACACAAACTAATGTCATTTATAACATATACAATATCATTTTTACTCATTTTTAAGTCATTTTTCAGCAAACTTGTACTCCCTCCGTTCTTTTTTAGATGTAACATGTTGACTTTGGGTACTATTCATTCACCTCCCTTTGACTATCAATTGTTATTTATATATATAAGGAAAAGTATAGTCATGTGGGATCTTGTTGGATTCGTTTTGATATACACTTTCCAAATACGTATTTCTTATAATTTTTACATTTATAAACTTAGAGATATTGTGGGTCAACGTTGTGTCTCGACAAGTGTGAAAAGTCAAATGTTACATCTATTAAAAAACGGATGGAGTACTATTTTCCTCTATTTTGTTATTATTTTTCAACTCCTTATATACCTTATCATTATCACACAAAATGATACTCCCTCCGTCCCATAATATAGTGCTTATTTCTCATATTTTACGAGAATTAAGGAAAGTGGAACATAAATGATAAACAATTAATGTTGTGGGAAAAAAACTGATTTTAGGAGAGAGAATGGTGTATAATGGGTGAAAAAGCATTAAATATATGACTAATTCAACCCTTAGGTTCAATAAACAAAGAAAAAAAACTATTTCCAAGGAGCAAATAAATGATGGTTGCATGGTTTTTTAGGCAAATCAAGGGGAGTTGTGGAATTAAAAAATAGAAACAAGAATAACATTTTGGAACACCCAAAATGGAATGCAAGCACTATATTATGGGACGGAGGGAGTATCATTTATAACAAAAATGATATTATTATTTAGGAAAAATTGATGATATGGGGCTCAACTATGGGTGGTTGTCTTTAATAGGTCCCAACTATTAATAATCCAGTGGCAGTCCCAACTAGTGCATGACCTATTTTTGGATGGACCTAGCAGGTCACTTAACCTGCTATTGGAGGTTATTCAGGTCATGTGACATATTTTAACAGCACATGACTTTAAAATCCTCCCTCACTCATTGATCTTCGAACTTAGAAGCTTATCCCCCTGCCTTCTTTCTCATCTCTTCTTCCTCTAGTCTGCAAATTCTGCTAAATTAAAAACATAAAATCCAGAAAGTACTTCCTGATTTTTATTAGAATCCATAAGTTATAATTCATCACAAATTCGAGATATGAAATACAAAGACAAATTCAAGCTCAACATGTGTCAAATTAATAAGAACATCCTGCTTTATTTTCTTGTTTTCTCTTCTACAAATCTCCTCATACTCAGAGAGGGCGTTTGCTGCTGCTGTATTTGAATGAGCTCCGCCTCTCTGTTCTCTTGCATTCCCATTTGCACTATCTTGACCTGAGCCTGCTGTATCTTTAGACTTCAGGTTATTGCTTCCCGAATTCTTGTGGCCCAAGTTCTTTGATGATACATAAGTAGTGTTATTTTCCTTGTCATCGGAACTCACAATCCCATTTCTCAAAGAACCATTTTCAAAAGCAAATGTCTCCACTAGACAAAATCTAGGCAACAACAGAAAATTATGAATCAAAACTTCAGTAAGACCATAAATCCTTAATTCAAATCAAAATTGTTCAACACAATTAATTCAACACAAAATCGTCTGATCCTAATGTCATTCAAAACAAAAAAAATGAATTCGTATTGTGAATTATAAATTGAATTCACCTCGAATTTTCTGGAGTAAATCGCTTGGTTTGCGAATAGGGCTACCGGAGAAAGAATGTCCAGCAACGACGGCGATAGGAGAGAGAACGTCCGGCGAGGCTACCTAAACCGCGGCGATCTGACGGCGAGAGGGGAGAGAGTGGCTTGTGCTAAGGAGGTGCGACATCGATGCGAAAACGATGAAGGAGGTGCGACTCTGGTGAGAGGGAGGAGAGAAAGTGCGACTCTGGTGCAAATTGGGAGAGAGGACCTCCCCTTCAACCTTTGAACTCAGGCGATTGTTGTTAATGGCGTTTAATGGCTGGTTCAGAGAGCATGAAGGGAAGAATTTTTCCGAATTAGGTGCGAGGGAGAAGAGAGAGTGCGAAGGAGGTGCGAAAATAGGAGGGCGGACTCCTCCATTCCTCCTTCAACCTTTGGACTCCGGTGGTAGTTAATGGAGTTTACTGTGTTGGTTCATAATGTGTTGGTTGAGAAGGGAGGAAGGAAGAAGACAAAGGGGGTGTGGGTTAGATTTTTGGGGTAAAACTCTGAACTTCAATTAACATGGGACCCTTTCGCATAAATGACTGCCTCAACCAGTCATTGTTAAACTCAGCCGGTGGTATTTCACTTTTATATCATTATTTAGTAAATTTATATCATTTTACCCTATTTCATTATTATTTTTCAACTCTTTATATATATACCTTATCATTATTACACACTGATATAATTTATAATAGAAATGATATCATTGTTTCTCATTTTTATGTCATTTTATTAGCAAACTCGAATTAATATTATCTCTTTTTTTTGTTGAAAGGGCAACTAAATTTAAAATTATCTCTCTTCCCCCTCCAAACATGACCCCAAACCACTCCACTTCCGAGGCTCCCACCCTTCACAACGCACCACCAAGGCACCAACAACACCGCCACACCAGCTCACGACGCACCAAAAGCACCGCCACACTAACGTGCACGATGCACCACCACAACACCAGACCACTTAGGCCCTGTTCTTTTGAACTTATTTTGGCTGAACTGAAATTAAATTAACTGAACTGAACTGAACTGAAATTAAATTAACTGAATTGATATTAGTTGAACTGAACTGAAATTAAATTAACTGAACTGAAATTAAATTAACTGAACTGAAATTAACTGAAATGAGAGAAACTGAACTGAATTGTATATTTAATTTTCTAAAATAATAATAATCTATAATACTCCCTCCGGTTTCTAAAGATCTTCCCTCTTTTACTTTTCACGCATGCCAATGCAAAACTTTATACACTAAATTCTTTAATTGTGTATTTGAAAAAATTATAAAAAGTGGATATTAATATAATACATATTGAGATGAATCTAACAAGATCTCACATGACTATATTTTTTCTTAAGTATATGTCATAAACAACAGTCAAAGTGAAACTTGTGAATACTGAAAAATGTCAAATAGGGAAGATCTTTCGGAACCGGAGGTAGTAATCAATAAGTATTAACATTATTATCAATACTGATTATTATTATTATTATTATTTAATAATAATAATAATAATAATAATAATAAATAATAATGCTAATAATAATAAATAATAATAATATGAATAATTAATAATAATAATAATAATAATAATAATAATAATAATAACTATTATTAATAATAAATAATAATAATAATAATTATAATAAATAATAATCATAATAATAAATAATAATAATAATAATAATAAAATAATAATAATAATAATAATAAATAATAATAAAAATAATAATAATAATAATAATAAATAATAAATAATAATAATAATAATAAAATAATAATAATAACAATAACAATAATAATAATCATAATAATAATAATAAGGCAAAATTGGCCTCAACACCCTGAACTATAGCTCGGGTGCACCCAACACCCCCAACTATGACTAGTAGCCTAAACACCACCAACTACGGGGTACGGTGCAGTCTGTACCACCAACTACGGGGTACGGTGCAGTCTGTACCATAAAAACTCACCGTCTTCGGCAACATTTTAGGCTTCCGGCCTCATTTATGGTACGGAATGCACCCCACCCCATAGTTGGTGGTGTTTAGGCTACTAGTCGTAGTTGGTGGTATTGGGTGCACCCGAGCTATAGTTCAGGGTGTTGAGGCCAATTAATAATAAATACTAATAATAAATACTAATATTAAATAATAATAATAATAAAAATAATAATACAACCTCCGTTTCGTTTTAAACGCAACAATTTCTATTTTTGGCAGTTTCAAATTAAATGCAACAATTTTATTCTTTCTATTTTTGTATGATTTTTACCCCTGAAATTACTAAAATGTCCTTATTAAAAAACTTAAAACACATATTATACTACCCAAATCAAATTAAGTACAAACCTAATCAAAATTAATCTACCAAAACATCAACCCCCTCTCTCTTCAATACCACCTTCACCCACCACCCACCACCATTTCTGTCTCCTCCATCATTCTCTCTCTCCTCCATCCTCCATCACCATTTTTCTCTCCTCCACCACCACCATCATCATCACCATTATCGCCGGCGTTAGGGGTGAAAGTTATTCGGATAAAATCCAAAATCCAATCCAATCTAATCCGAATTAGTAATTCGGATCGGATTTGAACTGTGTTCGGATTGGATTCGAATTGAAATTTTTTGAAAAATTGGATTTTCGGATCGGATTGGATTGAGGGTAATTGGATCCAAAAATCCAATATAACCAAATAGTAATATGCCTTATATTATGTATCTGGATAGGGCTTAAGTGCTTAAATGAATTTTCTTATAAAAAAAAACCTAGTCCATACCCCAGTAGGCGTAGCACTTCAACCCTTCCCCTAAAACCCTAACAGCCCTTGATTCCTCATTTCCTAAATCTACTAGGTTGCTGTTGTGCTTAATTTATTTCATCGAAAAACTAAGTTTTAAAAAATCGGATTTTCGGATCGGATCCAATCTAGAGTATGAAAATTCGGATTGGATTGGATCGGATTCAAACTCTAATTGGTTTGGATTCGGATTGGAAAATTAAAATCCAAGTTTTGTTCGGATCGGATGGGATTAGACCCTAATCCAAACCGTACACCGAACTTTCACCCCTAGCCGGCGTCATTCCTCTGTCCTCCGTCCTCCACCACCCACCACCCACCACCCACAACCATCATCATCACCTTCGTTCCACCTTCGATCTCCTCCCCCACCAACCCAAAACCACCGACAACTTCGTTCCAACCCAAAACCACCTTCGCTCCACCGCCGGCGTCCATCCTCTGTCCTTCGTTCCAACCCAAAATCGTCGGCGTCCGTCCTATGTCCTTCGTAACCACCTTCGCTCGCCTCGATTTCTCCATCTTCCTTCGTTCTCTCTCATCGATTTCTCTCTCTTCTCGATTTGTTCTTGTGGAGGTGGAGTGGGTTGGGTTGTGCTCGATTTCTCTATCTTCTCGATCTCTCCTCGATTTCTCTCTCTTCTCGATCTGTTCTTGTGGAGGTGGAGTGGTGGTGGTGCTTTTGACGGTGGTTTATGAAGTGGATTTAGGGTTTAGATGGTGGTGAAGTGGATTTAGGGTTTAGATGGTGGTGGTGCTTTTGACGGTGGTTTATGGCGGTACTTTTGACAGTGGTGGTGGTAGGATGTGGCAGTAGTGGTGGTTGGGTGGTGGTGGGGACAACAGGAAGGTGGTGGTAATGGCAGCAGGAGTGGTGGTCGTGGAAATAGAGTGGTTGTGGTGGTGGTGATGGCGGCGAAGTGATGGTCGTGGTAGTAGGGTGGTTTGGTGGTGGTAGGATGTGGTAGTAGGGTGATGACAAGTGGTGGCGATGGCCACATTCCCCTCCTTTTTTTTCTTTTTGGACCCACTTTCTCTCTCCACTTAAACTTCATCACATGCCCCTCCCTTTTTCTAATCACCCCTTAAGAAATTTCAACTACGCGTCCGTGCCCTCTAAATTATTGCGTTTAAAACGAAACGGAGGTAGTAATAATAATAATAATGATAATAATAATAATAATAATAATAATAATTATTATTATTATTATTATTATTATTATTATTATTATTATAATAATAACAATAATAATAAAAAATAATGATAATAAATAATAATAATAATAATAATGATAATAAATAATAATAATAATAATAAAAAATAATAATAATAATAATAATAATAATAATAATAATAATAATAATAATAATAATAATAAAAAAAAAAAATAGTCCATCCGTTTTCTTTTGTTGTTCCTATTTGGAATCGGGAGGAAACCAATGCAACTAAAAAAATGGTTAAGATTCCACTATTTTAAATAAAATAAAATAAACTAAAAACTAAGATTATAGCCCCTTGAGTTATTCTATGTTAAGCAACCAATGATACAAAAAGCTTGAGGGGTAAAAGAGTAAAGTAACTACAAACAAGTGTGAACACATTTATTACTCTTTGAGTTACTCTATGTTAGACAACCAATTGGACAAAAATTTGAGGGATAAAAAGGTAAAGAATGACTACTCAATCGTGTGAATACATTTATTGCAACTCAAAACTAATGAAAAATTTAATTCATTAATTATACTATATATGGAAAGATTCAAAATAGGAACATATTGAAATTTCCCAATGGGGAATACAAGAACAACAAAAGAAAGCGGAAGGAGTAATAATAATAATAATAATAATAATAATAATAATAATAATAATAATAATAATAATAATAATAATAATAATAATAATAATAATAATAATAATAATAATAATAATAATAATAATAATAATAATAATAATAATAATAATAATAAGGGATATTATCTCAGATAACCCTGACTTATAGGCCTTTTTCCAATATAACCCCCACTTTGACAGACCTGTCTCCGATAACCCTGAACTTGATTTTTGTCATTAAATCTAACGGAATAGCTAACACCGTTAACTATTTTCAAACAAAAATACTTGTTGCACTTTTTAAAAACAAAAAAAAACAAACTCATCTCTTTCTCTCTCTTGTTCTTCATCTCTTCTCAAGCATTCATCAATGGTTACCATAAAAACACAAACAAATTAAAGGAGATTCCAACAATCCAATCAAGAAATCACAATTTCAACTCAACCAACGAAGTAAACTTTGAATAATTGCTGGAAGAACTGATCCAACGAAGCAAAGAAGAGAAACCCAGCCACGAAGCAGCAACGAAGCTACCCACTACAGCCCCCCCCCAAAACCCAGAAATTCAGGATTGAAGACGGTTCCATTCTTCCGAAGCTCACTCGTAGTAGTAGCAACAACTCTAACATTTCCACCAGCAGTCCGACCCACCAAATCAAAACCCAGAAAATCCCACAAAAATGGAGGAAGAACAACTTCCCAACACTCAAAATCAAAAAGCTACAAAAATGGAGCAAGTTACAATGTTCGTTATCAAAATTAAAACTAAAAATTGGATTTCGGAAGACATGGTACAACAAGTAAGCATCAAATCAAAAAGCTGTAATGGAATGATAACTAAAGAAACTCAACTCAAGGCTTCTCAAAGAAACCGTTGAGAAGCGTGCAAAGATTAGCGCGTTGATGGAAACCCAGAAATCAATGGCGTCCGAGTTGACTCGGTCTGAGTCAGAACTAAAAGAGTTAAGGAAGACGCTGACGTGGCGAAGGAGGAGTTGAGGAGAGAGAAAGAAGAAGTTTGAGGAAGTGGAGAGAGAAATGGGGAAAATTGTGAAGGAGAGAGACGAGATGGAGAATGCAAAGATTAATGGTGATTTTGAGATGGATCTTGTGGAGGCCATTGATGAGTTCTTGAGAAGAATAAAAATTGAAGAACAAGAGAGAAGGAAATGAGTTTTTTTTTTATTTATAAAAAAAGCGAAATTATTTTTGTTTGAAAATAGTTAACGGAGTTAGCTATTCCGTTAGATTTAATGACAAAAATCAAGTTCAGGGTTATCGGAGACAGGCCTGTCAAAGTGGGGGTTATATTGGAAAAAGGCCTATAAGTCAGGGTTATTTGAGATAATATCCCTAATAATAATAATAATAAAAATAAAAATAATAATAATAATAATAATAATAATAATAATAATAATAATAATAATAATAATAATAATAATAATCATAATCATAATAATAATAATAATAATAATAATAATAATAATAATAATAATAATAATAATAATAATAATAATAATAATAATAATAATAATAATAATAATAATAATAATAACGAATCGAATCGAAATTAACCGAACCGAAATTAAATTAACCGAGCCGAATCGAAATTAATTGAACCGGAATCGGAATTAAATTAACCGAACCGGAATTAAATTAATCGAACCGAAATTAATCGAACTTAACCGAACCGAAATTAACCGAGCGGACGAAATTAACTGAAAATAAGTCCAAAAGAACAGGGCCTAAATCTTCTTTTGCGTCACGGCCACAACACCACAAATCTCTCTTCTTCATCACGCGCAGTATCTCTGTGCTCACTGGCTCCCCCATACCCTGATTTCCGCCATTGACTTCTTCGAGTTCGACAGTGATGAAATTGATGACAAGCCCGACGATGCCACTCTTTGCCCCTTTCGATTCGCTGCTTGTAATGCATCAACCAAATATGATTTCGTCAAGGTTTCTGTTTCCTTCAAATCATTCATTTCAATTTCTCAAGCCATTTTGTTTTCTATTCGATTTCTCACATTTCGTCAAGGTTTCTCTTTCCTTCAAATCATTCATTTCAATACAAAATTGTGGAACACACAAAGCATTAAATGCTAGCAAATAATCTTGATAAACAGATGTGGTTTTTAGCAAATGTGTGACTACTAATCGGAGACAAGAAATAGTGGATACTTTGGGGGTGAAAGAAGTTCAGAAGCATGAAAAATATCTTGGGCTTCCTACCATCATAGGCAGATCAAAGAAGGTGATTTTCGCATCTCTGAAAGAAAGAATTTGGAAGAAAATTCAAGGGTGGAAAGGGAAGCTACTTTCGCGACCCGGTAAAGAAGTCCTTATAAAAGCGGTTGTGCAGGCTATTCCCACTTACATGATGGGCATCTTTAAGATTCCAGCAGGGGCGATCGATGAGATACATTCAATGTTAGCTCGTTTCTGGTGGGGCTCGAATGATGAACAAAATAAAATGCATTGGTGTACATGGGATTCTTTATGTAAGCCTAAGGCCATGGGTGGCATGGGTTTTAGGAATCTCCGTATTTTTAATCAAGCTCTTCTAGCGAAACAAATATGGGGGCTTCAAGAAAACACTTCTACTCTCCTACATAAAATCCTAAAAGCCCGATATTTCAAAAATGATGATGTCCTACATGCCCTTAGAGGTTTCGACCCAAGCTTCTCGTGGAGAAGTCTTTGGGGTGCAAAATCTCTACTGCTAGAGGGCTTTAAGTGGCGAGTTGGTGATGGTCGGAACATCGATGTCTGGAATGAAGCTTGGATTTGTGACAATGAGGCAGCCCCCGTACCCACTTCCTTGGAAGCAAAAGAAATGATACGATCATTGGCAGATTGTATTGATGGTGATGGAAAATCTTGGAACGCTAAACTTATCTCTACTTGTTTCTCGGAGAATGATTGTAAGTCTATTCTAAAAACCCCTTTATCTATGTTTCCTGCACATGACATGAGGTATTGGAGTTTGGAGAAGGACGGCAATTGCTCTGTGAAATCGGGATATTGGTTGGGTTTATTGGGTAAACACACAGCCCAAAATAACTCCAATGACTTGTGGCGCGCTGTATGGAGTCTTGGAGGACCACCAAAACTATCCCACTTCGTCTGGCAAGCATGTAGGGGTAACATGGCAGTAAAAGAAATTATGTGCAAGCGACATATAGCACAAGATGAATTATGTCAATGTTGCGGAGTTGAAGTTGAGTCTATTAATCACGTACTTTTTGAATGCACCACTATGAGTGAGGTGTGGGAAAATCACAAGCACAAGAGTATGATTTTGGCGGCTCCTGAAGGCCCTTTTGATTCCAAGCTGGTTTGGTGGATGAATAAAATGAGAGTGGAGGAAGTCCGCGAGATAATGACGGTGGCTTGGGCAATGTGGTTTTGCCGAAACAAACTCATTTATGCACATGAGTCCATAGATAGGCAACTGATGGCCACAAACTTCTTACGTCTTGTAGAGGATTACATAACTTATGCCACGAAGGTGTTCTCGCCCTCCTTCCCTCGACCTACAACGGGAGTGTCGCTGCTAGCTAGACAAAGCCACTAAATGGAGTTCTAAAAATCAATGTTGATGCTCATATTGTGGCGGGGAACTATGTGAGTCTGGGTGTTGTGGTTCGAGACGACTCAGGTACTGTTCAAATGATGGCTACGAAGCGCATTGAAGGTGATGAAGACTCAACCATGGCTGAAGCTGCAAGGTACGGGTTGATTATTGCGCGAAGAGCAGGTTATGACAAAGTGTGGATAGAGTGTGATGCATTGGCGGTGATTCATGTGGTACACAAGGATGAAGGTGGTTGCTCCCCAATCTGGTTGATCTATAATGACATTAGACTATTGTTAAAGTCTTTCACTAGTTTTCGTTTTTTGCATGTGAAAAGGACTAGGAACACTGTAGCCCATCTAGTGGCAAGATGGGATACACATAGTAACTCTGAAATTGGTTGTATGGGTCCAATTCCCCAAAGTATTAACACTTTGGCGGAATATGATTTGCAATAAGATGCCGGTCTAACTTTTCCCCTAAAAAAAAATGCTAGCAAATAATTTGTGTCATTGAAATTTTCCTAAGTTTTTCTTATCAAAAACAATTAAAATTTCTTTTTCCCAAGTTTCTACAAGGCACTACTCGCAAGTCGCAACATATAGAACTACTCCACATAAAAATGAAATACTATAAATATATATTGTACAAATACTATAATCTAAAGCCAAAAACAAGGGAAACTATTGTACAAGCATGAGGCATGAGGCATGAGGCATGAGGCATGAGGCATGAGGCATGACAGTAAGAACTCCTCGTCTCCAAGGCCCAAACACTTTGGGAGTTCATGGCATCAATTAGATTGATTAACTTTGTCATTACGGAAGCCAGATATTTCTGCAAGCTCTTCAAGCGTCTTCTCTCCACTCAAGACCTGCATAAATGGATACATAAATACAATCTGTTTAACGCGGACTAACATGAAAAAGAACATGAAAGCTGGTGCAGAACCAAATTTTTACAGAGATATAAACTTACCTCGCCGTTGATAACCCAAGTAGGAAATCCTTCAATTCCAACTTCATTACAAGCTGGAACCATCTTAATTCCTTTCTTAACTCCATCTGGGAAGCATTCCACATAATCTAACAACTTCATTGCCTCACTTCCAAACATCTATAGAAAGAAAGAGAAAATCATTGAATATTAAGAACAAATTGATTGATAATCCTGATTACCAAAGTGTAAAATACAAACAAGCTAAATGATGATATCATATCAGATCATGACTCCTAACACTTCAAAATTCACAAGGGAGCGCAGTTAATGGTCAGATGTGCTATAATTTTTTTACCAAGGCACTATTTAAGCACCACACCGAACAAGCAAACTCATAATAATATGTGACAAAAATTATTAATAATTCAAATACAATTCAGAATGTAATATGGTAAGAGGTTGCGTCTGCTTATTTTTAAATATCATTAGTATACCATTTCAGACCTCTACTAAACTTATTGATTCATCTAACATTTGGTGTGTAATCAAGTGAAATCACACATCAACAATGATCTCTAAATACAAATAAACATGAAACTCTGAGAAGCAAATGACATTTTGACTCTAGCAGCACGTTTGATGGCTATTCAAATCATCACATCAGTCACTTGCGCACTACTGTTCACCTGACAGGGACACACTATCCATATCTCAAAGTGAAGATATTGCTTTTCCTGAACTTTCAGCTTTTATGTACAAGTAGAGTTCCGATAAGGGAAATCATAAGGAGGTTAGATGGAACATTAGGGAAACAACCTGATTCACTCCCATAATTGATAGATATTTGAAGAGCAAATATTTCTATAGTTTTCCCGTATTGCAACTTCTGTACCGATTCATCAATACGAAATGCATCGGTAAAACATTCTATTAGTTTTTCCGTAATACACCATTCTATTGCAGCTCATCATTAGCATTGACTTAGCAGACCTGTTGTCAGACAAAAGCCTTCATCTTCATACTGAAAAAAAAGCCTCCACTTTCCTCAAAATCTTAAAATATTTCCATATTTAACATGAGAAAGGAAAAGACCGAGTGTTCAAGAATTCCCCCATCCAAACTCTTCAATCTAGATCAATATATAAGGAGCAAAAATCGAGCAACCTCACAAATCTATGCTGATCCTCCCCCCTACCCAGAGTGCCAGAATAATCTCCTGACCTCTTACCAGTTGAGACTAGTAGAGAGGTTGTTTGCAATCAGACGTGATGTGGACATCACTTCACCAAAAACAAGCAAATAAGAAAAGAAGACAGACCAGTCATAGGCATAGGCATTCATACCACATTGACCTATTATACTATTAAACATGCCAACTGAAGATTATTCAAATGAAATATTGGTGATACTAGAACAACCAAATTTAAAATTTTACATGTTCATCACACATGCACAGGAGTATGATGCATAATAATAATAAGGAACCATTCTTTCTCATTCCATCTTCCTCCTCCCCTCCCCCCTTGTGGAAGTGATTACCTCTTTCTGTTCTTGACAGTGTGAACACCAAAAAGCCCCATACATTTTTGCCCCTATAGATTTGAGATGTTGTGCAAGTGAAACTGCATAAGGACTTGATCCTGAAATAATCAGCGTTGGATAATAAGGCAAATCCAAGGCTGCTGATCTGTTTAGTGAAAGGAGAAAAGAAAGACAATTTAGATACTTACTCAAGAACATCATCATATCATAACAACCACCTCCAACATTAGAAGGCAAGAACAGTGCATCTAATCAGTCAGGACTCAAAAACATAACAGGCATACTTATGAATAGATCTTTCAATCATAATGAAAACGAAGATAGCAGAAAAGACCCACCGTAAGCAATTATAACTTCAGCATTGAAAAGCAATTATGACTTCATAGTTCTTTTTTCTTTTGATAAGTAATAAAAAAAACAAATTTCACAAGAACAAGGGTTTCCTTCCATATAAAAAGGAGTACGGACATATATAATCATGCCCCTGTATTCAAACAGCAATCCAAATGTAAGAAGGCAAGAACAAAGACCCCCACCTCCCCCCCCAAAAAAAAAGGCAAAACAAGGCTTTCAAGCATATATGAAACTACAAATTGATTAATTGCTTAAGGTGTTACTCATCCTACACTTGAGCTAATCCACAACTGAATGAAATTGAGTGCAGGAATTTCAAGTAGCTCATTCATTAATTGATCAATTAATCATTGAACTGAGATCATTCTTGTTCTTCTTCTCTCTAAATCGACGAGGTTATCTTTGCTCTTCTAATTGCCAATGCATTATAAATAGGCCAAGTACTTCATAATTTCTTAATAAAGTCAAAGAAAGGAATAATTAGCCGTAAGCTATCGAGGGGGAAACTTGACATATGATCCTGTTTATGAGTAGTGTCATGATCATCTCACAGCAAACTCCAATAAAGATAGGTGATCGCATTGGAATCACAGATCCTACTCATTTCTAGAGTCTCATCAGCAACATTGACATACACATTATTTCTTAACGAATGCACACAAAAAATACCAAAGATAAAGTACGCCAATGGTAGAAATGAAGGCAAATATTTGCAAACTACAATGCACATGATTCCTTTTGTAAGGAGCTTGACATGCCTTAGACCACCAAATTATATTGGAAAATCATCATACGCGTCTTGACATACATCAGCCAAAAGTTCCACTATTGGACCGCCCTCTTGTAACCAAACAACCAATTTTCAAACTAGGACTTGATTTCTTTGGACATTCAAATTCAAAAAAACTTTTGGATGTGGACGACAGGTAAAAGAAAAGAGAAGGGCTCCAACTGTTATGTTTTGAAACTAACTCATGTTCTTTATGTCATAGAAGACTGAATTTACTGCCAAAAGATGACAATTAAAAGAATCACGTCATTTAGGGGGCGTTTGGTTCACAAAGTGGAATAGGTTTGGAATAAGGAATGAAACTAGGGTGGTATGGGGTTGGAACTTGATACTTGATTCCATGTGTTTGGATTTATCTTGGAATGAATTTTTTTCTTTTATTTTTATGCCTGAAGGTTTGGTATGAGTCATACCCACCTCCCCCCTTGGGTTTCTAAACCCCGTACCTTATGGGTTTGAGGTATAGGTTTAGAAATGTAAAATATTGCAAACAAACACTAGGTATAGGTTTTAGTCATTCTAAACCCATACCTCATACCTTATTTTCTTTAACCAAATACCCCCTTACTAAAACATAGCATAACAATAATCCAAGGGTGCTTGTTCTAGGCTTCATGAATGAACCACTCTCAAATATCAGAAAAAAGCCTTGGAACAAAGCCGACAAATGCAAGGAAAGATTGCAAAAAGCCTTAGTGAAGAGCATATTGGCATAATCATAGATGAGATCACAATGACCTTTCTAACTGTACATAAGAATGCACTAATGACAAGAAGCCACTGAGACAGACATGACAGCTTCCATGACGGAATTCAACCACTTGTATAAACATATATTCCTAAGTGAAGCTGTCACTGGAAACAGGATGTAAATCCTGCAGATTTCCAGTATCAGCTTTTGGGGAGATGTAACTAGATGCAGCCCAGTGGGAAAAAAAAACTTTTGTTGCAGGGTATGCCTAGATGCAGAAGTACTACAAGTTTTAAGTGACTGTGAGCCATTCCCTATTCTTTGATTGAGATACCATGCAATTGAATCACCTTGGCAGTACTGGCGATAATGAACTATATGAGGTGTTTAGAACTCCAAGCACAATAGCAGCTGTCAAAAGAGGTAAAGTAGCAACTTTTTGTAGCTCCTGCAGTCCAAAATCCTGTAATACATAAGCATATATGAAGACTGATTTTAATAAAAAAAGATTCTGGTAATTAATTTCAAAAGAAATCATTCACAAGAGAAGAGGAAAACCTTCAAGATGATGAAAAACAAGCTAAATGACAAGATAGCAGAAGCCAAGCAGTATGAACATGAAGCTCCTTCAAGTCTAGTAGCTAGGGTGTATAAAAAGTACCCACTGGCAGCTGCCATGGAAGCAGAGACTGGAAGCAAAAGTAAACGTCCATCACTTTGATTGATTTTGAGGGGTACCTTCCATCCTCCTAGCTTTAAACCAAGGAGAAGCACAAGTCCGTACGCAGTCATGCCAATTAATGGAAGAGGGACACCTGGCACATGCAAAAGGGTGATCATTTCTTCTTTCAAACAAATCACCTGCAGTGATTTTAGAATTTGATGTTTAGGTCAAATGTAGAGTATTCAGCACAAACATAATCAATCGATTTCTCAAGGGGGTTCTGAATCAATTTCTCAAGGGGTGAAAAAGAAGGGAATCTTAAGGGGAAAAGGGAAAGGAAAGAAAAAAAAGAAGAGCTTTGTGATAGTAACACTTCAAAGAAGGAAGCGAAGAACAATATGAAGCAAGACTTTATAAGTCAAGTTATAAAAATCATTCCTAATGAACTAGACTTCAAGCAAGGCCAGTGAAATAGAGAGAACATTCCACATGAAAGATGTCAAACTAAGAGCATGCTTGGATTAAAGATAACCTATTAAGAGCCCGTTTGGTTCACTATTTTTAGGGTCCAACAAACGGAATCAATTACCGATTCCCTTTCTTAATGTTTGGTTCAACCCCTCACCAATCCATTACCATTACTTGGTGGTAATAGACTCCCCAATTTGTTACCTCCCCCTCCCCCTCAAGTAACAAAATCCATTAGTTGGTGGTAATGGTTACCATTCCATTTCTATTCCATGACTTGAACCAAACACCCAATAAATGTAAACCATTTTTATTACCATTTCCCTCCTTTATTTGTTTCCATTCGATATCTTGAACCAAACGACCTCTAAGAGGGTATAGAAAGAAAGTTAAAGAGAACGAAAGTGGATGAAGATAGGAAGAGGTAGTGTTTGTTTAAGGAACAGGGGCATAATTACCCTCATTTTATTAGGTCCCCTTCCATCTCTCGTTCGCTACAATATTAGACATCATAGATTCTTCTACCACCTAAATTCATCTTCATTTTCTTCAATTTATCTCCATTACCCCCTTAACGCATTAGCCCCAATCCAAGCATGCCCTGAAGAGCTAAATATGTGCAGCCACACAGGGTATAAAAACATAAAAACCAGTCTCTTCATTCTATAGAGTGTTCACATTCAACACGGGACTTTTGTCTCTCCTATTGCAAGAGTATTATGCACTTTACTAGGCCAAAGATCATAAATACAAAGTAGTTTTCAGCTTACATCTTCACAAACACAGGAAACACTGAAAAACACAATCTATTACAGTCAATAATGTGGCACAATTCTTGAGTCAATCCAAAGAATCATAATTAGTCAATGATCCAACTCAATCAGTTGTACATAAGCATGAAACAATCTCATAAAAACGCAACCTATCACTGAATTAAACCCATCATTGACTTCAAATCACAAATTCTTCTTCCAATAACCCAAATCAAGCAACAACTTCAAACTTCAAAACCCAAACTAAAAATAAAAAATTACCTAAAACCATGGCATAACCACTATTGAGCACATCACTGCAAGACCCACCACCAACAGGGCAAAAGGGCTCGGTGTTCGAGAACTTGAGATAAGTCAAGTAGGCGGTTTCGACGAAACCCAACCCAGCAAGACCTGCAATCCAATTATATATAGAATTGTTCGACGACGACGATGAAGTTAGCAAATTTTGTTTATCCTCCGACTTCTCGGCGTCCCGGGTGGGACCAGGAATGCACATCGCCGGAAGTAAAGCAAGTCTGGGTCTACAAGTTGCAGTTCCATTTAATTTCGGGAGAGAAGGAAAGAAAGGGAGACGGTTAAGAGGGATAGATAGATGGAGTGGAGATGGTGATGGTGAGCCAAGGAATATGGTTTGCATCTTTGTTGCTCTACAAAGTTGAATTCGACAACGTTAATTCGAGTTGGAGTGTTTTAGGAAACAAAGGGAGGAAATGCAGTTGTGTTGCTGTGTTTCTTCTTCACCTATGAGTTCCTCTAAAAAAAATTTGATTATGACAAACTGTTGTGGTGAGAAATACTTCCTCCTTTCCATGTGAAACATAGGGATTGGGCACAAGATTTAATAAACATCACTTTCAAAAGCCAAAAAGTCATAAAATACCCTTTTCATTATCAAAAAGAGGAGAGAGAAAAGCAAACCACACAAGTTTGTGATGGGTACTCTTGTCATTTTGTCACTTTCTTTTTTCTATTTAAGGTATGTTTCACTTATTTTGAAACGTTCTAAAATAGTAAGTGTTTCACTTATTATGGAACGGAGGAAGTATATAATAGAGAGAAGGTAATGATAGAAATATGTCACTAGATACTATTATATTTGAAATGAGCAAATTTACTTTTTACAATGACGGTATTTATAGATAAAAATTTTACCGTGTACATTTGCACAACTTTTTTTTTTTTTTTTGAGAAACACATTTGCACAACTTCAACAAATGAGGTGAATGGGAGAAACTTTCCCAACATGCATTAAATGCATGTCAGGGTGAAAGTCTATTTCCGTGGACTTCACTATTATCTCAACAATGGATTTCACTGTTATCTCAACACCCCCTTGCATGTTCACCGATAACTCATAATAGACGTTGTCTCATTAAGAAACTTGTTAGGAAAAATTCATAACTAGCGAAAAGAGCACAACTACGTACTATGTATCCTTATATGCTCAAAATTAACTGCCTCATTAAAAACCTTGTCAGAAAAAACCCAGTGGGATAAAAAACCTGATCGAAAGGAAAAAGAGTGCAGCGCAGATAATACTCCCCCTGAATCTAGCATATATCACAAACGCATTCCAATTTTTCGGACTAATTCTTCAGATTTTTTCACCGGAAGGGATTTGGTAAATAAATCTACAAGATTCTCACATGATTGGATATGTTGGATGTTTATCTTCCCTTCCTTTTCGAGGTCATGAGTGAAGAAGAGTTTCGGTGATAAATGTCTAGTTCTGTCTCCTTTGATATACCCTTTGCTTACTTGGGTGATACATGCAGTATTGTCTTCGTAGATGATAGTTGGATTTGTTGTTATTGTTTGCATTCCACATTTTTCTTGGATATTCTTGATCATTGATATTAGCCATACACATTCCCTTCCAGCTTCATAAAGAGCAATTAGTTCTGCATGATTTGATGATGTGGCAGTCAAAGTCTGCTGCTTCGTGGATTTCTAAGATATTGCAGTACCTCCATAAGTGAACAAATATCTGTATAGTTTCAGAATTTTTTCTGTATAGTTTGATTGATGGACAAAAATCTCATTTCTCAAATGTTCGATTTGCAAGCCAAGACAAAATTTTGTCCTCCCGATATCTTTTATCTCAAATTCTTTCATCAAGTACTTTGTAGTCACTTCGAGTTCTCTAGGAGTTCCAATAATATTCAAATCATCGACATAGACAGCAATGATGGCGAATCCTGATTTAGATCGGTTAATGAAATACACATGGACTGATTTGATTATTTTTGAATCCTTCTTTCCATAGGTATTCACTAAGACGATTATACCACATTCTTCCATATTGTTTTAACCCATAGAGTGACTATTTCAAGTTTATTGAAAGCATAGATATATCTTTGGGCATGTGATTTTCAAGTAGTTTTAGTCCATCAGGGACTTTCATATAAATATTTGTGTCAAGTGACCCATATAAGTTTGCAATCACTACATCCATTAACCTCATTTGAAATACTTTCGATACTGATAAAATTACTAGAAATCTTAGTGTAACTACTGGAGAATATGTCTCATCATAATTAATCCCTGGCATTTGCGAGAAACCTTGAGCTACTAGCCTTGCATTATATCTAGTAACCTCATTTTTCTCATTTCGTTTTCTCACAAATACCCATTTGTACCCAACCGGTTTTACATACACCTTTTGCTATTTGGGTTATTTGTCCAAATACCTCACGTTTTTCAAGTGATTTCAATTTTTCTTGAATTACTTCTTTCCATTTTGGCGAATCTTTTCTGCGGCAACATTCATCTACTGTATTCGGTTCTATATCATTTTCATCGTATGTCATTTCAAGACAATATCTTTTCGATTCCATTGTTTCTTTGTAGAAACATAATTGATTGAAGTTTCGTTGTTGTCTATACTTTCATGTTCCTTTTCTTCTGGAACATGCTTATCTTTATTTTTGTTTTCATCATGAATTTTATCATGCTCCGTTAGAGGATCTATATTAATTTCGTTTGTTGTTTCGCCTTGCCTTTTCTTTTTTCTTGGCTTTGAGTCTTTAGAACCGGGTGTTCTAACACGTTTTGGCGTTCTATTGACTCATTTTCAATGGCCTTATTGTCACTAGGAATTTCAATCCGGCTCGGGGGATTCTCAGCAGGTACATGTGACTTTGTCACTTTCTTAGTATCTGCGAATGCATCTGGCAACTGGTTTGCAATACTTTGCAAATGAAAAATTTTCTTGACTTCTTGTTCACATGAATTTGTTCTCGGGTCCAACATTGACATTTGTTTGGCGTTCCATGCAAATTCTGTTTTTATGTTTTGTGGGTCCACTTTATCTCCCCCTAAGGATTGGAATGCTGACTCATTAAAATGACAATCAGCAAATTGAGCCGTAAACAAATCGCCAGTCGTTGGCTATAAATATTTGATGATTGATGGAGAATCAAATCCAACATATATTCACATCCTTCTTTGTGGACCCATTTTGGTACATTGGGGCGGAGCAATAGGTACATGTACAACGTACAAAAATATTCTCAAATGTGAGACATTCGGTTCTCGACCTGATACTAATTGTAACTGTAAGAATTTGTGATAGGTTGTCGGCCTTAATCTTATCAATGCTGCTGCATGTAATATAGCATGACCCCAAGCATAAGAGGGCAATTTTGATCTCATTATTAATGGTCTTGCAATTAGTTGTAGTCTCTTGATTAATGATTCAGCAAGACCATTTTGTGTATGTACATGAGGCATAGGATGCTCTACAACAATCCCAATAGACATGCAATAGTCATTAAAAGTTTGGGATGTGAATTCTCTAGCATTGTCTAATCTTATTCTCTTTATTGTATGATCTGGGAATTAAGCTCTTAATTGAATTATTTGAGCCAGAAGTTTTGCAAAACCAACATTTCTACTTGACAAAAGGCTCACATGGGACCATAGAGTAGAGGCATCAATTAATACCATGAAGTAGCAGAATGGTTCGCATGCACGGTGAATAGGCCCACAAATATCTCCTTGTATTCTTTCTAAAAACATTGGAGATTCAGTGGCAATTTTATATATAGATGGTCTGGTTATCAATTTGCCAAGCGAGCATGCTGAGCATGATAATTTATATGACCGAGGAATTTTGACATTTTTTATTGAGTGTCCAATTGAGTGTTTTATGATTCTATGCATCATTCCTGTGCCAGGTGGCCTAATCGGTCATGCCATAGAGTAATTGATTTTCTGTATCTAACTTATGGTAAGATATCATATTAATTTCAATCGGACGTATATCTATGCGATATAGTCCTGAGAAAATTGCTAGGAATTTTTCATAGATGTATTACTTGCCACATTGTTCTAGCCGTGAGGCATATAGACTCCTCTTGGTTCACCGTCATTGTTTGTAACACCCCTAGGTGTGCAGGAGCCCACTAGTAGATATTGTCCTCTTTGGGCCCTAGCCCGTAAGAATTTGCTTTGGTGCAGAACCGATGTCCTACCCAAAAGGCGTCCACTAGGTTGAGGTATCCACCTCTATATAAAGATGGTTTCGTTCTTGTCAACTTTCGATGTGGGATAGCCAAGATCTTAGGCACCTTCTCCCCTCCTTTAATGAGCATGCGTCCCCGTAGGCACTACAGGACACCTGAATGGGCCATGGCTCTAATACCATCTGTAACACCCCTATGGTATCAGAGCCAGGGCCCATTCCGGTGTCCTGTAGTGCCTACGGGGACGCAGACTCTTTAAAGGAGGGGAGAAGGTGCCGAAGATCTTGGCTATCCCAAATTGGAAGTTGAGGAGAACGAAGCCTTCTTTATATAGGGGTGGACATTTCAACCTAGTAGAGGCCTTTTGGGTAGGACTAAGGTCCTACACCAAAACAAATCCTTGCGGCCTAGGGCCCAAAGAGGATAATATCTACTAGTGGGATCCTAAGCACCTAGGGGTGTTACATTGTTTCCAAATGGTAACCATTCTGACGTACATCTTTGAAACTTATGAGGTATCTTCGAGATTTATTCGAATATAATGCGTCGTTGATTATCAATTTTGATCCATTTGAAATATAATGCAGGCTTTTCCAGAGCCTTTAATTAGCTTGGATGTCCCAGAGATTGTGCTGACATTTGCTTGAAATATTGTAAGTTTTGAAAAATACTCTTTATTTTTCAATATGATGTGTGTTGTCCCACTGTCGAGGAGACATTGTTCTTTGTTTCCATCTTCTAGTAAATTCATATCTTCATAAATAATAAATATGATGATCAATATAAGGAAATGCATATTTTATATATTAATAATGAAATAGGAAATACATTAAAGTGAACATTGAGGCAATTAAACAAACTAAGCGTATTCATGTATTGCTATTTTCTCCAAGGACAAAGTTATTTTCAGTTTCAGCATCATCCATGAAAAAATCAGAAACATCAAGGCTGGGCACGGATGTAGTAGCTTCATTAACAAAGTTTGCTTCAGCATTTTTCCCTTTGTTCTTTATTGAAACTTGATATAGGGCTACCAAGTGTTTGGCAGTACGACATGTGCGACCCCAATGCGCAGTCATGCCACATATGTGATAAGTGTCTTTTCCTTTGTAGGATATATGCCTTTGATTTTCAGATGATTGTCCTCAATTTTTATCAGAATTTTTTAAATTGTTATTTCTTGGGGAAAATCGGCCTCTGCCACGTCCATGCCCTCGGCCACGGTAATTACCACGTCCTCACCCTCGACCGTTGTAATTACCGCGTCCATCTCTATGTATATCATTCGCTTCTGGTGGATCAGAATTTTCTATTGCATTTATTTCATGGGTGGCTGAAGACCCCGTAGGTCTAAGATTATGATTTTTCAACAAAAGATCATTATTTTGTTCAGCCACAAGTAGCACTGAGATTAGCTCAGAGTATTTTTGGAATCGTCTGAGCTTGTATTGTTGTGCCAATATTATCATTGGCGTGGAAAGTGCGTTTTATCAAGCATATGTTCTTCCGTAATGCGATGATCACAATATCTTAGCAATGACAGAATCATAAACAATGTTGAATTATAATCATTGACTGTTTTAAAATCCTGGAACCTCATATTGGTCCAGTCAAAATGTGCCTTTGGGAGGAGCACATTTTTGTGATGCCCATATCTTTCATTTAGGCTATCCCATAGTTATTTGGGATCCTCTATAAGTAGATCAGATACTCAGTTTTTAAACTGTCATGTAAGTGATGTCTGATAAGGACTAAGGCTTTTGCCTTTTCTTGTTCAGTTGCTATTTTAACTATTATGGTTGATGTAGTTTCATCCCCTTGTTAGATTGTGACACCTTTAATTGAATGTTCCGATCCTTGGGTCTTTAAATTCATTTGGCCCTCCATTGTCCATTTTAAAAACTTTTGCCCAGATAGATCTAGTATGTTAAATTCTCTTTTCACTAGATCTCCCATTTTTTACTACAAATATGTAAATATTTGAAATTAGTAAATGATAATAAATCATATATATTATGTTCCCGTGATTTATATCATATAATTATACATAAACAATACGAACAAAAAAAAAAAATAGCGTATAATATTTATGAAGCCAAATAAATATAAAAAAAACATGCCAAAAATGAAAAAAAAAACGAGTGAGAAAAAAAGAACTTCCTAAAATGCACTTTAAGATAAAAAAATGATTCATGTGCATTTTTCGTCATTCTTCTGGGGAGATAGATTTTTTGTCTCCTACTTGTGTATTAGGAGATATATCATTAATGCCATGAGAAGGAAAAAGAAACCGGCTACAAGGAATAAGTAGAGTCTTATTTTCCTAAAATCCTCCTCAAAAGAAGAAGATGAGGGTTGAGGACCATTGTCGTCGGTGTGGAACATGGTGGCCGAAAGATTGAGGAAGAAAAAAATTTGTGAGTTTAGACAAAAGTTGGAAGCAGATAAGAGATAATGTGTGGTGAAAATGGGGATGGATAATCCGCTTTTATAGAGGGTTATCCCTAACTGTGCGGTTCATCTACAGTTAAAAATATACAATGTAATAAAATTTTAATATCTCTTAATTGGCAAAGATATATTAGAGCAATTTATATGTACTAAATTGTTATACTATTATGCATGTTGGTAAAATGGTGATATAATATATGTAACTACAAATGCGAAAAAAATAGGAGATAGTAATATATAATCGTGCTCTGAATACTTGTTTCCTGCATAAATATAACATTATTGCACATATAAGAGCTAATAATTTTATCACTTCACTAGGCCGTCCATATAAGTGGCAAGTTCAAAAAAATGATTAACATGTTCATATAGGCGGTACAAGAGCAAAAATAAAATGTCCTTGCCCTGTATGAAGGTGGTGTTATTATCACATTATTTATTTTCTGGGTTAGTGGCATGGTGACGTTTACTACTAGTTCCTTTCTGTTCATCCCTATTTCTTTTATTACTTGGTGGAGGTTGATTTTTAGTTGGTTGTATAGGAGGGTTATTATTGGTGTTGGGAACAGGGGTTTGTGAGTTTTCTCTGGTATGGGTCATTGTACCGTCGTTGAGGTTACTGGTCAGGGCTGTCTCACAGTTCCCCTCGCTGGTTTGGTAGTGAATGTCACATTGTTTCACTCTATCCAAAAATAAACACCCGAGACAGAGACATTGTGTAAAACAATGTTAATCTCGTTATTTTGTTGATCCATGTTCGGATAGTAAAGGGTTGGGCTTGGAGAAAAAAAAATTTAAAACTTGAAACAGAATGGATGCGAAGATTTTAAAGATATCTTTAATTTTTTTTCAGTAGCAAACTCGTGCTGATAATATGTTGTGAGAAATATATAATAGAGAGAAGGGACTGATAAAAATATATCAGTAGAATGTATTATACATGAAATGAGCAAATTCACTTTTTACGATGACGGTATTTATAGGCAAAATTTCACTGTGTGCATTTGCACAAGTTCAACAAATGAGGCGATTGGGAGAAACTTTCTCAACATGCATTAAATGCATGTCAGGGTGAAAGTCCATTTCAGTGGACTTCACTATTATCTCAATAGTGGATTTCACTGTTATCTCAACAGAAACAAGTTTCTTCATTGGTTAAACAGAAACATTTTATAAAAAAGGAAGTGTTTTTAATAACTTTATGTACTTCATTTCTTATTTATTAGCTTTTGAAACCCATGCAATGTATGAATTTTATTTTTATGTTGTAGAATTATATTCATATGTAATTAGCTGTTATAATGAATAAGATTAATTAAATATTTCTTCCATATTATTTTGTTATATATATACACTTTCCTTTTGTGATTTATTTTGGACGTTTTGTAAACATAAACTATTAATGATTGTCATTGAGAATAACAAAATTATGTTAGTTAGGATTATCGAATTCTTAGGTAATATAGTATATGGAAACTCTAATTTTCTTTTAATATTTATTGGCTCCAATGGTATATTGGAAGTCATATACTTGTTCATACTATGGTTCATATAGTCCTATTCTTGTTTTAATTCACATTTCATTTTTAATAGGTTGTATAAATGATTCATTAGGTAACATTTAATAATATTAGGCTATGCAACTATATGATAAAAAGAAATTATTTTGAAGCATTTTTGAGTAATCTCTAGTAATTTACTAAAAATATATTAGATTCTGCAAAAAGTTATGCCTAACATACATGGTATAGTATTCAAATGTTGTTTGTTTGAAATGAAACCCTAGTACAACCCACACTTGTAGAGCATCTCCTTCCAAAGCAATTTTCTCTAAGACTCTTGACTGTGTAAATCAACAAGAAACCCTTTTTAAGATACCTAACAATAATACTAATATATAGTTTACTTTAGACTCACTTAATCCTAATGAATGGTAGGATGTTGTACACCTATCAAAAACAATTCCTAGCAAAACCTTCTAGCAACGTAGTAGGGTAAATAGAGTCAAATCAGTAGAGAGATGGTCGTTTTATTCTAACTTCTATGGTATGGAAAACTAAACAAGACTAGAAATATGGGAATTAATTCTAAACTAACAAAATATGAAAATCAAACTAAAAAGGTCTAGGTAATAGTTCACCATGTTCAGAATTCAACATCTATCGAAATACCATCAATAGTTCAATTAATTAGATATCTAGAGCATGGGTTAATCCTACGATCGGGTCTTAAGGCTCTCCAATCAACATATGCAGTACGGTCGCTAATATAATCAGATATTCTAATTGTACGTAAGCCTCTAAGGGGTAACTATTTGTCGATCTATGCCTCGTTATTAGAAAGATTTAATTAGATAATTGATCAGGCTGTAAGATAAATAAAATAAATTTAATCAATTAGAAATATCAATGGCTAATCAAACCATCAATAACATCAATCAAGTTTCATATAAACATGGATTCCCAACCCTATAAATAAGAACTACTCAATCATGAGATAAAAAATGAAATCTAAATCTACAAAGGAAAACATAGTTACAGAAATCAGTGAAAGAAAGAGAATGAAATAATAGAACTCATGAAAATAAACTAATAGATGAACTAGAGTTTGCAATTAAAAAGCTAGAGAGAAAAGAAGAAAGCTAAAACTAGAACTAAGAATAAAAAAATTAGAGAGAGTTCTTCACAAGAAGTCATTCCTAATATAAATAAAATTAAGTAACCTAATACAACTAGCCATTCCTGGTGACAACACTGGTGGAAAAAAGCCCTACTGATCCGGTCAATTTAGGCTAAATTGATCCGAAATTGGACCAAATCAATTGGGCTCAGATCGATTGCCGAAATACAACTGATCTGGTTGAAAACCAGATCAAATAATACTTAACTGATCCGGTTGAGTGTGAAAATCGGATCAGTTTTTGTACTTGACTGATTCGGTTTTCACACACAACCAATCAGTTCGTGCTCTTTTAATTTAATAAACTAGTTATTACGCCCGGGCTATCCCCTGGGTAAGGAAACTTTTCATTTATTAATGTTACACTTTAAGATGATAACACTAAATATCACTTGGTCTAGTGGTTAAGACTTTAATGTATAAACTTGAAGTCACGGGATCAAACCCTATGCTATGCACTTTCTAATTTTTTTTATTATATGTGGATTAGATGGAGTAAAACACCGTTAGGGAGAGCACCACATGGTACCATTCCTTATTCAGGAGTGCCTTTTAATATATTAGTATAGATATTCACATTCATCAAGCCGTCCACAAGACCACAACTGGTACTCAAACATTACGAAAACATTCTAGATCTTAGGACTCAGAAAAATAAATAAACGAACATTAATGGTGGAATTACCAACAACAATTAATGACAAAACAAAAATGAAATTAAAATTTTAAATGGAAAAAATTACAAAGCTAAACCCTAAATTACAAATGAAGTTAAAAATTTAAATGAAAAAATTCTAAATATGGTGGAACTACAAATGAAAATAAATAAAAAAATATATGGCAAAATAAAAATTTCAAAACAGATGAAATTACACAAAAAGGAAACATAAAACCTAAAATTGAAAATATTACAAAGCAAAACCCTAAATTACAAAAGAAATTAAATCAAAAAAATTACAAAGCTAAACCCTGAAATAATTTTTAAAAAAACATACGAGATTACCCAAAAAGGAAAGATAAACCCTAAAAATTGAAAAATTAAATTGAAAAAAGATAAACTAAAACGAACCCTAGTCTTCAATATAAACATCGTCGAGTGGGCAATTAATTGGTGTTCGTGGTTGGCGACGAGTGGGCGAGTGCTTGGTGTTCATGGTTGGCAAGAATTGGGAGAGTGGTTGGCTCACTTCATAACGGATTCGTCTGTGTTGGAAAATGTGGGCGGAGGGCTGATGAGAGATGAGGGTGAGGAGGGTTGGGTGGGGGATTAGGGTTGGGGACTTGTGCATGGCGGGTCAGGGTTTATAGGAGAATGAAGAAATGAGGAGGGTTAGGGACTGGGGTGGTGGGTTAGGGTTTAGAGATGAGAATGGCGAGGGATTGAGTGAGGAGAGAGAAGAGAAGTGAGAGCTGAAGTGAGGAGAGTGGAGAAATGAAGAAATGGAGCAATGAAGTGAGGAGAGCGAAGAAATGAGCACCTTTTTAGAAGGCTCAGGCCCATTAATTGGTCCCGTTGTCCTACAAACCGGATCTGTTAACAATAACTGATCCGATTTGCAGGCCAACCGGACTAGTTATTTGACCAATTTTTTTTGCGCGCACAATCCAAATGACATAATGGATCCAGATTATGTAGAACCTGATCTGTTCTTTTGTGCCATTTAACCTTTTTTCCTCTAGTGCGATATTTTAAAGGGTGGTAACACAACTTTCAATTGTCAAGGGACGGTGTCATGTATGTCATGAGATGTCGGTGTGATAACGCCATGTATGTGGTGTGCGACGTCAATGAAGCGTTGCAGCGTGTGTAGCTTGCATCGCTGGTGCAGTGTCCGAAACTTTTGCACTTGTTCGTCGACAACCCTGGGATCTTGACGTCTATCATCATGAAAGGAAGGTGAGATGGCCGTTGGCTTTCAGACGCTCAAGTCTTTGAAGTAAAAAATGATGAAAATAAAGAATAAATTTCAAGGAATGAAATAAATAAAAGAACACACTAAGCAAATAAACCAACCAGGCTTAAGTATATTGGAAACAAAGAAGGAATATATGAGGAGCAGTCACATGTAATGTACTTGTCACCTGGGTGTTGTCTCATTTCCGCCCAATAATATCCCATTCTTAATGTCAGGTTAGAAAAACTTCGTCCGCCGGAATCGTTTCCGCCACTGCTGTCATGTAACTCTTGAAGCACTTGTATACATTCATCGCTGTCGAGGCATCTTAAGTACGGCTCTGCAGTAGACTTTCCTAACAATATGTTATCAATTACTGTATACATACAAGATTTGAAATGTACCTTGCTGGCTCCGATTTTGTCTTTCGGAAGGATATCATCCCTTAGGTAGGAGACAATCGACGTCGCCCAGTCGACGGGAGCTGGATCCACTGTGACGTCGTTGACTTCCACGTTAGGCGTATTAGACGAGATTGTCGGCGTCGCCAGGTGTGCTATAAGGATGCTCGTGAATTTTGACGTCCTTAAGGCAGATCCTATGTTTTCCAGGGCGTATGCTTGTGTGTTTGATCCATGGGGATTTGGTGAATAGAAAAATTGGAAAAAGGTTTTACTTTTACTCGTGCATCTTCCAGGTACGCCATCATCTTGGAATATTTAGCAGCGAATTCACCCTTGATTTGACTAGCTATCAACAGGGAATCACTGTACCATCGACGTCTGTTGCCCCTAAGTCTTTGGCAATTGTGAGTCATGCTATTAACACCTCAAGTTCCGCTTCGTTGTTTGTTGCTTTAAAATTGCAGCTAATTGCTCGGACAATGGTGTTCCCTTGTGGTGACTTCAACACGATTCTAAGGCAGACTCCACGAATGTTTGCGGATCCATGTACATGTAACACCCACTTAGTAGTAACAACATTGACATCAAGCATACTTACCTCGTCTTGTGCGGACGCTTCTAGATGTGGGCAGAAGTCTGCCACAAAATCGGCCAAGACCTGTGATTTTATAGCAGTCTGTGGTTGGTATCTGATGTCGTAACTGCTAAGGGTAGTGACCCACTTTCTCATCCTTCCTGTTAACTCTAGGCGTCTTAAAATTGCTTTATTAGGGTAGTTAGTCTTGACCTAAATGGCGTGAGTTTTAAAATAATGCTTTAACTTCTAGCGGTAGAAAGAAATGCTAACACAAGTTTTCAAGAGATAAATACCTTGTCTCTTAAGTGATCTACTTACATTGTAGATGGGTAGTTGGCCTTCACTGCCTTCTCGTGTTAGGAAGACACTAACGGATGATTCACTGACGGCGAGGTATAGTTGCAATGTTTCCTCTGTCGTCGGTTTAGACAGGAACGATGGTGTCGTCAGGTAGTGTTTTAATTCTGCTAACACTTTCTCATGTTGCTTTGTCCATTTAAAGCCTTTGTTCTTTTGCAGGACTTTGTAGAACAATCGACACATATCGGACAATTTGGAGAAGTGAGAGCTGAAGTGAGGTTGATGATGATAGCTCGTATTTAATCTGAAATTACTTCTATGTCGCGTTGAGTGACGAAAGACTGTAAGAATTTTCCTACTCACACTCCAAAATAACATTTAGTAGGATTTAATTTCATTCATGCCTGCATATGATGTCGAAGGCTTGCCGTAGATGGGATCTTGTGCTGATTTGAATTTTACCAGCATGTCGTCAATATATACTTCCATGGTGTCGCCTAGTTGGTCCTTGAACATTGCATTGACTAGGCATGCATTGGTAAGTGGCTCCCGCGTTCTTTAGTCCAATGGGCATGACTTTGTAGCAGTAAATGCCTATGTCGGTCACAAAAGACGTCTTCTCTTGGTCGCCTGGGTTAAGTATATGATTTAAACGGAGAAGGCATTCATGAGCTTTAATAGTTCATGTACGGCGATGGCGTCAACAAGTGCGTCAATGTGTGGTAGAGGGAAGGAGTCTTTCGGGCATGCTTTGTTGAGGTCCATGAAGTCGATATTGACTCTCCACTTTTCGTTTTTCATCCCTACAATAACGATGACGTTAGCAAGCCAATCTGGATTTTTTACTTCTCTTACCTTTCGAGTGTCGATTAATTTTTGGACTTCATCGTTGATTATTTGGTTTCTCTCTAGAGCGAACTTGCGCCGTTTTTGCTGCACTAGTGTGTGTTGTGGGTCGACTTTGAGTTTGTGTGTGATGACGTCGGGATCGATTCATGTTACATCTTCGAGCGACCACGCAAAATAGTCAGTGTTAGCTACAAGGAACTCAATTACCTATGCTCGGACATCGGTGGACATAGCAACGCTAATTTGACTGTTTGCTCTTGCTTGCTTTGGTTTATAATTAATTTGTCTATCTGTTGTTCGTCGTAGTCTAGTTCGTCCAGCATCCGGTGTTGTAATTGCTATGTGTCCAATTTGCTTGGCTTGAGGGAAGTCTTGTAGCATTCTCTAGCGATTCATCGATCGCCTTTTGATTTCCTGTACTCCCTATCTGGTAAGGAATTTCAACGATGATGTTATATAGATTGGACGGCCTTCATGATGTGAATCCATGGCCTGCATAGGATAACATTGTATGACGACGGGCAATCGACGACATAAAACTTGATTAGTCTGGATGTTCACCCCTTTAGCGTAGGTTGACAGTGTGACCTCTCCCATGGTGTGTTTCGACTATCCGCTTAATCTTACTAACACCGTAGACTTTCGAAACACGTCGCGTTCGTCAATGCCCATATCTTCTAGGGCGTCTCTAAAAAAAGCACATTGGTTGAGATGTCGTTGTCGATTAACACCCTCTTCAATAGACAATTGATGATGATGAGTGATATAACTAGGCCGTCATGGTGAATATATCTTTCATCTCCGAGATCCTGTTGTTGAATGGTATAGGAATGGCTTCTAGTTCGACGTCGCGTTGAGGTAATGACTCCTTTGGGATAAAGTTTTGGCTTACATAATAAGTTAGTCCACAAATATCTAAGCCACCACTAATGACGTTAATTACCTTTACATGTGTTGGTGTCGATGGGGGTTGATTGGTTGCATTAGATATGGTATTCTTTCCCTTCTCAGTGAGTAAATTCTTCAAGTGTCCTTCTTGGAGGAGGTGTGCCACTTCTCTACGTAATGCAACACATTCATCGGTGTTGTGTCGTCCATACTCACCATGGAATTCGCACCACTTGAATTTATCTCGTCGTGACATTGGTTTGTCGTTCCTGAAAGGCCATTTAACAACATTGCCAAGGGAATGTAATGTATGAATGATACCTGAGACGTCGAGGTTGAATCCATATTCGTCGAGTCTTGGTGGTAAAATGGGGTCACTCTTCTAATCGCCTTGTGAGAGATCGTAAGGCTTTGGACTCCAAGAATTCTTCTTGATTAGCGTTGATTTTCTACTATCGACGTGAAAAATTTTCCTTGACTGCATGTCTTCCTCAAGAGGAATTTGTGCCAGCGCGTTAGCATGGGCGTCTTCCACTAGTATAGAATCATCGATTTGCATCGGACCTGGGACCACCATTTGCGTCGGACATCGTTCTGACGCCACAGGTCTCAACGCAAATTCGGGAGACATGATCTGCGTCGGATTAGGACACGACGCAGATGCATAGTTATTTGCGTCGGACAGAATTCCATGTCCGACGCACATGATGCCTTGCCAAGCAAGCATACATCAATTATCAGCGTCGGACTCAGTAGAAGATGTGACGCAAATGAAAGGATTTGCATCGGACAACGAGCAACATGTGACGCAAATGATTATGATTTGCGTCGGTCTCAGAATAACATGTGACGCAGATGGGTCATTATTTATTAAAAAAGAAGGGGGATTTGCGTCGGATTGAATGTCATATCCGACGCAAATAGTTCAGTTTTGTTAAAAAGAAATAGAAACTCAACGAACAACAAAAACTCAACAACAAAAACTCAACAGATCTTCCCGTAAATCAGTTTCACATCATAAAAAATACATAATTTGAATCCAAATACATAACGCAAACCAAAGAACAATCAACGACTAAAATATAATTCCATAATCAATTTTTACCAGTTCACACCAATCTAGTTTTAAAGTTTCAAACCCTAGATGAAACCCCAATTTGCAAATCCAAACCACCATAAGCGCTGGGAAAACCGCCAAGAAAAGTCGCTCAAACGCCGCGTCTCAATATTTAAATCTGATAAAATCTCAGATGAAGTGGTAGAAAATATAGATCTTCTGCAAAAACCCCTAGGCAGTGGGAGTGCGTGGGAGAAACCCTAGCCGCCGCCTCTTAATTTGAATCTGAATCACCAAAATATCAAAATAAAAATTAACCAAAAAACACAAAAATTTGTACAATTACTAAACACCCAACAAAAAATTTGAAACTTTATGAAAATAAAATTAAGAAAATCCATACCAATGGAACGCTGAGGTTCCTGTCCAAGAGGAGACGGAGGTGGGCCCGGACTAGCACGAAGAATCGTGCGGTTGAGATTTGAAGAGTACCTAGAAAATGAACGGTGGAGATGAATTGGGGAAGAATTATGATTGATTGAACAAGGAAAAAATACCAATTGAGATGATAAAAATGGAATTGAAGTTCTCCAAATTGGGTAAACCCAGTTGTTGTTGTATTGAGTGTTACAATGGTGTGCGCTAGTTGAAGTGTGAGATCCGAATTGAGGAGATTGAGAAAGTGGGGTGTTTAGGGTAGAATAAGCGACTGAAGAGAGAATGGTGAGAGAGTTGGGTTGAGAATGGTGAGAGAGATTGAGCGAGATCTTAAAGATAGAAGAGAGAGAAGGCTGAGAAAAAAGTGGGTGTTATATATTGTAATGTTATATGCGTTGGACATCAGTTATATGCGACGCACTTTATCAATTTTTTTTCTCATTCTTATCCTCCCCAACTGCTTTATTCATCTGCGTTGGATGGGCATATATGTCCGACGCAAATAGCCTGATACAAGGATTTGCATCGCACAATAGGCGCGTTCAACGCAAATCTTCTTTACTTATGTGCGTCGGATGGGTAGGGTCACACGACGCAAATCCTCTTGCCATTCATTTGTTGTAGGCATTTGCATCAGATGTTGATTATAATGCGACGCAAATAGTCTGCTCCTGACCATTTGCGTCAGTTCTTATTGCATGCGACGCAAATAAGCAGACACAAATTATCATTTTTCTACTAATGTTTGAATGTCGGGCAAGGATACTTCATATGCTCTTTATATAAGTTCGATTCTTCGTCGAGTCCTCAATGGAACACTTCAATAGCCGGCTTGACGTCACATGTTGGAATTGTTACCTTCTCCTTGTTGAACTTATGGACAAAGTCATTCAAAGATTCGTCAGATCGTTGGACAATTCTATGCAAATCACTAGTATGTTTTTCCATTTCATGACTAAATTGTAAATTGAAAGTGTTAACTAATTGAGCAAAAGAGGAGATAAAGCCATTGCCAAGTTGGATAAACCACTGCAGAGCCAATCTCGTCAGCGTCAATTCGAATCCTTTGCACATTTACGCTTCCTGCATATTCCCGGGGATGTAGATAGTGATTATCCTCTGCTTGTACTTTGCGACATGGTCGCCTGGATTCGTAGTCCCTTCATACAACTTCATGGTGGGGACCAAAAAACGCTTAGGAACCTCAATCATGGCTACGATGTAAGCAAAGGGAGAGTTAGCGTAGCTGTTCGGCGTCGCTTTCTCCATTGACGGGGGACGACAGGGATCCGAGCAATCATGTCCTTCAACTGTTGAAGTCGTAGTTGAATGGGATCATCTGCAGTGAACTTTTGTTACTCTGGCCCTTCCTGGTCCCTACATCATCATCATACTCATCAGTCATCACTAGCGTTG